>CM032437.1:1200000-1800000 GCA_019049465.1 Dryas iulia moderata
AATATGTTTTATATGACCATTGAACCTAGTACCTACGTATTACCAGATAAAGTCACTAACCTCTGGACTTATTCATGCCACTAAATGATAAGCATCGCCACGTCCTATTCCAAATAAAGTGTAACTAGAAGCCAGAAGGGCACATTTGGTAAGGTCGAGAAACGATTCCCTTCTAACGGACGCGGTGAAACCTTGATTTGGTTTTCCATTACGAATCACAAAATTACTGTTTATGTGACTTTTTAATGAAAGAAACAGGCTTTTCTCTGTATAGTAGAGTAAGTAGAGATAATGTAGTGTCAAGACATTGCGTGTTCATTGACAGAATTTAACGCCGCAGTCTAGTGGCAAGATTATACGTTCGAATGAAATTGTTTAAATATCGTATCTATTGAAAAAGACATTTAGAAAACGTATAAAAATTTGAATGCAGCGGGATTCGAACGCTCGCCTCCTGAATACCGTCCGTCTAGGACCAGGAGGTGAATTTTTATACGTTTTCTAAATGCCTTTTTCAATTTTTCTAAGTGTGGAATAGCATTTCAAAAATGTTTAATCATATCTATTTTTCAAAATTATGTTGTTAATTTTTAAATTAGAATAAATTATAAAAATTACAACAATTATGTACTAAAATTAATTTGCTGTACACCATTTTATTACTAATTTAAATGTGTTAAAGTATTTTTGGAAAAGACAGCAAAAATTAATTTACAAATTTACTACGGTTGAAATATATATGTAGGTATTTATGTTGAGATATGTAGACTCTAACAACTAGAGTAAAACGAAAAATTTTAGCATTGTTCAAAAATTAACACAAAAAAAAATAATAATCTTTGTCTATTGCTACTTCCTACCAAAGATATTTTTGGTTTATAATTCTATTGTGAAACGAAAAACCAGAAAAACCTCTGTTAGTAATTTTTGAGTAAAAGTATTTTTAACCGTATTAATAAATATAGCGTATACTTTTGCTATTCGAAAATACATTTTTAGAAAACCTGACGATCCGAATACTTTACAGTACACCATGGTCACGGGTAGACTGAGATATTTTCGAATACCAAATATATACGTGATTAATCATGTTAAAAATAGTTTTATTTTAAAATGTGTAATAATCGCGAAAACAAAAGATCTTATTACTCTCTTAGTACTCCCTCCTTATACTCCCCAAGGAACCTATATGCAAAATTTCAGCTTTCTAGGCCAATTGACTTTGACTGTTACTAGTCTTTCAATCGTCTAGCGAATAACAAAAGAGTAAATTATGTAGGTAAGTATTCCTAAAATAATATTTTCTTAGCTTCACAGGTCTTCCAGCATATTAAGTTAGTCAGTGGTAACCTAGTGTCAAGACAATCCTTCTCTACTTTTCGTCAGAATTCGTGAAATTGCATACAAAGTGGCGAATTTCAATGCCATACTTTGTCTTTTTCACTAAAGCGGAGAAATGAAAATAATAAAATAGTGATCCGAGTAGGAATCGAACTCGCAACCAATTGTGATTACAGTCTGGCACTGTCCCACTGCGCCATTATATAGCCTTTTTATCTTATAAAGTTTTAAAATAATATTATGAATAAATGAATCAAATTGCAATAATTTTATAAATAAATGAATGAATTAGATTGATCGATAATAATCAATATTTTCCCACAGAAATGTAAAGTTGGTTTATAATTGATTTATTTAAGAGTAAATAAATAGTATGATGATGAATTACTATAACTTAATAAGTAATTTATATTCACGCTTTCAGCACGAACTTTATTAGTGTTTAAAAAAAGTTGCGTGATAATTTCAAGTATTGAATATGGAAAAGTGCTTTTTTATGGAAATTTATAAAAAATATAATTATATAATCATTATTTATACTTCAAAGGTACGAAACTACTACTATTATATACTAGTAGTAGTAATAGTACCTACTTAGTTGTTTATAATATAATTATATTAAAAAAAAACCTTAACTTATATAAAATTTTACAACAAAAAATAAAAACAACTTAAATGGCGTAAACAGATTCAAATTCCACATATTTTGAAAAAAAAAATTTTCAAATTTTTTTTATTTAGCTTCAGCAGCCGGGTAGACAGAGTCTAGTGTTAAGACACTCCGTTCTCCACTTTCCGCTGAGGAGAACGGAGGCATTACGTGTTAAGTGGCGGAACTTAACGCCGCGCTTTGTCTCGACACCACAACGAAGGAAATGGAAATATTAAATATTTCCATTCCTCGAGTGGGCATCAAACCCACAACCACACGCATGACAGTCACACTTTGTGCCACTGGGCCACGACTGGCCACAGATTGGATTTTCAAATTTCAAATTTAGCTTCACGCTGTATCCTACATACAGCGTGAAGCTAAAAAAAATTGCAGTTAATCTTCTCTTAACATTCAGTGTTCATTTTATTTCCATCATTTTATAAACGAAAAGGTTACGACAAATTTATTCTTTGTTTGGCAAAATTATTAAAAGAATAATAATTATTTTGTTAACTTTGCTAAAATTTTAATTTACAAGCGTAAAATTGAAATCTTTTTTTTTTTTAGCTTCACGCTGTATCCCGCACACAGAACCTAGTGTTAAGACACTCCGTTCCCGACTTTCCGCCGAATTCGGAGGCATGGCGTGTTAAGTGGCGGAACTTAACGCCGCGGTTTACCTCGACTCCAGAGCGAAGTAAATGGAAATATTAAATATTTCCACTCTTCGAGTGGGAATCGAACCCACAACCAGTCGTTTACAGTCACACGTTTGTGCCACTGGGCCACGACTGGCCACAGATTGGATTGATATCTTTAAGTATTGTAATTCGGAACCAAAGTAGTTTTATTGTAAAAAAAGTATACATAGACGTTAGTCGTGGAACGAATTAATTTAATGTATTTTTTATATTTAATTAAATGACATGGAGTTAGATAAAAAATATATATTTCATACTAATTGACAGCGTAATATGTTTCCTTAATGTATTTATATGTTAATGTTTTATAAACTCATGCTATACTCGTACATTGATAAGTTCAACAGTTTCATTTAAATAGATAACAATAAGGTTATATAATAAAATTTATGCATATGGGGTAAACAAAAAGTTAGCTGTAAATATATTTAAAATGTAAATTTATTTGTGCCTTCTGTCTGACTATCTTGCTTTAGATAAATCTAAAAACTACAAATAATTCCAGTTCTAATTCCAGTTCCAATAGAAACATTTAATATTTCCTTCGCTCTGATATCAGTGTTCCCATTACGTTCCCTCTGCCTACCCTGCTGTGTACGGGATAGATCGTGAAGTTAAAAAAAAGACAAATAATTTTCCTTTTTTTTCTCCGTTTCCGGTATGGCAAATTTCACTAAATAACGATAACATCAATGAGCATAATAAATAATAAATGCTAACACCTAATCGATTTAATAAATTCTATTAGAAGTATAAAATGGAAATTGGAAAACGGAGTATTTTGACACTATATTCTCTCTGCATACTCTGCTATACCGGAAAAAGCTTAAAGCGTATAAGTACATACATTGGTCATAGACGATTAGATATATATTTACTGGTTAATAAATGATTTAAATCGTCTATTATATACATTTTATTTAAATAAGAATAAAATTTTAACTCAAAAAGTACATCGCGGGAAAATTTTTAACTAGGTTATCGGTCAAGGTATAAGACAAAAAGTATATAGAAAAAATATATTCATTAAGATTATTAAAAATAATCCAACGAATTTATCATTTTTAAATGTTCAATAGTACATTTAATTTTATTATATTCTTAATAATTATAAAGTAAGAAGTGTTTAATAATATTTAAAAGAACCTAACCTAACGAAAGTGAACAACGGAGTGTCCCTACCAACACTTTTCCGACTGAAGCAAAAAATATTTCTCTATATCGAGAACGGAGTGTCTTAACACTAAACTCTCTCTCTCTCTTTTCCTATTTTTCATTATTTTATAAGCAGAATTTGAACTGCCAAGCACCGATCACTTTAATTGTGCCACTATGCAACTATAGCGTCACACATAAAATTACCATGTTTATGTGAAACGTGATGTAATCGGTTACTGACCTAGCGCAAGTAACACGACTCTCGTTTTCATTACAACGTTGTAAGGTCACACGTTGAAAACTAACGGAATAAAAACAATTAATTTTCAATATGATATTTGTATATTTTATAGCTGGATGAGAGAGGCGAAATATATGGGGGAGGATGGGGGAGGTAGCAGTGAACGTCTTCCGGCTGATGATGATGATGATATTTTATAGCGTGACATCTGGTACTTAAGACAAAGCGCGGAGAATACGCCTCTTCCGCGTAATGTCAAGATTTTGGACGAAAAGTGTCTTGATATTGAGAGGTTCTTTCTGACCCGGCTATACGAAGTAAAGCGTAAAATTTGAGAAAAATAATATGACATCTATTCTGAGCTTTAGAGCTTTAAAGTATAATATGTGTTTTTATTTTTTTTCTTATGCAAGTATATTTTTTGCCCTACTTTGTCTTGTCACCACAGCTAAGAAATGAAAATAATTTAAATATTCACTGCTCCGAATAGAAATTGAACCCACACAGCAGGGTAGGCAGAGGGAACCTAGTGTTAAGACACTCCGTTCCCCATTTTCCACCGATTTCGGTGGCATTGCGTGTTAAGTGGTGGAACTTAACGCTGCCTTTACATCTGATACCAGAGCGAAGGAAATGGAAATATTTAATATTTCCACTCCGTGGGGACCGAACCCACAACCAGTCATTTACAGTCACACGTTCGTGCCACTGCGCCACGAATGGCCCCACGATGTATTTTATATATGGGATTAATTTAAAAACAATAATGTATGTCGACTAGAGATTACTTAAAACAATAAGACCGCCTTTCCGTACATTTTATACTTGTATATGTATTTTGTTTTCTTATGTATTTTATGTTTCTATTTCTATCTATTTTACATATTATCATGTGCAATTACACTTTTATATAAAACGAAATACACGTCATTGAGGCGACCTAGTTAACATTTATTACCATACGTATCTACGTCTTCTACAATAGGGAGTAAACAAAGAAGGTGGTTTTATAACAATAGATTCTTTATTTTTTTCATCAGAAATTAACAAGTAGTAGCTGGTACTTGTAATACTGGCATTTTTATGTTAATTGATTTGAAAGTCGAAAAAGACATTTTAGAAAACGTATAAAAATTTGAATGCAGCAGGATTCGAACCCGCGCCTCCTGAATACTAGCATCTCTGTAGAGAGATTTTTACAAATTTCTGCTACCCAAAGATTATTCTACGTACAATATTTTGGCAAGAGAGAATGCTATTTATTAAATAATTTTAAACATTTTTAAAGTGGTATTTTTAAGTGTTAGGTAGGTAGTGTTAGGAAAATTGAAAAATTTGAATGCAGCGGTTTCGAATCCCGCTGCATTCAATTTTTCATACGTTTTCTTTAAAAACACTTTAAATAGGTTTAAAAGTAAATTGAAAGTGCTTGTAATAGCTTATTTGGATAAAAAAGTATTCATTATTATATGATTCTTTTGCACGGTAAAAGACACTTAGCTCTTATATAAAATTTATTTAATTTGAAAATAAAAACGTCATTTAAAATTTAGAACAAGATGATTTAGTTTTTTTTTCAAACGACTCACACGTTTTATTTGTTTTTTATGTAAATTAATTTGACTTGTAGATACAAGATATGAAGTCAAAAATAATTTACGACTTAACAAATTATCTATATTATTAATTAATTAACCAGTTGCTAAATTATTACTGTTTTGATTAAAGTAAAGCTTTAATTCAAAAATTTTTATATCTGTAGTAGTTTTTGAGTATTATTACTTTTAAAAGTGATTCATGATATATCTTATCGGTTACACATATTTTTTATAAATTAATTAAATATTGTTCTAGTTTTAAATTAACACTATCTTGGCGCAGTGTGACAACATATGACTGTGTTTGGGATTGGTTGTAGGTTCGATTCCCGTTTGGGAACGGTCATAATTTTAGCCAAATACAGTTGAAATTGACTGAAACACGCAGACTGAAATTAATTAATTATGTTTACAGTATTTTCATTACTCTACTCTAATAAGACGAAGCGCGACGTTAAGTTCTGCCACTCAACATGCTCTTATAATTTCGATTTCGAACAGAAAGTGGAGAACGCTTTACAGCTGAACGTTGTCCTAACACTACGTTCCCTCTGACTACTTGCATAAGGTAGTAGCGTGAAGCTGACAAGAAATATATAAATCAAATGCAGTTTTAATTGTAGTGACATAATAAATAATACAATGAAGATAATGGCTTTACGGAACAGACGGTGCGTGACAAAGTGTCGCGATTACTCAATTTTTTCTTAGAATTTTGTAGGTGAAGGTTGCTATGTAATCGACTGGGCTACACGTTTTTAACTTTATTAAGTTAATTGTTATAACCGTTGTTATAGCTGACTGACGTCTATCAGTCTTTTTATTGGTTGCTTTTTCTCCCCTTTAGAAAGAAATCCTTTTTAATTGTAATGCATAACTTATATATCTATTTTCATACTTCTAGGGCTAAAAATGCGAAAAGTCCATATAAACTCTACCCCCTTATAATACCCACTTTAAGTGTTGGAATAAATCCTTTCTTAGTGCTCATTTGCTTAGCATGAAAGAAACTAAAATTTTAGTAACTATTATTTATATTAATAGTCCAACTTTACGCTTTTTCAAGTTAAGTCATAGAGAACGTATTTCAAGACATTCCGTTATCTACATTCCACAAGTCATGGTGTTAAGTGGCGGACTTTGACGTCGCGCTTTGTCTTGTTCATAAATAGGCAGAAATATAAATAATTAAATTCACATAAAAACAAATAAAATAACATTATTCCTCTGAGGTGGACCCAGTCGCGATTACAATCTAACCTAAGCTACTAGTTTTATCTGAAATTATAATTATCGATTTATCTTAGTTGACTTCATTATTTGATACTTATTATCAAATAACAAAGCAAATATCAAAAAATAAAAGGAAAATAACAAATTACTCCAAAAAGCAACTAAAGAAACACGCTTAAAATCGCAATGTGCAAATTTTCAATCAATTCTGAAGAGTGACTTATTTTTAATTGATTTTCATCTACTTCATAGCAGAATTAAGTTAAAGGTACCAATTACCGTTAAATAAATAATACACAACAGTATAACAAATTACATCACACTAAAAGCATCATTACCTCCTTCCATTGTTTTATAAAGGTTATCATTAAAAAATCAAATTTTAATTTCAATCGAAATTACATTTGATTATTCCGAATACGACTAACTTCTTGTACAGTCACCTGCCAAGGCTAGCACTTGAATCAGGTACGTAGCGTGAATTCGAGCTGAGTGTGTGGTTAGTCGAATTGATTGAAGTAACCGCCGGTTTATGTGTGGAAAATATTGTTTAATAAACTTTAGATTATGCTAAATTGTGATAATTATTTGATATGATTTAATAGGTTATGCTGCTGTCTGTTGATGCAAAATAAATTGTTTTTTTTTTAAGAATCATATAACATGTACTTTTAATAGAAAGTGTGTATTAACACACTTAGCGCATATTATTGCGCACTAACACACTAATGCACATATTATTAAGTAAAATAAAATAAAACAAATGAAATCGTCGAACGATTATAATTTCTGGCATAAATTTTCGAAAAATCATTTTAATTTTTTTTCCATATTCCAATTTTTTATGTAGGAGGGTAGTCAGTGAAAAAATAGTGTCAAGACACTCCTTTATTTTTCGAGAGATCGAAACATTGCGCTTTGAATTTAAAGTACTAAGTAGGCGTTTACTTTCCAGAATGGAAAAATAAAAATTATATAAATACAGTCTTTCCTCCGAGTGGGGCAGATTGGTTGCAGGTTCGACACCTGCAACCAATCGCGTTCGCATTCAGACGCTATACCACTGCACTCCAAAGACCTCGTATATATTGTTCATTATTATTCACACACTTATCTCTACCTTTTAGATAATTATCTTTTATTTATTTAAATTATCCGAATGAGTTGCGTTAACCTTGCATATTTAAAGCGGTCGATTAAACTTAACTGCATCAAAGGAAAGCAAAGCTAATTATTGTTTATGGTTGAAATAGATGTATATCAGGTAAAGTGCATATAGCAATAATGGATTTTTTGCTAATTAATACAAAAAAAAACTAACGCAACCTAATAATAGGTACAATTATTATATAAAATATAATATATAAATAGTTTAAACTAAAAATAACAATCATAACAAATGTGAAGAACAAAGGCTGTCTTATCGCTAATTAACGATTTCTTCATAGTACTTTTAAAATGATAAATAATATGAATAGAAAAATGCATAGTATAATATACTATGCGTTTTTTTACTATTACATATAATTCCATGCCAATATTATAAATGCAAAAGTCTGTCTATCTGTCTGTCTGTCTGTTATACGACTAAATTAGTGGATGTAAAATCGGTCGCTAGTAAATTTATAAAAAAGATCATTTTTTTTAAAGTCTATTGTTCTTTAGACTACCTCTATATTTTTTCTAAATCTTTCTAGAACATATATAGAGATAGTGTATATGTGTATATATTTACATTCTGTACTTGCTTTGTATGAATGATCATTACAAATAAAAAAAATAATATATTTTTTTTGAATGAAGTATTTTGCTAAGCCATCTTTTGTATATTTTTTACCATTTCAAATATTTTAAATAGAACTTCTAGTAGTTTTAATATATTCTTTCCTGATGTTATGTTTTTGCGATTTTTATACATTTTTTAATTATTATTGGCGAACAGAATGCCAGTCCGGGTGACTGTGAAGTAATCGAAACATCACATTTTCCGAAATGGTTTATCACAAAACATACCTGATTAATACCGTTTTTAAAATATTTATAATTCAACAACCATCCTTTTTAACTTAACAGATTTAAAATACTAACCATACTTAAGTATATAGTGGTAAAGCTTATAGCTAGAATTATATCCATTTAAAATGATTATTTTTATTTAAATTTATATCTAGTGATGGATAATGCATCGTAGGTTTAGTGTTTCGTAAGTGGTCATTAAATTCATGAAACGCAGCGGCCGACCTTCGTGCGTTACTCAATACTTTTGAGGGCAATCGCTTAAACACAGTAGTTTAGATCTAACATTATCTATGCACTTGTTACTTTAAGTTAGGGCCTGTGCCTAATTATGGATATTATTTACTTACATAGTTTGTAATTGTTTTATAAGGGTCTGTACTATGATATATGTATATGTATTGTGTTGACATGAAATATATAAATATATGGTTGTGGGTTCGATTCTCGCTTTTGTTAATGATAATAAAGTCAAAGTCAAATAATTTTATTCAAAATAAGAAGTTACTTGCTTCATTTTTTGAACAATATTTAAACCTGCACGCTTTTTCCTGTATAGTGGGGTAGTCAGAGAGGACCTAGTGTCAAGACACCCGTCCTCCATTTTCCGCCCGATATCGAGGCATCGTGTATTGAGTGGCAGAGCTTATTTTTGGTACCAGAGCGAAGAAATCATAATTTAAATATAATCATTCGTCCAAGTGGGAATCGAACCCACTACCATCGCGTTACACTCAGACACTATACCACTGCGTCACGACAGCCTTAATTATATTTTAATTAATTCTATTTCTCTTCTCAAGTCATAATATTAAACCAAATTATGTACACTACGTTGAATACATCCCTCAGAATAGCAATGTCACGAATTCGGACGAATTGTAAAAAAGACACCAAATTTTTAATTTTTTAAAGTACGTATTTAATAAATAGCATTCTCTCTTGCCAAACGATTTTTCGTAGAATAATCGTTGGGTAGCAGAAATATGTTAAAAATCTCTCTACAGAGATGCTAACAACAAAAATAAGTTGTAATAAGGCGTATAAGAATTTCGACGCAACTGGTAGTAGAACGTTATACGTTTTCTAAATGTCTGTGACACTAAACTCTCTAATTTAAAGCTTAGATTCAAAGTTTTATTTGAAAGCTTATTTGTATAGACAATATTAATAATTTAGATACATATTAGAACTCCATGTCTCTCGATACCTTTAAAAAGTTAAAATATACATATGTAAATGACTCGATATCACCCTTAAAAAGAATACCCTTAAAATATGCATAAATGATCACAGAAAAAGCCAAAAATTTAAATATATATATTTATGAAACAATCCTTAGGTTGTTTACATGTAATAATATCAACTAAAAACTCTAATAGAATATGACTTAAAAGCTCTAAATAACTCAAGTAATAATTGTAAGATAATTGAAACTTAATTACACAGAGGTTGCTAATGATACCTTGCTTTTGTAAGTCATAACACGTTATTTATGGTATAGATATAATTAATATTTAAATTCTGCATAGAAATATGCAGCGTTGAGTTCCGTACTTTAAGAAGTTCCTTTCCAATACCTTCATTTCAGTGGTAAATTGTTTGACGTCAAAATTATTTGACTTTGACTTGGACTTTCAGGTGGAAAGTGGAGAACGGAGTGTCTTGACACAACATTTTCTCTGACTAACCTCTGAAAACTCGTTTTAGTTTTAGTTTTTGTAAGACTTAGAATGCTAACAATAAAAATAAGTCCGTCATAATTGTTCAAAAATCAAAATAGATCCCGCGACGTACGCTTTTAATAAGCGCGAGTTCGAACTATTATAATACGTTTTCTATAATATTTTACTTGTCCCAAGTGCGTGAATATTGTTTTAAAAGATATAAAACATATATCTTTTATATAAAGAGGCCAGTCGTGGCACGAACGTGTGACTGTTAACGACTGGTTGTGGGTTCGATACCCACTCGAGGAGTCGAAAAATTTAAGCTTCACGCTATATCCCGCACACAGCAGGGTAGGCAGAGCGAACCTAGTGTTAAGACATTCCGTTCCCTTTCTGCCAAATTCGGAGGCATTTAAAAATCAAATATTTCATATTTCCATTTTACTCTGGCCAATTGCGGGGTTAAGTTCCGCCACTCACACACGCAATGCCTCCAAATTCAGCGGAAAGTTGGGAACGTGCGGAACCCTGCTATGTGCGGGATACAGCGTGAAGCTAAAAAAAAATTAATGCGCGATCTAAATATTATAGGTGTACAAGTAGATTATTTAAAATTACACTGGATCGCTTCACACTTTTGTACTCGCAGGGTAGTCAGATAACCTTGTGTCGAGACTCAACTTCTCGTTTACGTCTCTTCTCTACTTTTGAGTCTCTTCTCTACTTTTGAGTGTCGGAACTCAACGCCGTGCCTTTATATTCTTATCTTCTTATGGAGTAAATTAAATAATTTAAATATAATCCCTCGAGTGCAAAACGAAAGCAATCCACAACCAATCGTGTTTTCAGTCAGGCACAGTCTTAATGCAATACAATGGTCGCTAATTTCAAATTAATATGAATTATAACAATGAGTTAATTTTATGCTTACTTTGTTATACTTTCTTTATAGCTCTTGGACAATTTACATGTTGTCGTGTCGCAGTTCTAGCGTCATGTAAATGCAATGGTAGTGTGTTCGATACCCTTCCGGGGGAATGATTAATTATTATATTTATTAGTCTGCTCTGGTACCTGAACTGGTACCAAACAGTATGTCTTGACGCTAGGTTCTCTCTACCTAAGTATTAAGGTCTAAAATCTAAGAGAAATACCAGAAAAAGGAGAAATGTCTCTTCTTTATTATTCGGGTCCTTATAGCAAGTATACTAAGCCACTTTTTTTATGCCACAAAATTATTGTATTTCATTCAGATCCGGACACGTGTGCAAAATTTTAAATAACTTACCGGAAGGCAAAACATGGTACAAGATTTATTAATGTTAAAGTTAATTAAATGGGGTTGAAAATTTAAATTTAGAACACTTATTGCGCGTAATCACACTTGTCCTGTATTTTAGTATAATTTATTATGTTAACATGGTTGTACTTAGATATAAAAGGAAATTAAAATGCACATAATTACACCGCACTTGAATTATTTATATGTATATATTTTTTACTACTAGTGTAATTGTTAGAGAGAATAATGCCAAATATCTTAAAGATTTGTCGTAAAACCATATTTCTGTGAGCTTATTGCAAACAGACGATCAAAATAATCGATTTGTTTATATCCTAAGAAAGTCTAATTAATATCAGATTTCTTTATTTTAATATTACCCTTTACAAAAAATCATTAAAATTAATAACTTAGATATATTAGACATAGGCTTAAAATAAGGGGGTAGAACGGCCGTTGTATTTCGTTATACGTACGTCGCGAATGGCAAGCAATGGCCTGAGAGTGGGTACTTAAAAAGACTGCCTGTTCTAGAGTCACTAATAAAAATTAGCAACATTTTTAATTTCCTTACGAAGATTCTAACTAGAATAAAGTAATTGGAATATTCAGATTTAGCCTGTGTTGTTCGGTAGGATTCAGAAATTGAAAGCAAAGACGTCAACCACCATTTGATTTCTTTAATTTTTCTTTGGTTGAACTTTCTTTGTCCCTTAACTCTTATTCATTTAATTCGATAAAATTAGAAATTTGATCGTGTGGACTAGAACGTTTGGACGTGCAAACAAAGACAGACGAATTACGAGCGGGAGTTTAACATAATTTTTTTTTCTATTAATTTTATTTTAATAATAAATAATAGTTACCTTAAAATTCTTGCAATCAAAATAATAATAAAATGAGAAAATGGTACAAACTTACAGTATTAGCGGCAACAACCTATGCGACTGGCAAGCGACATGTAATTCAGGCGCAAACGACTGAGCGCTAGGTTTTATATAATGGGATTATTGATTATGGGTGTATATTTAAAAAAATATTAAAAATTGTATGTTCACATTCCGATTTCGCTAACAATATATTAATTAAGTCATCTTAGCGCAGTTCGATAGATCTAACTGAACACGCAGTAATTCTGAGTTCGAATCTCACTCTAACGAAGTTATTATACTAAAATTAATTATATTCCCTTGTTCTGGTAAGAGAAAACACCATTGAGTTCCTCTACAACATTTTTTTTAAATTTTCACGCTGTATCCTCCACACAGCATGGTAGGCAGAGGGATCTTAGTGGTAAAACACTCCATTCGCCATTTTCCGCTGAATTTTGGAGGCATTTTATGTTAAGTGGTGGAACTAAACGCCACACTTTGCCTCGATACCAAAGCGAAGAAAATGGAAATATTAAATATTTCATTATTGTGGGAATCGAACCCACAACCAGTCGTGTAAGCAATCGTTTGTGCCTCTGTGCCACGACTGACCTCAAAAAACGAACAAAGAAAAATACTACAGACTAACGGAGTGTCTTGACACTATTTCTTCTCAACTTCATTATTAAAAACAGGACATTGATGAATCTATAAATAAATAAATATATATACGTATAATGTATATAACTATACTTGTAAACGGCAAGTAGGTAAAGGATTTTTACACAATCTGTTCATCAATCGTATCGCCAATGTCAGTTTGCTTTACGAAATATAACATGTGTATGTATTTTACACTACATAATAAATTTGTACATTTTAATTACTAATTCTATTTTAAGTAAGGTTAAACGGAATTTTCCTTGGTAATTAAAATTTAATTTGGTTTTGTTATATTTGTTTTTAATTTTTATTTTGGTACTAGCGGCCCGGTCGCGGCTTTGCCGCGTAACTACATACATAGCCGTTGCGGTGTTTTGCATTCCTAGGGCATGGATTTTTGAAAAATAAAGTAGCCTATGTTTAACCTAGGATTATCAACTATATTTATGCCAAATTTCATTACAATTGGTCAAGCGGTGTAGATTTTTCATACAAACTTTCATCCCCTATTTCAACCCTTTAGAGGTTGATTTTTGAAAAAATAAGAAATTAATAAGTAACATTAAAAGCTCTTTTTGTTTTGTTCGTTATTTTTTTATACTTCACTTTTGTTTCAAATCTGAGATATCGTGGGTTGAGTGGTACTTCCAATCTCTGTGTTATATCACCAAACGGGAAAGAAATAAACAAAAATTAAATATAATCATTTTCCCTAGTGGAAATCGAACCTACAATGATCCCTCATACAGTTGAACCCACCCTATCGCGCTGCGCCATGATGACCTCATTTATTTCATTTTTATATTCAAATTATATTTTATTTCATTTTTATATTCAAACTATATTTGAAACTGGATCTTCATTAACTCTGGATTTACTATTTTATTCTGAATTTTATCCAAATTAAATGGGTAGATTATTAGATATGAAAGCCTAACTAACAGACAAACAGAAAGACTTTCACATTTATAATATTACTATTTAATATATTAAAATAAAGTGGCACAGGTATTATAAAGACTTTACTGGACTGAAAATCCTATGAAAATTTGCTTATTATGCCTAATCTTTTTTGATTCCTTGATAATTATATTGACCTTGACCCTTTGTGTACTGGATGTTTCTCATAACAAAAATATATATAAAAAATACAGTTAAATAAAATTAAAAGCAAAATTCCAAATAACAGTCAGGATGAATGGGTAAAGTTATAATTTTTCAAAATCCTTCGGTTACAATATCCGCTTATATATGCATGTATATATATGTACGTAGACGTTTTTAAAAGCTTGTTTTTTTTGAAAATTTTGAAAGTAGTATTGGCGTCCTTAAACTAAAAATGACATCAACATTGCTTATGTTATATAAAAGTTAAGAGTTCCGAATTCAGAACTCAGGTTCAGGCGAAAAATGGGTACCGTAATGTCTTGACATTAGGTTCTCTTTGTCAACCTTTCAATGCGAAAAAAGAGAAAAACTAGCAAAAAGCACTAAAAATATTATATGTTTATTAAATAATAACCATTAAATATATTATATAACTTCTTCATTCAGATTATTATCAAAACAAACTTGATTTCCTATACAAAATAAATCAAACCATGACCTGTCATTTTTTTAATAACTTATAGCCATATGTTTTATATGAATAGAATCTACACAACGAACAGTATTTCGCCTTGGGCTCTCGGAAGTGAACGGTAGGCATTAAATATAGCAGTTCAGGTCACCTAACAGAAACATACAAAAAACAACTTTAATAACTGCATTAAAAACTAGCTTCGCGCTATGCAATGCAGTAGGCTAAGATAATATGGCGTTAAGTTACGTCGTTCTCTACTTTCCCCTCGATTTTAAGGTAGTGTGTAATGATTGGCGGAAATAAACGCTGCAGAAATGAAAATATTCTCTCATTAGAAAATTTAACTCTTGACATTTCTGCAGCGTTTAATTCCGCTAATCCGGTAGTTACCGTGCCTGTGATCTAGTCAGATATTGTCCCACTAAATAACAATGGCCCTTAAAATGTCTTAATATCTACACAAGGTTTGTTCGATAGAACTCCAGGATATATTCAATTTAGACGTTTCTATTAAATTTTGATACTTATTTTGTTAATAATAAGGTTCAAATCACGTTGACACGTTAAAAGTTCTGTTTAGCGAAGTTTCTAGCTGAATGAATATTGAATTCGTTATGTGTAATGTGTAATAGTAAGGTTGACGACCGCTATAACATAAAGTTCAAGGTAATCTTGCTAAATATCTCATGGACTATGCCTGTACTTTGATAGTCGTGGGTTCATTTTCACTCTTAGAAAAGGATAAAGTAAATATCTATTTTTTTAGTTTTTTTCTGTAATATTTAAGATGGTTGTAACTTTTGCAATTTGTGTAACGACGCTAAGCTTTTGCTGCACTAAAAGATGTACCAAATAGCTTTATATATAAAAAAAACATCGAGACATTGTGCTTGAATGGCGGAACTTAACGCCGCTCTTTGTCTTCTTACCAGAGCGGAGGAAAGAATAAAAAAATTATATTTCTCTCTGTGGTCGGTCCTTCATGACTGAAGATCGTGGTTTTGGTGGAATGTTGAGCTGGAATGGGCGAGCTGTCTCCAACGGCTCCTATCTGTCGCGAAGTGAGTAAGCGCGTAGAAAGATTGTGTGCCTGATATTTTTAGCTGATCTGACCATCTGATGGGTATACGGCCTCTAGGTCTCTTTCCTTCCGTATTACCAACGATGATCAGTTTTTCAATGTTGCTGTCTCCGCGTCTCATCACGTGTCTAAAATAGCTCAGGATGCGCTGGTAGCAAATTGTGGAAAGACGCTCTTTTATGCTAAGTTCTGAAAGGATTGATGCATTTGTGCGCAAGGTAGTCCAAGGGATTCGCAGCATTCGCCTCCAGCACCACATCTCGAATGCATCAATTTTCGACCTTTCTCTTGCTTTGATGGTCCATGTTTCCTAGCCGTACATAAATATTGGGAAGATCAAAGTTCTTATTAGCCGTATTTTGGTTCTGTTAAGGTAATACCTCTGTTCCTCCATAGGCCATTCAATCGAGTCAGAGCGTCTTTTGCCATTGCCAAAATATTTTTAATTTAATAATATACACGCAAAATTTAAATAGAAACAGCGACAAGTACTAGCAAAAACAAATAATTGTAAATTATTTTTTTTATCTTCACACAGGGCCAGCAGGATTGGCAGAGGGAACCTAGTGTTAAGACATTCCGTTCCCCATTTTCCGCCGATTTTCGAAGGCGTGGCGAATGGCGTGTTAAGTGGCGGAAATTAATGCCGCGCTTTGCCTCGATACCAGAGCGAAGAAAATGTAAATATTAAATATCTCCACTCCTCGAGTGGGAATCGAAACCACAACCAGTCGTCGACAGTTACACATTTGCGCCATTACGCCACGGCTGGCCCCGTAAATTTATTTGTACTACAAAAAAGAATAATGAGGAAGTTTAGCATATCAAATAAGAACCGAGTGAATTTAAATTACTATCTGTCTACATACAAATATATCCATGTTACAATTTCAACTAATTATTTAGCATAGTTTATAAAATGTACATATGTTATACGAAAATAGCATTATCTTAATTATGCTTGTTAAAGTAGACACAAGGCCGTCGTGGCTCAGTGGGACAGCGTAAGAATGTAAACTAGTTGATGCCCGCAAATCCGTCTACGAATGTCGTTGAAATTTAAGCTGAAAAACATCTTTGTCTTTTTTAAGTGGCGGAACTTAACGCCGCGCTTTTTACCTCTGATACAAGAGCGAAGGAAATGGAAATATTAAATGCTTCCCCTCCTCGAGTGGGAATCGAACCCACAACCAGTCGTTTACAGTCACACGTTCGTGTGCTGCCACAACTGGCCCCTGGCCCCTGGCCCCTTTGTCTTACCTAAGAGTAAAAATGAAAACCACGTCAATATAAATATGTCCTCAAGTGGAAATCGATCCTATATTCTGATAGCAGATTTTTTTGTTAAACTGACTAATGGTTCAGTGTCTTACAAATGCAGTATTTACTTATTTCTTATAGTCTGGTCGTTCATGGTACTGCATCTCTAATTGTTAAATATAGGTCTATAAAAAATGTCTATGACGTTAACAGATTTTGTTAAGGGAACATTTGCACACTTCTAGTTTTACTACCCTAAGAATTATTATTAAGTTCATCATGAGATACTTTGATTTTTATGGGTCATTTTTGTAAATGACGCTTTTCGTTATTACTTTAATATATTAGCTATAATACAAAAAAAAGTTTTGCTCAAATCAGATGATGAACGAAGATGTGCGCATACATATTCATATCATATTTTATCATAACCATGAAAATTGTTGCCCTAGATTTTTTTTTTTTTTAAATATTCAATGTACTGTCTTAACATATTTCTTTGCTCTTTTATTATAGTATAAATACCATTATATACGTAGTTACATGCATAAAGTTTTTGTTTAATAATACTTCAAAAAGCTTATAAATTCAGACTTTCAAAATGTTTTTCCGTGTTAATATTATATTCTACTTGACCATATATCTAACTGATCTTATAATTCGTACTGTTTGATATAAACTGATACAGTTTCTAGACTACTAAATACAAAATTTTAAAAAATAATTAAATTTTGCAAAATTTTCCAGTACTTATCTTTCATAATTAATTACTCGAGTAAGTCCTTAGTGTTCATTTCCTCACGATTTATTCGAAGATTACACGAAATATGTACATTGTAATGATTTAATACTAGCATATATAATTTTTATAAGATTTTTAATTTTACGTCTTTATTATAAAACTAACGTAATTTTATTATACTACTGCAAATATGTATGTAGATTAATAAAATTATAATAACCATTTCATGATGAATAATTAAAACAACGATGTTAACAAATTGTTAATTAATTAAAACTTTATGTTGACTTATTATTATGGGACATTTACATTTTTTTATATAAAAGTGATAAAAATGCAGGTTTTTGCATTTTTCGTTAACTTTGTCTTTTTAAGAGCAGATAAAAAAAAATAATTTTAATATAGTATATAGTAAGTACTACTACAATACACTACTCAAGAATCTAGTGGAAAAATACACCATTATCCGTTTTCCATCTGTATTTGAGATATTGCAAGCTAAGTAGCGGAGTTTAACACCACGGTGTGTCTTTTCAATATACGGTTATGGCAATAATTTCAAAAAGTCCTCCAAGTAGGAATTGAACCCATAACCATTTAGTTTACAATCAGACGATGTGCCACTGCGATGTATACTTATGGTGTATATTTTCAGTTTTCCATATTATAAAGCCCATTTCATAATTAAGTTAATATAATATAAATAATATTATAATTCTTCGGTATAAATATAGCTTTATTCTAAGTTTTTATTTTATGTAACGTAATCCTGTATATAATTTTTTACGCGTCCTTGACGCGTTCTTCATTGAACGTGAAATTGGCGAAGCGATTTATGTTTAACTGTCCCCCTAAAAGGCCATAATTAATTACCCATAAACTATAATTAATTTACATGATAATTAATTTTAAGATCAATAAAAAAGTTTGGTGTATTAAGACAATGTCATTATTAAAAAATATATAGTATCCATATACTCGTAAGTATAGTTAGGTCAAAAGTCTTCGTCAGTGGTTGTAGGTTCGATTCCTAATCGAGGGAACGACTATTTTTTTTTGTTTTTTTTCTGCTCTACCAGAAACAAAGTGTGGTATCGAGTTCCACCGGAACGGAGTGTCTTGACACTAGATTCTCTCTACCTTGCTATTCGGGAAATAGCACAAAGCTTTTTATATATGTATTCATATACCTATATGTTATTAAGATATTTATAGAAAGTTTATGTCAAAGTTAACAAAAGCGTATTTTTATTTTTTTATATTTATTATAGTATCTGAAATGTCTTAACTCCTTCAAGTTAGTGTTTTAAGATTGTTTAATATTTATTTATTTCCTTATAGAGATAATATATTTAGTGTAATATTATATTTAAGGGTTAATTTAAATGTAGAAATAAGTACTCGTATAGTGAATGTAATAGGATAACTCGCTTAGGTAGTTTAAAACGTCATTTTTGTTTTGAGTAGCATGCCAATGTAATTTAAGAATTGTAATCAAAGAATTCAAGAAAAAAAGTATACGAGACCGGGTGTCTGTAGTGTTTGAGTATTAAATAAAAAAAAATAAAAATAATATTATATTTCATAAATAAATCTTGTTTTGAAAGGTGCCATATAAATTGTAAATGTATTAATGAAATTTCTAGATCTTGGTTCTCGATCGAAACCATTCTGGTTTGTTCGTTGTGTCGAATCGTATCGTTGATTTAAATTCACCTTCACTTTGAAAATTATTACTTTATCTAAATATTTAAAAGTAACGATACAAAATATTTTAAAATGTTAATAGATAAAAATATAAATAGGTTTCCTAATTGAATGTATGTTAATATTAAACAATATTATGATAAAAATATTATATATTATTGAATTTATATTTTTTTTATACAGTACATATTAAATAAATTTCAATGAAAGAGCTACACCACTAGAGATAAAGCGTGAAGGCGAAAAAAATAAGAATAAGAGAACGGAGTGTCTTTTGATATATTAGTTCTCTCTGCCGTGAAAATTGTGTAAATGTAAATACTATAGATTCGGCGTTAATTATTATTGTGCATAATTGTAATATAAGAGCGGCGTTAAGTTTCGCCACTTAACACGCAATGCCTCTAGAATTCGATGGAAAGTAGGGAACTAAGTATTTTAACACTAGTGGGATACAGCGTGAAGCTAAGAAAAAATCAAGAAAAATCCTTTAATGATAATTGCGCTGCTCAAATAAAACCTCAAAAAACAAAGGAGAACGCAACGGCGAGCAACGAAGTGGGAAATTACATACACATGTATATTTGCGTAACGTAAATTTATTTTGAACAATTTGTCCGTCGGTCTTATATACAAGGTCTTCTCGAAAGTGCAGCCACGCGTTGGCCCACGTGGTCTACGAATTTAATTTTATAATATTTTATGAATTTCAGGCTTTGTTTTGTTAAGTTCATGAAATTTCATCCTAGTGTCAAGACACTCTGTTTTTCATTCACATTCCCATTGCCAGACCTTAATGGCGGAGCTTAACGCAGCGCTTTATTTTGACTGTGTAGGGAAAAGAATATGAAAATAATCTCTCTCTTGATTGGGAATTGAACATATCAATCATGTTAAGGGTCAGACGCTCATCCACTGCGCCTAGATGGTTTCTTAAAAGATTGTTGCAGAAAATTCGATTAGTGCCGTTTTGTATGCCAAAAGTATAGTATACACGTACATTGACAAAAAAACACATTTTGAATATATTAATGTTCTTTAAGCTTCTAGAAACACCTCGGCTCTAATAGATAAATCTTTTTGTTGAATTACTTACGCGATAATGTATGGAATTAGATGTTTTTATGAGGGACATTTTTTTTAGCTTCACGCCCAGTATCGCACGGTCCCCACGGTAGGCAGAGGGAATCTAGTGTTAATACACTCCGTTCCCTACTTTCCGCCGAATTCTATAGCATCGCGTGTTAAGTGGCAGAGCTTAACGCTGCGCTTAGAGAAAAAGTAATGTTTTACGTTTATAAAAGTTTTGAAATTAAATTTAATTATTGTTGTAATATTTTTAAATATTTTCTTATTAATTTTTTAGGGTGATTTTGTATAGGAAATCGATTATTAGATTAACATAAATGCTGATAAGGAAATTGATTAACATACGCTGATGTTCATGAAAGATTAAATCTTGCATATTAAATATTAAAGCAAATTTTAGCAGTTTTTTCAGTTTGACGCTTGTTTCCGTCTAGCAGGTTAGGTACGGTAAAGAGAACTTTGCGTAAGGATACTCTCTCCACTTTCCAACTGAAATCGAAATTGTTATCAAGTGGCGAAACTAAACGCCGCGCTTGATCTTAGTTACAAGAACGAAGAAATAAAAATAATATATAATCACTCCCCCAAGTGAGAACCGAACCCACAATCATCACCTCCAAACTTAATTTTCCAAAAAAAAACGTAAAGCTTACAAATTTTAAACTATTACAACTACACTATTAATAAATAATTCATTAAGCAATCTAACATTGTACTAGTTAATTTGCATCTAAACAGCTTTACAGGTTACAGGCTGGACGAGGCCTTACTGTATTCTAGAACGAGATAGATATTCACGAGGTCCAACACGTGGCGCATTTACATGCAAACCGCCCAGGGCTTTACTGCCTACGGTTACTGAATAGATAAAAAAGTTAAAAAATACATAATATAACTAAAGAAGTAGTTTTTAGAAAATGTATTAAAATTTACCTCTCCTTCAGCAGTCTTTATTTTTCTCGTACTAGTCAGTCAGGGAGAATCTCGTATTAAGTAATTACACTCCGTTTTCCACTTTTTGACTTAAATTGAGTTATTCTATGTAATTCTGATATATGTAATTCAAAATCGCACTTTATCTTAGGTACCAGTGCGAAGAAATGAAAATTGAAATATAACCCTTCCCTTGAACAGGAATCCAACCTTCAATCATCGCATTAGAGGCATGAAAAATTGTAACAAATAAATTATAAGTAACTCCATATTTCTGATACTCTTATATTTAGAGAGGAAATCATAAAATTAAGGAGCTTTTGAGAACACGATGGTTGGCGGTTCGATTTCCACTCGGGGTAATGATTATATTTAAATCTTCGTTACTTCGTTCTATTTCCTAAGTTAAAGTGCGGCGATGAATTCCGCCACTCAACACATACTGTCTCGATTACGGGCGGAAAGAGCAGGACAGAGTGTTATGACACTAGGTCCTCTCTGACTATGCAAGAAAAAGCGTGAAGTTGCTAAAAAGCAAAATAAAAAAAATATTTTAGTCTTAATGAGTTCATTAAGCGTAAAATACATGACAAGTGTGTCATGTTAAATTTAATATCAATTAAGATATTTGATAAAGTATCTGGAAGGTATTGATTGTAATTAATTTTGTTAATTGTGAATACGTTTTCAAATAATTTACTTTACAGCTTTACGCTTTTACTTGCATATTAGTTAGTTTGGTTCCCAGTTGGAATGTTCTAGTCGAACTGAGTAGAATCTGAAAGAACGGAAAGTCAAATCCAGACGTTTTGTCTGGATGGATGGACGACTTCATATTAGTAGTAAGATATATAAAATGTAAAATAACTATTATTAATTATGAAGTTATTTTTTTAAACAATAAATTCCACTACTTCCCGTTTTAAATAAAAAAAAATGTAAAATCAATTTTTACTTTAATTATTTTTTAAAAATTATAACTTAGTGCTCTCATATATGCCTGAGGAAGTTGTACTATTTTAGATATAAGAGATTCTCAATTTTTGAAAATTTTAAATATAATTTAACTTAGATAAATCAGCTTGAAATGCACTATATAAGTAATTTAATTTTAAAATATATAAGTAATATAATTCAAACAAGGTAGAAGGAAGACCAGGTGCTAAATCGATACATTCACTGTTAATCCCATTTTATTTATTACTTACGATATAAAATTAGAATACTAATCGATATTCGTGATTAAAGAACAAAATAATCGATTCTAGAACAAAATAGAAATTACTGGATCTACTACGATAGTTTATCTGTTCACATTTTAATAAAAACCTCATTATGTTTCCTTTAACAAGGTTGACTGGAAGTATTCATATACGAAATAACAACACGGGCACGACCACGTGTTTCTAGAACTTTGACTGTTGCAATGTATTATATACAAAATTATTATTTGTTTGCGGTTGATATAAATAAATGATATTTGATAAATAAGCTTTGCTTTTCAAAGAGAGTCTAAGGTTATAACAATCTGTTTTCAATTTTTCGCCCGAATTTGTGAAATTAGACGCTGAGTGGCGGAACTTAACGCTGCGCTTTGGTAAATAATTTAAAATAATGATTTTGCCAAATAGGAATCCACAACCGATAGCGGTTACAGTCGCGTAGTCTGTACAATTGACAGAAAACAGGAATTGAAGGGAAGTAAATTGAAATATGATGAAAAAAGAAAACTATATTAGATTTCTTTATTTTTTTATATTTAATCATTTAGCAATATTTAAAATATAGCATTCTTTATTCTTTTTTGTAACTTATTTTCAATTATTATTCGAAAATTCTTTGACAAAGAGTCAAAACGTATAAGCAGACCTGCGCGTGCGCATTCCAAGTTATTAATGAGAAGGTTTCAATACAATGAAATGCATTAGTAAACAATTAGATCGTGCTTTCAAGTGACATGTTCAAGGGAAAGTGAATCAAGGGCTTTATTGTCCTTGTTAGACCAATATGACCTTAATTTTTTTCCCACTGTAAACTACGTAGGTATTTTTTATATGTAAATAATCGATTAAATCGATTATTCTATTCTTTGTCAGTTAAAGTTAAATTTGAAGATAAAAGTTTTTTAAATTATCTTAACAATATAGAATTTTAAGTAAAATAGTTACTAGTATATCATTACTAGTATATTATTATAATATATTTTCGTATCGTATATCGTTTGTATTTTCTTTATTAACTGTTTTTTTTTTGTAATTCAGGCATCTGTCACTGTATAGGCAGAGGCAAATAGTTGGCTTAAGATAATGTTTTTTAATTTAATTTAAATTCAGTT
Source organism: Dryas iulia moderata (assembly GCA_019049465.1). Taxonomy (NCBI): domain Eukaryota; kingdom Metazoa; phylum Arthropoda; class Insecta; order Lepidoptera; family Nymphalidae; genus Dryas; species Dryas iulia. The sequence continues at coordinate 1,224,160 of CM032437.1, forward strand.
TCTTGAAAATCTATTATTTATATAAAAAAGACGAAAGAATCATGTGGAAAGTAAAAAAAATATATATTACGTTTCAAAATAAATATTTGGAGTTTAAAACTTATACATAAATCCATTACATAAAGTAAATTATTTAACATTTTATTTTGCTGAATTAATTGAGACCGTAATTTAGATTATCCGGCTTAATCACCTACCGATATTTATTATACAAGTAGCTTTTAAGCGCACTACTGTATGCTAATTACCAACACAAACTTTACAAGAGGAGGAAGGCGTATAAGCCTAATAATATTTACGACGTATGTTCTGATTTCCTGCCTATATGTATCCGGAGATAGATAATAGTTCAAGGTGTTAAAAAGTTAGTTTTATTTTTCGTTACATTATAATAATAAAAAAATGTGTTAACAGGATTAGCTTAACTCTGAACGCAATTTTTGATTTTGGACGGAAAATGAAGAACGGAATGACTTTACTAGATTCTCTCTGACTCTCCTGCTATACTGGAAGTACCGTGGTATATATACCAAGAATACTAAGTAGTAGTTTAAAATAGTCAATAAAGAACACTTTTTATTTCTTTAATTCTAACAGATATCCAAAGTTAAATATTGTTATTCTATAATATATATAGAATAACATGAAATATTATAAAGCCATTTTGGTCAAAAAAGAACTAGAAATAATAACATATTATATATAAGATATGTACGATGTCAGTATTTGAACTTTATTAAAACTGAAATTTGCTGACATTTTAATACTTAATCCGATTATTTTTAAATATTTTGAATACAAAAATAAATCATGATAAATCATTTTTTTCTGTATCCAACATAGCGTTGCAGCTCTAGTTAAAATATAGCAGGTTAAGGTAACAGCGACCTCCAATTATGACAATACAAAAGAAAAATATTTAATAACAACAATCAATCATAAGCTAATGGAGAACGTTCAAGCATTCAATCTTTATTACTGCGACCAATTTAATTATAATGTTTATTAAAAATATGAATATTTTCTACATTTTACAGCTTCATACTATTGCTCACATATCAGGGTAGTCACATATAATCTGGTATGACTGCGTCTGACTGTTTACGCGATGGTTTTGGGTTTAATTCCCACTCGGGGGAATTATTTATATTGTATTAAATTGTGTTCATTTCTCCGTTCTGATATTTAAAATTAAACGCGGTGTTAAATTCCGCCAATCAACACTTAATATCGCGAATTCGGACGGAAATTGAAGAACGGAGTGTCACTAGATTTTCTCTGTCTGCCATGCGGAAAATTACGTGAAAGTAAAAAAAATATAATAATAATATTGTATAAGTTCCGTCACTTAACACGCAATGCCTCCGGATTCGGCGGAAAGTTGGGAACGGAGTGTCTTAACACTAGGTTCCCTCTGCCTACCCTGATATGTGCGGAAAACAGCATGAAGCTAAAAAAAATGTCTTTTAAATAATATAGTAAAAAAAAAACTAATATTTGACATGAAAAAGCCTGTATTTGAATTATTTAACAGTGCCTAATTACAAGTGAGCAATGTGTCAAATATATTACATCATTTATTAATTAGAACAAATAATAATAGATACAATGAACCCTATAAGAATGTTGTTAAAACTTTGACAGGGTCAAATAGTAGTGAAATAACAATATTCTAAAACAATTTGCTTCCGTTTCCTTTATTTATTTACATTATTCGTAAACTTATTATAATAAGAGATAAGAGGTAAACACTAATATAGAAAATAATAAATTCTTTGACGCGAAAAATACGCGTTGTCTTAGATCTTGTAAGAACACAACAGTGTACGTTAAATCTATCGTAGTGTGTATTTTTTATTTATTTAATGTATTAGAAATATTGAGTAGGAAATATATCGACTTTCTATACTTTTTCTCTGTATACATATTAAATTGCCAAATTTCAAGCCAGACCAAACTTTGGGAAAAATTTAATAAAAAATCGCCTTTTTTAAAGACACATACAATTGTACAACAATATATCTGATGTCATTCTGATAAGTAAACAAGCCAAAACAGTATTCATTTTAATGTACAAAAGCCCTCAATTTTAGTGATGTACCAGATCCTACGTAAATATATGTTGTAGAAATTTAATACTTACAGTAGCCCAAAAGAGAATTTAGTTGAAGTAGAATAAATTCTGCGGATGGATATGAAATGAAAAGAAATATCTGCTTTTAGCACATTTATTTTACCTACTAAAATATTGATATGTTCTATGCACTAAAACACTTTATTTAGTTAGATTTCATTTTCATTCATTTTCATTCATGGATTTTTATATTTAATTTTATATTTTATCTTTAAGATCTAGTGTCAAGTCATAACAGGCTATTTAGTGACGGAGCCCAACGCCGCTCCTTACTACTACAACGGAGAAATAAAAATAATTTTAAAATAATAATTTCTCCGAAGATTATATCAAATCCACAATCATCGCGTTACCAGTCACACGCTGTCCCACTGCGCCAAAATGACCTTACAAATATAAACAAAATTCACATAATTATATATGAATTCATACATATGTATGTTTAAATTAAATATTACATTTCAAGTTCTCTTAATACGAACTAGTATTTTTCGCATGCTATTACAACATTAACTCATCGGTCATATGTCCACTTAATATTGAATTAAGAAGAAGGTCACTTCCGTTTTATCTACAAGATAAATACATTAAGGATTTAGCTAAGGCGGATACTGTAGGCTCAGAATATATTACTGGATCCTCGATCTATATTAGAGTGTGATATACTTAGTATAAAGTGTCAAACATTTTATATTTAATAAAAAGCAGATTCACGCTTTTTCTCGCATATTATTGTAGTTAGAGATAACCAAGGGTCAAGACACTCCGTTCTCCACTTTCCTCCTGATAACTAAACGTGATGTGTTCAAAGTCAAAGTCAAATAATGTTATTCCAAATAAGAAGTTACATGTTTCATTTTTGAACAGTTACCACCGGTAATCGATTTCCACCGGTTCACAAAAGTGAATGCCTCAGACCTGAGAAGAGCCGGAGCAAGAAACTAAGCGGGACGGTTTTTTTAAGTCAAGAAACTCACTCTCAACTCAACGAATTCAATTAACAGTAAATTATTATAAAGAAAACTTAAACGATAAAGTTATTTTCTCATTGTCCTGGTTGTCTCTGTTTCCAGGACATATAGTTCATGAAAATATATAGTATGATATATATAGGCTATGAAAATATTGTAATATGATTCAACTCGGACACATGTGCAAATTTTCAAGCAGATCAGTCGGTAAGAAATATCATTGCGAGATTAATCAAGATAATCGGGTCAGGTCAGGTTAATAAAAGCATCGTCACACGATGTAAAAATATGATGTTACTTAAAATTCAACTAGCCACTAGAAATAAAATTATGTAAATAAAAAGATATTTAAAAATTTTGTGTGCATTAAAGTATTTTATCTTTGCGAATGGCAGGGTAGTCAGAGAGAACTTCGGCTGTCAAGACACTCCGTCCTTCCTCTACTTGCTACCCGAAATCGAGACACTGCGTGATGAATTTCGGTGTGACGAAGTTCAACGCCGCCGCCGCCGCGTTTTGTTTTGGGTATGAGAGCGGAGAAATGAAAATAATGTAGCTCCCCCAAGAGGGGTTCAAATTGAAAACCATCTCGTTTATTACACGTTGCACCACTGCGCTACGACGGCCTACAGGTAACCTATATATTATAGAGAGGTATTATTATAATAATTCATTTAGCAGCGGCTACTGATAACAGTTTTGCACTTACCTTCCTGACATATGTCATCTCTTATCAACTGGTCAGGGAATGAACCTAGGTTACATAAACACAATGCAATGATTGATATTCCTAAGTGGGTTTCCCAGTCATGTCATATATTTACGTCATATATTAATATAATTGATTAATTTTAATCCAAATATTTTATTAAGCTCGATATAATTAGGTATATTAATACATATTTTTTTTACAATTTTGGTCTGTCTGTTTGTTTTGTCTGACTAATCACTGAAACGGCTTGACCGATTTTGACGGAGTTTTTATTGGCAGATATTTATATTATAAGGAGTAACTTAAACGACTTTGAATTTACAATTATAACTTCCTTGTTAAATTCCGATCAGGTGAAGTCACGTGCATAGCTAGTGTATAAGTAATATTTTAAAATATTATAAAATTACAAGAACGTCTAAAGGTTAGCATCTAGTAAAGAAAAACCTTAAAAGTATCTACGTTCGGCACCAAACTAATGACCCGTTGTAAGTGTGCCACAGACACTAGACCTTGTGTACTTTTTGTGATATTAAATTCATTATAAAACAATCATATTTTTATTAAACTTTATAATATTTTGTTTTATTGACTTAAATAATAATGTATACAGTATTACAACTTAATGAATCTAATGTTTAACTTTTTAAAAGTAATCTTTTCATATAAAAAAGAAGAAGAAAATATTGCACGGAGAAATAACACACTACATACTTATATTAGTGAGAGAAATAAATAAATACGATTTTTTTTAAGATAATTATGCAGACATAGATTTTTTTTTATTTTTAAAATAATAATATTACACACTACCTCTACCTACTTACATAAGTTTGATATACATTTTTGTATAAAGTGACCTATATAATGCTTAGGTAAGCTATCCGTAGAAGATATTTTTTAGAAAACGTTTAAAAATTTGAACGCAGAGGATTCGAACCCCCACCTATTGGAAACCGTCTCTCTAAAGTACTCTGGCCACTAAGCCATCTGTTCATTGAACTGAACTTAGCTACGTTGAAACTTTTCAATGCTTTCTAAAAAATTCTCATTTAATTTTTTAAGTACGTGAATAAATCTTTAAAATGTTAAAGGATAAGGTATTCTATATACTTTTTTCCTTATAAATAGATAAACTAAGTGCACATTTGTTATAATTAATTGTAATTCTTATAGTTTACATTTTGCTTTTAGGGAAAAGTTCGCTATAATAATTTGCAAGAATTAATTTGTTCCAGTTTAAATATCCGATTCAATCGAATACAGATTAAATCGCTTAGAACTCAATAACGTTTCAACTATTAATTAAAATTTATATTAATTGATTTAATATTCCAACTGTCGGTAATGAATTAATTATGTATGTAGTAGAAATTACGCGAAGTGATTCATACTGAGGTTTGATTTGCCTGCAAAATGCAAGAGATAGCCAAATTTTCATTTCCAGGTTCACGCTTGGGGCCAGTCGTGACGCAGTGGCACAGACTTGTGACTGAGTGAGAGCGGAGTGTCTTAACACTAGGTTCCCTCTGCCTACCCTGCTGTGTGTGGGATACAGCGTGAAGGTAAAAAAAGCCGCTTAGTCCGGTATAGCAGCTTAGTCGGATATAGAGCCAAGATATTATATTCTTCGCTTTCCTTATAAAATCGAGACATTATGTGTTGAGTGGCGGAACTTAACGCCGTGCTTTGTCTTACCTTATCATTCCTCTAAGTGGAAATCGAAGCTGCTACCAATCGCGTTTAGATTCAAACGCTGTCCCACTGCACCATGATGCAAATTATGAAGTAGGATTATATTAGTTCACTTCATTGATTCTATAATCTTTATAACGTTAAAGGTTGATTCATTTAAATATTTTTTTATTAAGTTACAATTAATAAGTTGTCAGATAATAAGTACGTTTAAGCAATTAAAATTATCAAGCGTATTCTCTCGAAACCAGTTTTATGTGATTTTTGTATACAAGTTTATATTGAAAACGAATTGGTAATAAAATTAAGTTCTGTTATATAATATCTGATATACGAAATTTAGGAAAAAAAACATTTGTGAAGGATTTTTTATATATGTTCATAATTTGATATGCATTTTAATTAATTAAGATATATCATGTACCCATATATGTTCTTACCGCTTTTTATACTTCCTCCATAACAAGAGAAAAGGTAGTGTCCAGACACTACAACGACACAGCAGGTAGTGTTTAGACAGCGCGGTAAATAAAAGTAATTTAAATATAATTTATCTGAGTACGAATTGAACCCACGAGCATTCGAATAACATTCAAACGTCTGACCCACTGTACACAACGGCCTCTATATTCTAACTCTAAGCTGGCAAATAAAACTTTGACATATTAAATATGTCGTTAAACCGTATAAGTAAATAAAAGTTGTTCCAAAAAAAATAATCGTTAAAACGTCGACCTTCAAATAATATATGAATATTTGTTTATAAAGCTGAAGGAAAGTGAATTTCGAGTTCAACTTATGTTTTTAGTTGTTCCTTGTTAATAATAATAAATTATAATTGTTAGTTAAATATTTAATGTTGGTTTATTTTTTCTTTAAATTATTTAATTTACTTTATACAGATTTGTGCATTTATCCGAATAACAGGGTCGGTAAGAGAGAACTTAGTGTTACGACACTCCGTTGTCCACTTTACTTCCGAAATCAAGAAATTGCGTTTTGAATGGCGGAACTTAACGCCGGGTTTCGCATGTAAAATGCAGGCATAAAAAAATAATTTAAATATAATCATTTCGCCGAATGAGAATCGAACCAACAACCAATCGCATTTACACTGTCATTGGCCCACTGCACCACAATGACCTAATTTTTAAAGTAATAACAAAGAATCGAGGTTAACTCAGTCTAAATTAAACATCACTTTGGGCTATCTATGCTTATAGAATAAATTGCTGAATCGTCTAACGTTCGTGAGGTCAAAAGCTCTTTGCTTTGTAACAAGTGCACTCGTTTGAAGGCGACCTTTCAATTATGAATACTAAATTGCATTTTGAATTTTGATTATAATACAAATTTTCTTGATAGTTACGTATGTAAAATTAAGATGAAAAATATACTTTGAGAGTTAGTATGGTAGATTCTAGAAAAACTTTACAAAATTTAATAGAAATATGTAAAAAAAAAAAAATGGAGGCCATTGTTGCGCATTGTATTTAGTAGTGGATTCGATTCTCATTCGCAACAATATTTTTTTTAGCTTCATACTGTAGTGTGCGGGAGCACACAGCAGGGTAGGCAGATGGAACCTAGTGTTAAGACACTCCGTTCCCTACTTTCCGCCGAATTCGGAGGCATTGCATGTTAAGTGGCGGAATTTAACGCCGCGCTTTACCTCGACACCAGAGCGAAGAAAATGGAAATACTAATTATTTCCACTCCTCGAGTGGGAATCGAACCCACAACCAGTCGCTTTAGAGTCACACATTGTCTCTGCGCCACGACTGGCCCCATTCTTTTATTATTTAACTATTCTCTCTTTGGTTAGACAAAATACGACGTTAAGTTCAATCTAACACGCAATGTTTCAAATCTATGTGTGCGGTAAATCAAGTCTTGACACTTATATCTCGCTGACCTACCCTACGCATATAAAAACATACAGCTATTTAGGTTTTTTGAATTTAACAATATTTGAATTGTAGACATCTTTTCGACCAATTTATTTTTTTTATTTAGAGCCAGTCGTTCCCTACTTTCCGCCGAGTTCAGAGGCATTGCGTGTTAAGTGGCGGAACTTAACGCCGCGCTTTGCCTCGACACCAGAGCGAAGAAAACGAAAATACTAAATATTTCCACTCCTCGAGTGGGAATCGAACCCACAACCAGTCGTTTACAGTCACACGCTCGTGGCACTGGGCCAAAACTGGCCACAATACACATACATAGAATAATAAACACACACATAGAATAATAATGTAATATATCTGCGGATTAGTCTTAGCGCGCAAAGACTTTTGATATGTTTTTTGTTATATGCACATTATTTCAATATATTATAATACATTAGTATTGTATAGTTTTCAAGGAACTTCCTTATGTATTGGGAAATATTAGTCTTTTTTTATCATTTTTTTTGTACACACCGATATCGAATTAGCTATTACGTCTGTTTACAAAAACTGAATACTACTACTGAACCGTAATGGTTACCGTTTTGTTATTTTTTTGAGTAATTTTCTTAGATTATAATATTTTTTTAACTATTTCTTACATTTTTAAATATTTCACCATTCAACATGCAGTATTTCGATTTGGGGCGGAAAATGGAGAACGGAGTGTTTTGTTCTGTTGCCTTTAAGTTCTCTCTTATTACCTCTTATATGTGGAAAAAGCGTGTAACTGATTTATTTAAACTACTTTTTATATTTTAGAATATCTTAGTGAAGTTATCAAAATAATAATCAAACAAAATTATTTCAATATACATTTTTTTATTTTCTACCTCTAATTCTTTCCCGTTACCGTGTAAAAGTATAGAAAATTCTTTTGGCGCAGTTGATAATTAAAATCAAAGATAATATAGATAGTATGTAGGTTCTAATCCCGTTTGCGATAAATATTGTGTTAAAAATTAGATCTCTCGATTACAGAGTGTGTTGACATAAGATCACTGCTTATTATGATGTACGGAACTCGATTACTCATTAATTCAAATTTGTCCACATGCCATACCATAGAAAAAGTCCCCATACACGATATTTACTTTAATGCTGACGTCTTTATGACGTTTATGTGCTTTAAGACGAAATTATTATGATCCCGTATTTGACTATCGATGATTTTGCTAAACACTAATTACCATATTTCGCTGAATGTCGCATAGTCTAAATTGTATTAGAAAAACGGATTTTCCTTAACTGACATTTGAAAGTAAACAGCTATAGTTAATTGAATGTTAGTTCCTTGTTTTATCAACTTCACGCGTTATCCGATATTGTAATGTGTCATAGAGAAAACCGAGTGTTAAGACATTCCGTGATTGGCGGAACTCAGCGCCGCACTTCGTCTTACACGAACGGAAAAACGAAAATAATTTTAATATAATCTAACTATGAGTCTTCGAGTGTAGACAGTTTTGGTTATGGGTTCGATTCCCAATCGGTTTCTACTGAGTGGGAATCGAACCGAGAATCATTCTTCGATTTAAAAGATTTAATACATTAAATCACTTTTGTAAATTTCTTCCACAAATAAATATAAAATTCCATTTTCTTAGCTCTGGTGTCGAGGCAAATCGCGGCGTTAAGTTCCGCCACTTAAAACGCAATGCATCCGAACTTGGCGGAAAGTGGGGAACGAAGTGTCTTAACACTAGGTTCCCTCCTCTGCCTAGCCTGCTGTGTGTGGGATATAGCGTGAAGCTGAAAAAAAAATTGTAAATTAAAATAGTTAACGTCGTTTTGTACGACAAAATACTTTTTATTTAGTATCTTAAATATTTGTTTTAGTACTTTCAATAGTACTATTGAATTACATTTTTCTTTAAAAATTTACTACTTCCACTTGTATCTTGTACACATTAAACATTTTATGACGATTATGACATTGGCACAGAATCGATTAATTATATAATCCAATAATGTAGTAAAATAAATAACTAAAATGTGACTTGCCATTACTAAAAAGTCTTGATAATTAAGAAATTATTTTTTTAACAAATATATTATAATTTAAATAATATTTATTTCAGGCTATATATATGAAAACGCGGTAGAATTAAAATATAAAAAAAATTATGCTTATTTTTTAATAATTATATGCATTTCTGACACTATTAAGTGTGAACATTATATTTTAATAATAAACTTTAAAAAATTAAGTAGCGTTTCTTTAATTTCTTAAGTCCAATTAGATAAAGTGCAGATTTGGTCTGACTAAATTAGACTAGTCTAAAATTTTGTATACACATATAAGGTTTAGTTTATTTATACGCGAGGAAAAATTTATTCCTTAAAACATTATTATGTTGTATGTAATTATAATTTATATGAAAATTTTAATATAAATTTATATAAAAGAAATACTTATTACTGAAATAGATGTTTATGTTTAAATTGGGACTCTTTATTACATTTTTTTATTATTCAACTTTGATTGACACTGTTCGTGACATTGGCGAGTTTATTAATTTTACTGTATACCGTAAACTTGTAAATGAAAAATTGAAACAATTAAATTTTAAAACTTGAATTATTTATTTTTATTTAGTATCTTCCGCTTTTTTGCGGAATTGCTGGAAAGAATGTACTTATAACGCAAAAAGTCACAATTTGTCTAACAATTTTGAAAAAACACGCATGTGACGTTGTACATTCTTAAGCAAATATTGCATGTTTATAATATTTTAAAATGATATTAAGTTTTAAAAAACTCTGCATTAGTTCATCAACACATTAAATATCAACAATAAAGTTTTTACTTAATATATAAATTCATATTCATTCTAAAACAGTCTGATTTCCGCCTAAAAAACTCTTAGTGCATAAAAACAGCTCAAAGCTCTTTGAAATAAAAATTCCATCTGTATAATTAATTATATTTGATATAAATGAACATCATAAACAAAGTTATATAAAAATATGAAAATTTAAAATTCTTGCATTTTTGAATGAAAAACCGCAATGAATAAGCGGAATAAAACATATAACAATACCTGCTAGTAGTAAATTTTGTATTCAACGTACAATAATTTCATTCATTCTCATATTTTTGGCATTATTATTTATTTTAATATAATATTTTAAAATAAAAATTTCAGAACATTTGTTGAAAAGAGCGATGAAACGTGCTTGAAATGAGCTTTCAGGAAAATATAATTTGAAAACTCGAATTAAAGAAAGTCGATTTGAAATTAGACTGAAGACAAAATAGTAATTATAACTATAATCTTAAACATTTATAATAATTTTCTGTCTTTTATTGTTAATTGTAAAATTTCAGTTTTTTAATCTGTGTCCTTCGTAAAATTAAGAACTATTCGTAAATTATAATATTATTTTTTTTATCCCTTCACTCAAACATTAAAAAAGTAAAGCGCGTCATAAATGTGCAAAAAAGTACAATATGTTATTTTTAAATAATATAGGAAATCTATTTTTTTTTAATTTTGCCCTTATTGTGTTATAATTTATACAGCTAACTAACACTTTCTTTTAAAATTATTAAAATTGTTTACTTTATTATTTTCTATTTTGACTTTAGACTGAAAAAAAATGTTTTTTTTTTTTAATCTTATTTTTTTCAGCGATTTAATCTGTGTTACATAAAAATATACTTTTTTTTAATTTAAAATATATCACTAATAACAAATCAATCCAGAACTAATAAATAAAAAAAAAAACAAAAATCAACTTACGGTATAATTTTCACAAGAAACCACCAAAATTGAAACACAAAACTGAACACTTCACTTTTCCCGCGCTCTCAGTGCGCGCTGTCAAGCGATTGTTTTTTTTTTAAACCACTGCAAGTCTATGCACGGGTAACGGCCACTGCGCAGACTGCTTGCACACTCGCCTCCATCTACTTATATAGCTTTGCTATGTCGCCCGTACCGTTCACAGTACTTTTGGCCTTTAAAATTTATTCCAGTGCTGAAAAATTTTATATTAGATTTTCTATAATAGACAACTTAAGAATTTATTCTTTTTAATTTATGAAACGAAGCAGCGACAAAGAATTATATATTGTTTATATTGCTTGATTCTGTTGTAATGCAAATTTTTTTCACCATACGTATTTTAGTAAAGTAGTAAAGTAGAGAAAAAAAGTAATAATTTACTATTTTTACATTATATTAAAAAATTTTTTTTTTTTTCTTTTCAGTTTAGCTATCGGCTTCCGTCGCTGAAAGTATCTGGCCGACTGGGACTTGTAGATAGATAGATACTGTTGAAAGAAAGCAGGGTGATTAAAATCTAAAACTCTAACACTAAACGACGAATAAGCAAATAGTAAATACTAAATCAGTTTTAAAAAGAAATTAAAATGAAATACTTAACAAAATTTTAAAAGTAAGCTTAAATTGTTGTATTTTATTATAGTCTCATGGACTTCAGGTAATCTAATGTATGTTATTTTTATATTATGTAGTTATCGGATTCGGACACATGTGCATATTTTCAAAGCAAATCGGTCGTCAAGAGGTTGACAAAATAGCGTTTTAAATGACATTTTTTACCTTGATCGATAGATAGATACAGGTGAAGTTAGTAAAAAGTGTGTTAAATAACAGATAAATATAAACATTTACTTCTTATAACCTTATCCGTAACGAACCATAAAGTTTTTTAAATAAACACTAACAATTACTTATTTTATAATTAAAGTGGCTTTGAGCTACTTAAGGAAAAAATCTTAAATATTATCAATAGAAGGTGATTAAATTATTAAGGATTTATAATTTCTAACAAGCAAGTCATGAAAAATTTACATTTCATTTGCATTTAAATAATGTTTACATTTTTTCTTACTGCAAGAGTAAGAGTGTGAAATAAAAATCAATAATAATTACAATATGAAACCACTGTGGTTTAGTTGTTAGTTAAAGGAAAAAAGCGGTCGTATTGGGTTCTAATTATCTTTATTTGTGGCCAGTCGTGGCCCAGTGGCACAAGCGTGTGACTGTAAACGACTGGTTGTGGGTTCGATTCCCACTCGAGGAGTGGAAATTATATTTCCATTTCCTTCGCTCCGGTGTCGAGGTAACCAAGACTACCTAACCAACACGCAAGCCTCCGAATTCGGCGGAAAGTGGGGAACGGAGTGTCTTAACACTAGGTTCCCTCTGCCTACCCTGCTGTGTTCGGGATACAGCTTGAAGCTAAATAAAAAAAAAACAATCTAGCTTTTCCACGCTTTGTCCAGCATAGCAGGGTAATCAGAAATACCTTAATGTTAAGACACTGGACTGTCCACTTCTCAAATGAAATTGGGATATTGCGCGCTGACTAGCGGAACTCAACGACGCACTTTAGAGCAAGCTGAGAGCTCTAGAGCGGGGAAGTAATAATAATTCACATATAATTCAAACGAGTGGAAATTGAACCCACAACCTGTTTACAGTAAGATGCTAACCTACTGCGTCATAATAGCCTCAAAAAGTATTTATATTTGTTAAAAAAACTTTTTTCTAATTTCACATAAAAATTATTCGTATACTAGTATAGTAGTAGTTGTAAAAGTCAATGATTTATAACCATATGAATGTGATTTGTTCTACTTTTTCCTCCCAATACTATTTGAGATGAGTTCACAGTAAGTATTATTGTATTAGAAACTTCGGAAAACCCTTTGGAAATATATCGCAGAAATGTTATCAAATAAAGGAAAAGTGCTCGTAATAGGCAAGTTTGCTAAACATGTGACGTGAAAGGAAAATAATCTAATAATATACTTAAATAAAGTAGGTATTCATATTTTCTCACACTTTTTTAAGTATGTCAAATAAACATAGTAGATCTAACAAAAAACCAATGGGATGTTTTTGAAAACCTGCGCGTCTTGTAAATCGCCCATGAAACTCTTGAAACACATGTCTCAGGGGTCAGGGTGTTTGGACGGTGTCCGAATGGCGCGGGTTCGAATCTCGCTGCGTTAAAATTTTAATATAAGTTTACTAAAATTGTCTTTTGCAATTTGCTTAGTGTGTGAATAACACTTTAAAATATTTTAAAAAATCCACAGGACTGTAGATAGAAACTGTAAAAAGCAATGTACACTATGACTACGATTGATATAATAACAAACACACTAGTTTTGTGTCTTTATAAAAATAAAATACGTCACATGATATATTTTTTTTAGCTTCACGCTGTATCCCGAATACAGCAGGGTAGGCTGAGGGAACCTAGTGTTATGACACTCCGTTCCCTATTTTCCGCCGATTTTTGGAGGCATTGCGTGTAAAGTGGCGAAACTTAACGCCGCGCTTTGCTTCGGTACCAGAGCGAAGGAAATATTAAATATTTCCACTCCTCGAGTGAGAATCGAACCCACAACTAGTCGTTTACAGTCACACGTTTGTACCACTGCGCCACGATTGGCCCCAATATATTTAACAAAGAATATGGCCCAGTATTTTTCACACACTTTAAATATTACACATCCCCCTATATCCACAGGGAAAACCTAGTATTACCACATTCTGCTTTCCACTTTCCGCCTAATTTTGAAACATTGCGTAATGAATCCAATTTTACATTCTATCTTGCATCCGACCCTTTTGAAAGGAAACTATTTTACCCGGACTAATCGTGTATATTTTGATATTCGACAAAATATACATCTATGTTTGGCCATAAACCACTGTAAAGTGCTTGGAAACGTCAGATTTTCTGAAATGTCTTTTTGAATATCATAAATTTACGCGATTAATCTTATTAAATGCAATACCACATGTGAAATCTAAAGGATTTCTTTGTCTTATGTAGAAAAAAAAAACAATATAAACTATTTGCTTAAGTTACTGGGAAATCGAACTTACAATCATCGGGTGTGCGGTTAGACACCGCGCTATAATAGCCTTGCAATATAAACGCAATAACTTATTACAAATAATAATTTTGTCTGTAGAGAGACGGGTTCAGAATACAATTACCCTCCGCCGGTTGGTGTCCCGTACAACGTGAGTAACCCAGTAACTTGGTGGTAGGAGATTCGTTTCCCGACTGACTCGCGACTATTATCTTGTCAAAGACGAACCGCCAAGTATCTGTTGTTTAGTTCCGATTAGATGACATGTAAGCCAGAATTCTCGATTGAAAGAGGGAGGAAGGATGGGGATGGTCCTGGCCTTGCTCCCTCTTTCACACTTAAGGTCGGCAACGTATCCATTACTCCTCTAATATTATCATTCATCGTGGTTATGTCTATAGGCGGACTACCATCAGATGGCCCTTCTGCTCTCTTGGCTTTTAGTAATAAAAAAAAAAATAAACTTATACATATATTTTTTATGTTAGTATATTATAACTTCTGACAAATTGTAATAATTATAACATGTTAATCGATTATTACTTCTGTGTTTAATATTAAAATTAATAATTACGTAAAATGTAACATAATGAGTACAAAAGAAAAAAATATAGATTTCCTATATCGTATAAAATGTGCATATTTTTTTTATACGAGTACATTCATGACGCGCTTTGGTTTTAATGTAGGCATTTAATTACTAATCTGTGTTAACAAATTTTCCTTTCATATAGTGACCGTGGGTGAACAAAGATATAACATTTTTGTGTTAAGCCTGCATGGTTTCTGTATTATTGATAATTTGTTTATATATTAGGGTAAGGTGCCAGTCGTGGCGCACTGGCACAAAGTGTGACTGTAAAGCGAGTGGTTGTGGGTTCGATTCCCACTCGAGGAGTGGAAATATTTAATATTTCCATTTCTTTCGCTCTAGTGTCGAGGCAAATCGTAGGGTTAAGTTCCGCCACTTAACACGCAATGCAGGAGGCATTCGGCAGAAGGCAATTCGGCGGAAAGTGGGGAACGGAGTGTCTCAACACTAGGTTTCCTCTGCCTAACATGCTGAGTGCTGGTAACAGCGTGAAGTTAAAAAAAATATATATTAGTGTAACTTCTCCCTTTATCCCCCATCGCAGAGAGAAAGAGAACCTAGTGTCGAAATATTCCGTTCACCGCGAAATTGAGATATTGTGTGTTAAGTGGCGGATTTATTATATTAATTTATACAAAAGTTTAGTAACAATTTACATTTAGTAATCTTATTTTTCGAATTTCTGTACATTTGTATACAAATATTAAAATTATTTTTATTACTCCGCTCTGATATGAAGACTATGTCTTGATTTCAGGAGGTAAAGTGGAGATCGGAGTGTCTTGACACTAGGCTCTGTCTGACTACCTTGCTAATAGAGAAATAGGACCCAGCTGAAAAAATTAAGCTAATGTAGTTTAGTTTAGTTCTTTAATAAACACGCTTTTTCCTACATAGCAGGGTAAGCCACTTTTATTTATTTAATATATTATTAATGAATTATTATAAAAAAAATATTACCATATCGAATGTTCGTGTTCTAGTAAAAATAATTTTAAAGGATTTTCTCTTTTCCAATTTTCCTGTGTGTGTAATAACACTTTAAAAATGTTTAAAAGGATTTTTTTGATAAATATCATTATGTAGAATGAATGAATTTTACTGAATACCATAACCATAAGATTATGCCTGAGTGTGCTTCACCACACTTTTTCATTTTTGTTTTGTCTTCTTATTTTAGTCTACACATTTTAACATTTTGGAAACTAAAATGGATTAAAAAAAAATAGACTCATGGCATAGTTGTCAGAGCGCTTGGACGGTTTTCAAGAGGTGCGGGTTTAAATTGAGCCCCTTTGTGTTTAAATTTTTGTACGTTTTCTAAAAATATTTTAGTTTACAGAGTTTTTATAATAAAATTCAATAGTCAAAAACAAATGTCTTTGTCGTAAAATACTATAAATAAAGAACTTTAAAAGTTCAGCAACTGTACCTATAAGTGATTGGTGTGCAGATAAAATATTAATTTTTGAAATATTATACCTAATAATAGTAATAAAATATCTTGAAGTCTGGGAAAGTACTGAATTTATTAAAAAAAAGTAAAATGTTTGAGAGGCAGTATACTGTATAATTATAGCTGACGACTCTTTGCAAATAATAATATGTCATGTATTTTCATAAATTTATTATCTGAAGTTGAAATAAACTAGAAACAAAAGGTTATATTTAAACAAAAGAGTCATTTTTAGGGAACCTAGTGTTAAGACTCTCCGTTCCCCATTTTCCACCGAATTCTAAGGCATTGCGTGTCAAGTGGTGTAACTTAACGCCGCGCTTTGCCTCGACACCACAGCGAAGAAAACAGAAATATTAAATATTTCCATTCCAAATGGGAATCGAACCCACAACCAATTTCTTTACTGTCACACTTTGTGCCTCTGCACCACGACTGGCCCCTGACATCTAGGTCTAGGTTTACACAAAAATTTCAACAAAAATTTGGACGTTATATATCCCTAAATACAAGTACATACATCAACTTTACCTGACCAATACATGCATACTGCAATACGTTGACAATTTTTACTAATATAAACGAGCCGCTTCGAATGGCCTTCAATGCGACGAACGAACTTGACAGTATATTTATACTATAATAAAAAACACTTAAAAAGTTATGTTTGTACATTGAATATTTTTGCGAAAAAATAATTTAGAGGGTTGAAAAATCAGTAACACAATATGAGATAAGATAATTTTTTTGTTTGTCGGTTTATCTGTTTGCACACGCAGATTTTTATAATTACTTGATATGTTTGGATGTTTTTCTTTGCTTTCAATCTGGGCATGACTTACGGTATAGTTGATTTCAAAAAGTGGAGTCTCAGATATGGAATCATAATAGAAGAGCTATAAGAAATAAGTAAACGTCCTTTTAACAAATACTATTCACTGTGATAAACATTTTCCATTGAAATACAAAATTATGATAGATCTGGAAATTGCCATGACTTGTTCAAGATAGATCAGGTAAACTAAATTCTAAGTAAATGCCGATTTAGTAAAATTTGTTCAGTATGTTGGGCAGATTTCATGAACATTAAAAAATATTTAACGTTACAGCCATAGTGACGCAGTGGAGTATTGTCTGACTGTAAGCAATGATGGTTGTGGTTTCAGTCCCCATTTAAGGGAATTATTATACTAATTTTTATTTCGTTAAGCCAAAGACAAGCGTTGAGTTTCGGCATTCAATACTTCAATGTCAACGTCATAAGTTCAGCTGGAAAGCGGAGAACGGAGTAACATTAAGGAAAACGAGAAAATTACCAGTTTAAAGTAAGGTGTTATAAATTTTGGGTCAAGTTTGAATTAAATGGAAGAAGTTTTGTTTAAATGATAAAGACCAATCGAAGTTACGGGCATTCATAGTAGTTTTATTTATTTACTGTATTACTACATTTTTATATTGAGTACTCGGGGATACCTATTGTATTTATAGGTACTGGTAGACTTGTTGACGTTTTAATATATGCATTATTACCTTCACCTGCTTTGTTTATGTACTAGAAAGCAGAAAAAGAAAATAATATACTAGTATTATATTGCAATTTACAGAGATTGGGTAGGAAAACGAGCTACACAATGTATAAAAGTGTTAAAGTGAAATTTTAAAATGGCCTTCATTCGGGTTACATTTCCCAGGCATTGCTCTGAACGCCTCTTCCTGCAGCGCTAAGGGCCGCAAACGCACGGCAAGCATGCATGTAAAGGCAAGGAATGCTAAGGACTTCCTTATACTATATAAAAATATACCATTTCTCTCAATATATTATTCCATTTCATGTAAATATTGAAATATTCCATGGTAAAGCGCGGCGTTAAGTTCCGCCACTTAACACGCAATGCCTCCGAATTCGGCGGAAAGAGGGGAACGAAGTGTCTTAACACTAGGTTCCCTCTGCCTACCCTGCTGTGTGCGGGATATAGCGTGAAGCTATTTAATTTAATTTAATTCCATTTCTCTCTGAAATTTTTTAAAAGTTATTTGCGACTGTAGAGTGTAGGGTAGAACTAAAAGAGAATTTCTTGCAATTTAAACGGAAATAAGAATAACGGGACTTCACATTTTATGTCCGGTTTTATATCCGGTGATAATGTCAACGCAAATGAAGCTGACGACAGCAATACAGTCATGTCATTATAACACAATACATACTCGTATTATTATAAATAAATAAGAAATAAAATTAACCCACAAGGGCAGTGGGTTTGAACTCCGCCCGGACTCCGATTTTAACATTTTATATGACATACATTTCGCTCGTCAACATAATGTCTCAATTTTGGGCGGAATGACAAGAAAGGAGGAATGTCATCTCACTGGGTTCTTTCTACCAATCATGCAATGGATAAAACGTGAGGTTGACAAAAAAAATAATAACAACAATTATTCAGTGTAATTGAAATTCTCAACATTCTTTATAAGAAATATTTTACTAATAATATAACATAAAGCACATACAGCTTTTTTATTATAAAGTTGTCTTAAGCTTCCGTACTTAAAAAAGAGTAGGTATAATTATGTATATAATAAATAACAACATATTGAAGACTTAAAGCAAGGAATTTAATGATGTTTTCCTTCTAAGTTCAGTGAATCAGTACAAATAAACCCACTATATCTAACACGTCATATATTATTAATCAATCTTAGGTTCTAATACTAATAAGTAATAATGTATGCATTCGTAACTAGAAGTCAAATATCGTCTAATAGTAAACGTGATTGGTTGTGGGCTCGATTCCCATTAGGGGAAAGATTATTATTAAATTACTTATCTTAAACAAAGCACGGCGTTGAACTCCGCCACACAATACGCAAACGTCCTCAAATTCCTTATGAGACTATCCTGCTACGCGGAATAAGTGGTTAAGCTGAAAACTTCTTTAACTTATCTTTAAATTTATAAAAAAATAATTGCCTATATTCCTTTTATTTGTCAAATCACTTTTTTTATACATTCCATTTCGGATCACTACTTAAACGAAAAATGTGCATACTAAATAAGTTTCGCACTAAAAACAAAAAATACTTTAATTATAACTATATGATAGCCATAAAAATATTTATGATAAAATATTTTTTGTATCGAGCATCGAACTCTACTATTATTTATTATCTACTATCGGCCCGCTTGCGACTTTGCCGCGTGAACTACGCAACTGTTTCGTTAGATTGCAACCCTCGGGGGTGGATTCTTGAAAAAAAAATGGCCTATGATTAACCTTGGATTATCAACTATATTTATGCCAAAATTCAATACAATCGGTCAAGCGGTTTAGATTTTTCATATACATTTTCATCCCCTATTTCAACTCTTTAGAGGTTGATTTTTAAAAAATAAGTAGCCTATGTTTGATCCTGACCCTATGACCCTAGATGACCCTAGATCTTGAACTATATTCAATCCGAATTTCATCCAAATCAGACCGGTAGATTAGCCGTGAAATCGTAATAGCCAAACAGACAGACGTCCGCATTTAATATAAGTATGGATGGATATACACATGTATGTAGTACATCTCGTTGAATATTTAATAAATAATTGATTACTTGCATGGACGAAGGTGTGAAAGTGATATCGTCGCATTATTCTATTTTTGCAATTCTCTGAATTAATGATTGTAGATGCATATAAAAATATTCAGTTAACTTTTTTTTTGGAATGCATTCCAAAATTTTTTTTGCATTCTTGTTGAGAAAAAAATGTCTCGAAGTTATATTGCGATTGAAAATGTTATATATTTTGAGTAAAATTATATTTAACTGGATTAATCGTGTATATTTTTGATATTTGAAAATATATTTTTAGAAAACCCGACGTTACGAACACTACAGTAGTCTCTGCGAACCGATGAATTCAAATTTGTTTCTTTATTTTACATAATTAAGTTAAATGAGGTCGTCGTGACGCAGTTGGTCAGCCTCTGACTGTAAACGTGATGGTTGTGGGTTCGATTCCCACTACTGGGAATTACATATGTTATTTTGTTAGGCCCCTTTTAGCTTTGGAGTCTATGACAATTCACGGCGTTAAGTTCTGCCACTTGAAGAACAGGAAACGAAGTGTCTTGATATTAGATTCTCTGAGAAGCTGATTTATTATAATAATTACACAATCGCCAGAAAATATTTATTTTTTTGTTTGCTTTTTTTATTGTTTTTTTTTTAGCTTCACGCTATATCCCGCACATAGCAGGGTAGGCAGAGGGAATCTAGTGTTAAAACACTCCGTTCCCCACTTTCCGCCGACTTCGGAGGCATTGCGTGTTAAGTGGCGGAACTTAACGCCGCCCTTTACCTCTGATACCAGAGCGAAGGAAAATGGAAATATTAAATATTTGGACTGGCCCCAAATATTTAAATGAAACTACGATAAGACAATAAGTTCTTATATATACAATATTATTGCTTTCATAAGAATGTAAACAACATTTACGTAATATATGCATAATACATTTACAATATTTTTTTATTAAACTAAAACTGATTGATGTCTGTAAAAAGAGGATATTAAATTAATCGTAATAAATAATATTATATTTTTGCACTTGTCATTTTTACTGTTTTAAATACGAGTATAACAATAAAACTTGTTGACGCGTTTTAAATTAATCCGTGAAAGAAATACTTTTAACCTTTTTTTTTTTAAATATACGTGGACGGAGAAGAATAAAAGTATTACACACACTACAATGTGCTTCACATACACTTTTACATATAAATAACACATTCGTTGCTAAGGCAACGACTTTATTTTTTTATTGAACTAGTAGAGATTATAATAAATAACTCAAATTTCAATTACAATAAATAACTCTCATCACTTTATACTACGTCACTAACATAAATTCTATTTTTTTATTGGAAGTTGTAGATGCGTTGCCGACCTTAGGGGTGAAGGTAAGAAGGAAGGAGGAGAATAAGGATGGTTTGAATGGGGGAAGAGCTGGCTCACATGCCATCGAACCGGAACACATCATCATATGTTTGGCGTTTCTTCTTTGACATGGCCACCAAGCTACTGGGTTATCCGCCCTTTACGGGATCGCTACCCATCTATAGAGGGGTACAGTATTCTTAACCCGTTCCCCCACGGGTGACCTGATCCCCCTATGGGTGAATTGTAATAAGTGTTTAAGAATTTTAAGTGTTTTGAAAGGTATAGTAGTCAAAGTACTTGGACGGTTACCAAGATGCGCGGGTTCGGATTCCGCTGCATTCAAATATTTGTATGTTGCTAAAACTGTTTTACATATCCTAAGCGTAGAAATAATATTTTAAAAATAACAAAAATAAATTTTCACTACCTATAATTACAAGAGTCTTGTTTCTAATAAATTAAAATGTTACTTTCCGTAGAAAAATATTATTACTTTGTTTAAAATAAATGTCGCCTACAACGAAAATTTATAAACAATCATATACATGAATATATCCATCATCGAACAAAACAATGATGTATGTAATTACCAACAAGTTCTCTCCGGACTCCTGGAAAGTGACTATAACAAAATTACATCAGCTTCTATTGGATGAACGAGTTATAATATTTCAAATAACATAGGTCTTCCTCAAAGTCTCTAGGATGATCGGCCCTTCGCTTCCCACTTCCGGCGTTCTTGTCCAGATGGACAGTCCACCTGGTAGGGGACCTGCCCACTGTCGCACGATTGACGGTTACCACTCGGCTATACAAGAAACTAGCGACCGCTAGCGGCTTCGTCTGCGTAACTACACAACTTTTCATATATTATTTCATCCCCTACTTTATATTTTGAATTTGAAAAAAAATCTTGATCGAAGACCTTTGGGTCTACTATTTTCATTTCGAATTCCATTGAAATCGGGCTGGTAGATTAGGAAGTGTAAGAGACAGACGGACAAACAGACATTTTAGCAGCTTTGCCGTTTTTCCCGCATAAATGGTTAACTCCCGCATAAAAGATAGAAAACTGCAAAGAGATTAGGAACTCCAAATTATTTTTTGACATTATCCATTATTCATCGTTTAGAATGTAGATTATTAAACACATACTTAATTATTACATTTTCACCTTTCAAAAGAAAAACCACCACCAAATAAAGATTTTCGAAAAGATTCAAATATTTGTGGTCATCGAGGCGTCGAACATTTTTATGCACATATAGATGTATGATAAGTACTACAGTTGGTTACATTTTTTGGAACAATCACTTTAGATTCTTGTTTTTTAGTTTCACGTTATATCCCACACAAAGCAGGGTAGGCAGTCCAGACACTCCGCTCACTTTCCACCCAATTCGGAGGCATTGCCATCCAGTCGTTTGACAGTCACACTTCGTGCCTCTGCGCCACGACTGACCCCAGCTTTACTGGCTTTGACTTAACTGACTTTTAAATAAAGCTAATAATACATATATACTTAAAAACTTTTATATTTTCAAAACCGGGAAGTGAATCTGCGTCATCTGACAAGGTATGCAATGACAGATTAAGATGTAGCACATGAATTTGAGTACCATTAAATTTTTTATCGCATTTGATATAATTATCGTAGAAGTTTTAAAGGACAGATTCATTATTTCAACTTAGGATATCTACTTTCAATTTACTTTTGATTAAATAGCCGATGCAATATAATTGCATACATAAACGTTATTCCGCACCTACTTATAATAAACGTATAATAGTAATATAATTTAATAGTTTAATGCCTTATGTATAATGTAGTAGGTTTATTTTAAAGGCTGAAAAAAGCATTTATAAAACGTATAAAAATTTGAACGCAGCGGGATTGGAACCCGCGCCTCCTGAACACCGTTCAGGTGCATTACTCAGTAATGAAAGCGCCTGAACGGTGTACAGGAGGCGCGGGTTTTCTAAATGCCTTTTTCAATTTTCCTAAGTGTGGAATAATGCTTTAAAAATGTTTAAAAACATTTTAAAGGCTTTTGTATTATTTTTTCTATACAGTTTTTGTGCAATTTTTGATTCTTGATGCCGTCGTGGAGACAACGTCTGTGTGTAAACGCGATGGCTTGATTGTAATGGACACATGTGCGTTAGTTTATTACTCGAGGAACGAATAAATTTAATTCAATTTCGTATCTCCACTCTGGACAAAGTGTGACTTTTTTCTTTTTTTTGTATTGTGGATTTTCTGTTGAGCACAGGTCTTGCCTGTGCAAGCACGAATGGCTGCTCGAGAGGGAGCCGAAAGGCGCAAAGGCGCCCCCTAAAGGGGCAAAGCAATCAAAGCGCCACTTAACATGCAATGTCCCGATTTTAGTTAGAAAGTGGAGAACGGAGTGTCTTGACACTAGGTGCTATGTGGGGAAAAGTGTGAAGGTGTTAAATAGCACTGTTATTCTGCTCTGTTATGATGCAGTTAAAAACGTTGGAAGTGTGCCAAAAAATAATCATTTAGCTGACCTACGATTATCCAATTTTTATTAAAATATATATGATTACGTATGAACAGGGAAATATTAAGATTAAAAAACTGTTAGTGATGAGGATTACAACTGCATTTCATTAATATTTACATAGATTAATCTACTAACTAGGGCCCCTATTGATGCGTAAAATACGCGTTGCGTTTGCAACGCGTGTCTGTGTCTATGTGAATATATATTTTCTATTAACTTTACGCTATATCCTGCACACAGCAGGGTAGGCAGAGGGAACTTAGTGTCATGACACTCCGCCCCCATTATACCAATCAGTTCACAATAAAAAGTTACAAAGCAAAGCCGCGGACGGGACACTAGTAAGTAATATAACTTTATCTCGAATAAAATTCGATTTCACCATACGTGAGACAAATCCTTAATAGACCATTACGGTGGAATATCTTTTAAGGAACTAAATGTATAAGACATAATTATGTGTACATGTCCTTAGATATAAACATTACAATTTACATAATAAAAATAGATTCAAAGCAGACGGAAATATTTCTTTATTTCTAGCTCGAATCAATTTTGATCGATCACGGCCATATCTATTAAATTTAACAACTACATATGTTTTGTCTGTATGTATAATAAATATATGTCTGATCTCTGTCTGTAAGTAGAAAATATATGAGAAAAAATATTATAATATAAGGGGCATTTATCAATGCAATCTTTGCCCGTGTAGGGACGGGTTAAGAATACAATTCCCCCCCGCCGCTGGGTAGCGTCCCGTAAAAGGCGGGTAACCCAGTAGCTTGGTGGTAGGAGATTCGTTCTCCGACTGGCTCGCGACCACTATCATGTCAAAGACGAACCGCCAAATATCTGATGATGTGTTCCGGTTCGATGGCATGTAAGCCAGCTCTCCCTATTCCCACCATTCCCATCCTTCCTTCCTCCTTCTATCCTAAATCCCCAAGGCTGGCAACGCATCCACAACTCTAATGTTGTGGATGTCTATGGGCGAAGGTAACCATTTAACACCAGGTGCCTTCTGCTCGTTTGCCACCTTTATTCCATAAAAAAAAAAAAATAGAACCCGAAATAATAATTTTTATTTCTTTTCAAGTTTGTCTGTGCGTTTGTGCACGCTAATCTCTGGAACGTTTTTTTTAGCTTCACGCTGTATCCCGCATACAGCAGGGTAGGCAGAAAGAACCTAGTGGTAAGACACTCCGTTCCTCACTTTCCGCCGAATTCGGAGCCATTGCGAGTTAAGTAGGGGACTTAACACCGCGCTTGGCCTGGACACCAGAGTGAAGAAAAATCGTAACATATACTTCTACTCCTCGAGTGGGAATCGAACCCACAACCGGTCGCTTTACAGTCACACTTTGTGGTTGTGCCCCACGACCTGGTCTAATCCAAAAGCCTAGAACGGCTTACCCGAATTAAATGCAGTTTTGTACTATTGTATTTATTTCTATTTATATTTGTTCTATTCTATTAATATTCATTTTATTTCTACCCGTATATAAACAAAAAGTTACAATTATTTAAATTATAAATATAAAGAAAGTTTTCGATTTAATTGAGAACGCGGATGGGCGAAAAAACCGAATTAGTTGTAGTGTCGTTTATTGCATAATAAATTATTTTTATTATCATATATTAGCTAAAATTAGAAATGTTAATGATTCTTAGGCGTTTTATTGGTACGTTTGTGTTTAAAATGTTTTTTTCCGCGAGCGGAACTTAATGTTTATTTTAGCACGTAGTAACCTAGTGTCAAGACACTCCGTTCTCCACTCTCTGCCTGATCGAGATATTACACGTTGAGTGGTGCTAGTGAATACCGCACTTCGTTTTTCCAGAGTGACGATATTAATAAAGGTATTTAATATTATAGACAAACAACAACTCTAAAATAAAACCACATAAATGCTCCAACACTGGGTGTTCCCATACTTTGAAGACTATAACACGATTGTATCTTACGTCAACAAAAAAATATTTAAATAAACTTAACAAACTGCTAACAAAATTATTCAACATAGGTTTACCAACAATTTACTGCAATTCTCAGTATTAGCTTACAATCCAATGCTTTTAAAATGTTACTAGTAATCTTAAACAAATTGCAAGGGAATGGCATTATCAGATCTACAAGATTAGTTATGGCTGTCGACTTGTTTTAGTTATTAAGTGCGTAGCTTTAAGCTCCAAATAAATCAAAATACAATCACTTTTCGCAGACTTAGTTGCGTAGATTCTGAAGATCACCTTTACTTAGAAATATCAAATAGCAACGGGTCGTCGTAGTGCAGTGGGACAGCGTCTTACTGTAAGGTTGTGGTTTTGTCGACGAGTCTCATTCGGGGAATGATTATACTCGTATTTAAATTTCCATTGCATCGCTCTGGTACCTAAGACAAAGCGCGGCGTTAAGTTCCGCCACTCATGTCTGGCGTATGACGCATGTCTGGATTTCTGGCGGAAAGTGGTGGATGGAATGTCATGACACTAGACTACTCCGCTATGTGTGTAAAAATTGGAAGTAGTTTTTTTGGTCAAAGCTTCTCTCTCAATTTCGAAGTAACTTCGAATTGTCATTTCGAACTTACATAACTACGTTGTGTACTTTCCCTCGATTTTAAGATAATACGCTATATAAATGTGATAATTATATTTAAATTTCTATTATATCGCTCTGGTACCTAAGACAAAGCGCGGCGTTAAGTTCCGCCACTAATGTCTGGCGTATGACGCATGTCTGGATTTCTGGCGGAAAGTGGTGGATGGAATGTCATGACACTAGACTACCCCGCTATGCGTGAAAAAATTTGAAGTAGTTTTTTTTGGTCAAAGCTTCTCTCTCAATTTCGAAGTAACTTCGAATTGCCATTTCGTACGTTGTGTACTTTCCTTCGACTTTAAGATAATACGCTATATAAATGTGATAATATTTAACTTTTTACTATATAATAAAAAGCAGGCAACGCTTTCCTCGCATAGTAGGATAGTCAGAGACGACCTAGTGTCAAGACACTCCGTCCTTCACTTCCACCTGAAATCGAGATATTGCATGTTGAGTGGCGGAACACTACACTGTTAGTTTATAGTATATATTTAAGTATATTTTTGGAATTTGTTCAATCATTTTCTGGAGGAGGTTAATCGGGCGCAGTTTTGAACTAGAGTAGCCTCTGTCTTACTGTATTTGGTATACTTTTTTTTTACTTGCAAGATAAAATATTTTTTTAGCTTCACGCTGTATCCCACACACAGCAGGGTAGGCAGAGGGAACCTAGTGTTAAGACAC
This sequence comes from Dryas iulia moderata, assembly GCA_019049465.1. Lineage (NCBI taxonomy): Eukaryota > Metazoa > Arthropoda > Insecta > Lepidoptera > Nymphalidae > Dryas > Dryas iulia. The sequence goes on from CM032437.1 coordinate 1,251,287, forward strand.
TCCGTTCCCCACTTTCCGCCGAATTCGGAGGCTTTGCGTGTTAAGTGGCGGAACTTAACGCCGCGTTTTGCCTCGGCACCAGAGCGAAGAAAATGGAAATATTAAATATTTCCACTCCTCGAGTGGGAATCGAACCCACAACCAGTCGTTTACAGTCACACGCTTGTGCCACTGGGCCACGACTGGCCACTAGATACCATATAGTTCTAATTATATTACTTTTTAAGTTTCAAATACTAATGTATCCAGTAAGTGTAAATAAAAAATCATTAAATTTATCGTAATCATTAGTTGATTGATGCAGTTTAAAGCTTAATTGGGCGTAATAAATATTCAAAACACCTGTATGCTTTTATTAATTTTAAAACATTGCGACACCTTGAAAGTATTCTATTTAGAGGTTATCCCACTTTTAGGCTATTTGACCCGTATTATATTATATTTCCCTGAAAATTAAAACATTTTACCTTAATCCCTGTACCTAAATACCTATTTAAAAAAAGACATAAATGATAATTTTAGTTGTGATTTTGAATCTCATTTAATTCAATATTTACAATAAACCAAATCGGTAAGTTTTAGAAAAATATGATAAGGTTGAAAAATACATATTTAGAAATGGTATGACAATTTGGAAAGGCGACTCCTCGTGGAAATCGTCCAAGCGCTCTCTTATCGTCAATCATTTGTTATTTATTTTTTTAGTTTCATGCTGTATCTCATACACTGCAAGGTAGGCAGAGGGAACCTAATATTAAGACACCTCCACTTTCCGACTAATTCTGGAGGTATTACGTGTTAAGTGACGGAACTCAATGCAGTGCTTTGCCTCGACACCAAAGCAAAGAAAATGGAATCATTTATTTTGAAAGGAAATGAAAAAAAAAGAAATATTTCGACAGTTTACATTATTAAGTCCTCGAGTAGGAATAGAACCCACAACTAGTTGTGTTTACATTCTCTTTGTATCTCTCTATCACGACTGGCCTCAACGCCATTTTCCAATTTCCATAACAATTCGTACTGAGTAGCGGAACCCAACGCCGCGCTTTAACTTAACAGAGAGACACAATAAAATAATCATCGTCTCCCCCGAGTGGGATCGAGTTTACAATCAGACTCTGTCATATAATCATTCTTCAATTTAATTTTCGTTTTAGTCATAAGTAACATTTAAAATATATAATAACTAGTAGCCCGCTCGCGGCCTGGCCGCGTGAACTACTTACTTGTTTCGTTATATTGCAACCCTCGATTGCGATTTTTAAAAAATTAAATACCCAATATTTAACCTTGTCTTGATTATCATTTATAATTATGCCAAAATTCATTACAATTGGCCAAGTGGCTTAGATTTTTCATATAAACTATCATCCACTATTGTTGAAATAGTATATGTCTTAAGAGCTTGATTTTTGAAAAAATAAGTATCCTATATTTGACTGACTTGATCTTTTACTACTTCAATTCTAAATTTTATCCAAATCGGACCCGCAAATTAGCCGTGAAAGCGTGACAGACAAACAGACAGACTTTCGCATAGCTTTACAATACACAATTTTTAATGAAGAAGCAGACTTATATAAGCATTGTAAATTAATTCTAATGTAAACAGTAACAATTTATTATTTCTTTAAAGCAAGTGGTTATCACGATTTATAGCTGTTCTGTTTGTTGACGTGTTTATATACTTTATATGGGTCGTATAATGATGTATGAGGCATATATATGCATAGTATATTTTTTATAAAAATTAATTAACGACTGCAAGTCTAGTTGTTAGTGACTGCAAAACTAAGTTAAAACTGGGTTCTTTTAATACTACCTTATATTTTTTTAGCTTCACGCTGTATCCCGCACACACCAGGGTAGGCAGAGGGAACCTAGTGTTAAGACACTCCGTTGCGTATTTTCCACCGAATTCTGGAGGCATTGCGTATTAAGTGTCGAAACTTAATGCCGCACTTTGCCTCGACACCCAGAACGAAGAAAATGGATATTAAATATATGCTAAATGTTCATTAAGTGGGAACCGAACTCGCTACCAGTCGCGTTTACAGTCACACTTTGTTCCTACAAACTACATCTCCTCTCCTATACTACTATCTAATATAATTAAAAAAAATATTATTTTGTTGGGGCCAGTAGTGGCGCAGTGGCACGAACGTGTGACTGTAAACGACTGGTTGTGGGTTCGATTCCCACTTGAGAAGTGGAAATATTTCATATTTCCATTTCTTCGCTCTGATACCAGAGATAAAGCGCGGCGTTAAGTTCCGCCACCTTAACACGCAATGCGGAAAGTGGGTAACGGAGTGTCTTAACACTAGGTTCCCGCTGCCTACCCTGCTGTGTGCAGGATACAGCGTGAAGCTAAAAAAAAAACATTGAAAATACATAGACACTTAAAAAACCACTTAAGTTTGTTTATCTAGAGGGCTGCATTCGTCTATATTTATTTTGTTATATGTATAATTGCTTCTAGTTTTTGTAAGTAAATTTAGATTTTTTATTTATTATATAAACATAAGTCAGTGATCTATACAAATAAATAAAATTGAAGTGTCTATGTGTAATGTTAAAATAACCATTTTATACAAAATGCATAGGTATATGCATTTATACATAGTACACATACCTATATAACATTTTTATTTTTAGATTTTTTCTCTGTCGGCTGGTCTGTTTGTCTGTTTGTTTATTCCGACTAATCTCTGGAACGGGTGGACCAATTTTAATGGGAGTTCCACTGGCTGATAGCTGATATAATGAGGAGTAACTTAGGCTACTTTCACACGCTGACGAAGACGAAGTCACGGGCATAGCTAGTATAAATTATAAAATCCTTCCACCCACATTTTTTATGTAGCTTATAAGTATATATTGTATATCATAATTGTTAATTGTCTACATCTTAACAACTAAAGAGCTACAGGTTGCTTCTAGTTATTATGGAGTGACGATTATTTAAAATGTTTTTCTTTCAAATAAGTGGTTACATGTTATATTACTCTAGTCTCCGGCAAGATTAGCGAGTTGCAAGCCGAGCTTAAGCACAAGGTGTATTTTAAAGGGCTCCACTCTTTGTCTACATCAATTTTAACAGTACCTACCAAGCCACCTTCGTAATACGTACTAGAAAGGGAACTGATAGTGTTTTAGACAAGCCGTTCATTCAGTTGTTTAACATTATCAAATTTTTGTTACATTCGATTTTCTAAAAAAAACAGACATTTCGAACGTTTTGCAGTAATCCGTGATCAAAAGTGTTAGTGTTATGTTAAAATAGTTTTATTTCAAAAAATGCTATAAACACGAAAAAAAAGATTTTATTACTCAGATTATTACTAATCCGTTTTAGACCAAGCCGTCTAAATTATGATCTTCACGAATATATATGTACTAATAATTGGGCCAGTCCCACGACTGGCGCAGTGGCACAAAGTGTGACTGTAAAGTGATTGGTTGTAGGTTCGATTGTCACTTGAGGAGTGGAAATATTAATTTCCATTTTAATCGCTCTGGTGTCGAGGCAAAGCGCGGCGTTAAGTTCCATTACTTAACACGTAATGCCACCGAGTTCGACGGAAAGTGGGGAACGGAGTGTCTTAACACTAGGTTCCCTCTAGCTACCCTGCTGTGTGCGGGATATAGCGTGAAGCAAAAAAAAAGAATATCTAGGAATACCATATCTACCAATCTAGCAATCAATACAAGTTTTAATTAAAAGTAGATGTTAAAAATAGATAGTCCATTGTAGACTTCTAAATTATATATTCTTTACAAATATTTATTTACAATATTACATATTTTTATTAAGAATACATTTTTATTTGTTTCCGGGTTTTGGTAGTAAACGAATAGTATTCTTCTAAAATAACTTAATAATGTGATAGAGATACTAGTAATAAATATTTTAATGACGACAACTGTTCGAGGCCAGAAGCTAAATTTAGAATTAATAGTGTTCAAAGTTTTTTGTTTGTCTACGATACTGTACGGTGTTTCAATCGATTTTAAGTAAAATTTTGCGATTTGGTATTAGTAACATAACTAATTGTCTGAGTTTTCGGAAATAGTAATCAAAGTTGTATATACTTACTTACTTACTTATTTACTTACTTACTCGTAGGTATATACTTACTTGGGGCCAGTCGTGGCGTAGTGACACAAACGTGTGACTGTAAACAATTGGTTTTGGGTTCAATTTCCACGCGACGAGTGGAAATATTTAATATTTTCATTTTCTTCGCTCTGGTACCGAAACAAAGCGCGGCGTTTGGTTCCGCCACTTGCCTCCAAAATTCAGCGGAAAATGGGGAACGTAGTGTCATAACACTAGGTTCCATTCGCCTGCTCTGCTGTGTGCGGGATAAAGCGTGAAGCTAAAAAAAATACTTACAAGCTTACAAGCTTATCTAATTATAGTAGCTGCCCGTCACTTCGTTTGCGTAAACTAAATGACACTTCTACCAAAATCGCTAAATAACTGTTTTTAAGGCGCATTTTCCTTATATGGTCTGGACCGGTATAATAAATTGTTATGATCCATTCTTATAGATCAAGCCCAAGAGTTATAACTAAGATTTTGAGATAATAAAACATTTTTTTATATTTTGAATTAGTAAATGTCAATAAGAACTTAGAGATTTCTCTCTATATACGTTTTTAATGACACTTCTCAGTTATGCGTTTATGTACCTCTGTTCATACGAAATCTTAAATAAAATCTAGTAGTTAATATTACAGTCAAAATATTTATTAATGAAAATATTATTTAAAAGTCGTTACATAAGCATATATTATTATTATATTATAACGAGAATAACATACACACACACGTAAAAAACGTCATGGCCTAGTGGAACAGTGTCCGAATGCCAACTCGATTGGATGTGGATTCGATTTCCACTCGAGGAATGAAAATATTTAATATTTTCATTTTCTTCACGCTGGTATTGAAACAAAGCTCGGCGTTAAGTTCCGCCACTTGCCTCAAAAATTCGAAAATGGGAAAAGGGAAACGGAGTGCCATAACTCTAGGTTCCCTCCGCCTACCCTGCTGTGTGCGGGATAAAGCGTGAAGCTAAAAAAAATACTTACAAGTTTATCTAATTATAGTAGGTGCCCGTAACCTCATGCCCTAGTGGAACAGTGTCCTAACCCAAACTCAATTGGATGTGAGTTCGAATCTCAGTCAGAGAATGTGTTTTTTAGCTTCACGCTTTCTTCCGTATCACGGAGAAGTCAGGGATAAACTATTGTAAAGATACTCCGATTTCTACTTTCCGCCCGGGACCTAAACCTAATCCCTAACATTGCGTGTTAAGCAGCGGAACTTAACGCCGCGAAATAATCATATTTTAATTATTTACTTTTCTGCACTCTTGTACCTAAGAGAAAGAGCATCATTATGTTTATTCTGGTTTTCTTAGACGACACTACTAAGCGGGGCAAAGCCTGAAATTCTATTTTTATTTCCTCGATCTTATAACACGAAGCGCGGCATTGAGTTCAGCCTTTTAGCAAATAATATTTCAATTGTGGGCTGAAAATGGAGAACAGAGTATCTTGATACTAGGTTCTCTGACTGCTGCCTCCGGGGTACGCGGAAGATTGGGGTACCTGTGGCCCCGGATTGTGGCGGTCGAGGAGGAGCACCGTGAGGTTTTAGTGGGTATACGGACGGCTCAGTCTGAAGTCCAACATAACCGAGTCCGAGTCCCCAATCAGGCTGGTATCCGTAACGGACTTCCTCACGTAAAAAAAGAGGCTCTATGACTACTAACTACGTGAGAAATAATTTAAAGCTAAACACATAAGCATATTAAAATGTACATATTTAGACTTTGCACGACCATGGATAACTAATAAATATTAATTTATTACATACATATGTTCGAGTATATGCATTTTTTAAATGGATTAATTTAAATTCATTTCAAATGTAATTATTTCGACCGGATTAATACTTGTACGTTTTAGTAATTGAAAATAGCTATTTAGAGTCGACCTGTGATTACAGACTGGAAACGTTTGAAAGGTTGCGAGTTGCATTATTTAAAATGTTTAAAATAATAATAATGGAATAAATAAAATTAGAATAAGTGTACAATATATAAAAATTATGCTATGTTCGCTGTTTTATTTTATCCGCACACAGCAGGGTAGACAGAATTAAATATTCTCCCAAAGTCGATAATGAACCCACGACCTTTGGCTCAGCAGTGCAAGACTCTAAGTACCAAACTAACAAGCAGGATAATGCATAACAAGATATTACGCACGAGTTCAATGATCATTCAAGGCCGTTTTCGGTTTCATTGTGAGCTTAACGTTATTCAATTTGAGCGATTTATAAGAAAAATAACATACATTACGTGAATCTTATAGATTTTTTTGCTTTTTAAATAATATTTAATATATATTTTTTTATATTTTTAAAGATTATATTTTATTAGGCAAAATAGACTCAGAAATTTGGATTTAGCACGATTAAGAAAAATTTATTGTGGCCTGTCGTGGCCCAGTGGCACAAGCGTGTGACTGTAAACGGCTGGTTGTGGGTTCGATTTCCACTCGAGTAGTGGAAATCATATTTCCGGCGTTAAGTTCCGCCACTTAACACGCAAGCCTCCGAATTCGGCGGAAAGTGGGGAAGGGAGTGTCTTAACTCTAGGTTCCCTCTGCCTACCCTGCTGTGTGCGGGATACAGCGTGAAGATAAAAAAAAAAAGAAAAATTAAGACAAAATCTAAAATTTAACAAATTTAGTCATAAAACATTTCTTTATATTTCATAACCGCCATTTCAAATTCAACGCCACGCTTTGTTTTATCAGAGTAGGGAAGAGAAATAATTTAAATGTCTTGTGAGGATGGAACCCACAAACAATTATGAGCTCAATCAGACGCTATCCTAATACACATCTGTCGCCATTCATAATATAAACGAATAAAATTAAAACATATTAATTATAGGGGATAGTATTTCATTACTAATGAAATATAAATGATTCTTATTTAAAAATTTCCATAAGATTTTACAACTAAGTATGTTGTACTCGTTGACATTTATATTATACTTTTATGGTTATGATATGACAAAGCTCGTTTTGAATATCTTTTGAATGACAAACAATGAAGGGATATCCCCTTATCCTGATATATATTGCTAGATATTATTTAAAATACCTAGTAATTTTACTACATTTAATTAATATCATAATTTTAGTATTTTGATCCTCTAACTGCTTCACGTTTTTCTCTGCATATCATGATTGTTAAAGAGAACCTAGTGTCAAAACCCTCCGTTCTTTCCTTTCTGCCCAAAAATGAGATCTTAAATCTTTGCTAAAATTTTGTTAACGAGTTTATCGAATGAACTATACTGAAATTAAGGGCCGGAGGATGAAATACCAAAATTATGTACCAAAATATCATTTGAAATTCGATTCCCGCTCGAGGAGTGGAAATATTTATTATTTACATTTTCTCCGCTCTGGTGTCGAGACAAAGCGCGGCGTTACGTTCCGCCACTTAACACGCTAGGTTCCCTCTGCTGTGTGCGGGAAACAACGTGAAGCTTAAACAAAATACAAAAAAATCTATGTATAATAGTTCTACTACTATTTAAAAAAACGTGAAGCTACAAAAAAAATATTTCTTATTTATTTCTAACTAAAAATATATATATCTTAGATCCTCTTAAAACAATACGGTACACTTAGTGCATTGTAGGAAATGAATAGTTTCATTCACAGTGCTACAAACGAGGCGTCGAGTATGCACTACATCACCTGCGTCATAGGGCCATAGCTCAAGTGACGTTAGGAAATACATATCTATGTATATGTTATTACTTTTTTATCCATAAGGAAATTATGTCTTTATTATAGAAACACGTTGTTTAGAGTTTCGTAGTTGTAATTAAGATATTAAAAGTTTTTTTAGAAAATATAGTAAAGCTTGGCTTAGAGTTTCAGGAACTTTGAAAGTTATTTATTAGTGAGCAATAAACGTTTTTAGAAAATGTATAAAAATATAAAAAATTGAACGAAGCGGGATTCGAACTCGCGCCTCTTGGTAATAATCCTGACCGCTAAATCATTCGTTCTGCAATTATTGGATTGAATTTCGGTGTGCTCCTAAATTTCACGTATGCTTAAAATGTGTGATGTTGTTAGCACTTTAACAATGAAAAATAAACTTATATGATGTTAACATAAAAAAAATGTTAATGTGAAAATTAATGAGTGACCTTAGATTTAAAACCTATGATCTACGATATTAAGCTAGATTACAATTTGTAAATAGTAATACTATTGTAAAGTGGCGGATCAACACTCTGAACCCAATCAAACCAAAATCTGATTTTATTTGTGAAGCTTTACGCTTCTTCCTGCGCAGCAAGCAGTAGGCAGTCGGAGAGAACCTAGTGTAGACATAGGAGTATGTCTCTGTCTCTCCATTTTCATCAATCTCATTGTGTTAGGTGACAGAACTTTCCGCGCTTTGTCATAGGTACACTCAGGTAGAGAAATGAAAATGATTTTCAATTCCAATAGGGACCAGTCGTGGCGCAGTGGCATGAACTTGTGACTGTAAACGACTGGTTGTGGGTTCGATTTCCACTCGAGGAGTGGAAATATTTAATATTTCCATTTTCCTTCGCACTGGTCTGGCAAACGCGGCCTTAAGTTCCGCCACTTAACACGCAATGCTTCCGAATTCGGCGGAAAGTAGGGAACGGAGTGTCTTAACATTAGGTTCCCTCTGCCTACCCTGCTGTTTGCTGCTGGGATACAGTGTGAAGTTTAAAAAAAAATCAAATCATTCCCCTAATGGAAATCGAACCTATAATCAGTCTCATTTATAATCAGACGCTGTCCCACTGCGATGGCCTTAAAAATAGTTTTTTTATATACATACAATATATAAGTCTTAGGTATACGGAACATAGACATATAGAATATAAACAGGGAAGTAAACGTATATGATTGACAAGTATGGTACGTTACGATTAGTTGAATTATTAATGAAATTTATTCAAAAAATATGTTATGTTGCTTAACGATTAACGGCTATAGGGAAGGAATATTAAGTGATTAAGCTCAATTCCTTACATCAGTTTCGAAATATGTAAATTGGTTTATATTGATAAAGATATTTTTAGAAAACGTATAAAAATTAGAACGTAGCAGAAATCGGATATTTCCTTTCGCAACAGAATCGTTTCCTCTCGGAAACTGTCTAGGCGCTTTTGACCGCTAAACCATTTGTTCTACTATCCGCTGCGTAGAAATTTTTATATAAAGCGTATAAAAATTTCGACGCATTACAACTTATTTTTGTTGTTTTGTTATTTTTATATCATTTTTATATTACCTCTTTTTTGATAATATGTTAAAGCGTTATATTTAGCATTGGGTGTCTGTCTGCAAGATTACTTGAATAAGGAATACCATCAAAATAAAGACATTTAGAATACGTATAAAAATTTGAACGAAGCGGGATTCGAACCGGCGCCTCCTGGAAACCATCTAGGCGCTCTGACCGCTAAGCCATTCGTTCTACTACCAGCTGTGTCGAAATTCTTATACGCTTTATTACAACTTATTTTTGCTGTTAGCATCCCTGTAGATAGATTTTAGAAATTTCTACTACCTAAATATTATTCTACTACGAACAATCGATTGACAAGAGAGAATGCTATTTATTGAATACTTATTATCATTTTAATGTGTTATTCTCATACATAATAATATTTTAACAATGTTAAAAAGTGATTTGTATGTCATTATTATATTTCCTCCTTTTTAATAATATGCCAAGTCCTATATTTAGCATAAGGTGTCTGTATGTAAGATTACTTGAAGCAGTAATACCATCAAAATAAATACATTTAGAAAACGAATAAAACCTTATACGCGTTATTACAACTTATTTTTGTTATTATAATTTCGACGCAGCTGGTAGTAAAATGCATGGCTTAGCGGTCAAATCGGTCTAGACGATGTCCAAGGGACGCGGGTTAGAATTCTGCTCGCGTTTATATTCTATTTATTTATTTTTTTTAGCTTCACGCTGTAACCCGCACACAGGAAGAGGGAACCTAGTGTTAAGACACTCCGTTCCCTACTTTCCACCTAATTCGGAGGCATTGCGTGTTAAGTGTTTGGAACTTAACGCTGCGCTTTACCTCGGCACCAGAGCGAAGAAAATGGAAATATTAAATATTTCCACTCATCGAGTTCCCACGTGGAAATATTTCATATCGAACCCACAACCAGTCGTTTACAGTCACACGCTTGTGCCACTGCGCCACGACTGGCCCAATTTTTTACGTTTTCTAAATGTCTTTTTTAATTTCCTAAGTGTGTGAATAGCACTTTAGCTTCACGCTGTATCCCGCACACATCTGGGTTGGCAGAGGGAACCTAGTGTTAAGACACTCCGTTCCCCACTTTCCGCCGAATTCGGAGGCTTTAATAGTAATAGCACTTTCACTCAGCATTAACACAAAAAATATATAGAAAATCGCATATTTAATCTCTTCTCTATATATAATAAAAGAGTAGAAAAGTCAATTCTGTACATGAAAAATTTCAGAAAAATTTTAATTGGGTGCGTTAATATATCGATAACAGAGGCCAAAAATCCACTCAGTAGAATTTTTGTCTGTCTGTCTGTCTGTCTGTCTGTCTGTTAATTTGTTCGCCAATCACGCAAAAACTACTGGATAGAAATGGATGAATTTTGGTATTGTGATAGCTTATAGTCCAAAGGTACATATAGGATAGTTTTTATCCCGGTTTTCCATGTAGTTTTTTTGGAAAAAATTAAAAACCGATATAAGTAAATTATTTGTATACTGATATCTACCGTGTAGAAATTAATGAATTTTTGTATGGAGTTAGCTAAGAGGTTAGAGCAACATATGGGATAGTTTTCATCCTGGTATTCAATACAACTCCCGAAAAATAAAATTAAAAAAAACATTCAAATTATGTCGATAGTTCACGAGTGAAGCTAAATTTGTTTCAATATCACTAATTAAAATAATTATAAAATAAAATAAGCATAACATTTATTAAAGATACATTTGACCGGTCTATAAAACTTTATATAATCTATATGAAAGCAGATGTAACTACGTTTTCTGGAACGGGTAGCGCCATCTGTTATTATATAGTTGACATTGTATTAGATGATATATCTAATCGTACTCATTAATATTATTATTATAAAAATGCAAAAATCTATATCTATATCGTTTATGTTTTCACGGGTATTTTACATAGATATACTATGATGGCAGATTTCGTACGTTTTCTTACTATAACAGTTATCGCTATATGTTATCAAATAGTATAGACATTGTACTAGATGTATCGATGATTTTCTCAAGAACATAATTAGTGACGCAAGGTCAAATATAGACTACCCCCTTTTATAAAAAAAAACAATCCCAAAGAACAATAGAGGATGAAAGTGGCAGTTCACGTGGCGAAGCCGCGAGCGGGTCGCTTGTATGGAATATTATGAATCTTGGATTTGAATCTGCGTCGGTTAAATCATCAAAACATCATAGTTGTGGCAACACGTCACGTCACAGTAAAACTATAGTAGGCTTCTCATAGGCGTGCATTAATTACACATTCGATAGATTTGAATAATTATAATTTCATTTCCGCTTTACAGCCTCATTACAAATTATAAAACAAAACTAACGCCGTCAGTCTGTCTGTCTGTTCGCAAATTATTACGCTATTAAATTATGTTTAGTTTTTGAACATAGCTCAAATATTATTTAACTAACTTTTTAAAAACTTTCACCAATAGTTAGAGTTATTCTTGAGGAATATAAGTTTAGATACAATATCTGATAACCGAGCTTCTCTTTCAAATTGTAACATTATCAAATTATAATAAATATCCTTCAGAATAAAATTCAAGTTCATTAAATAAGGATTTTATTCTTTTTATTATTTTTATGAAATTCATCAAGGAAGGATGTTTCCCTCCTCACTACGTCATGATGACGTCTACATTGTACTATTTTTGACAATTAAATTTTAATAGTATTGTTTCATTGAAAATTACACGTAAAAGAATAAACTAAATAGTAAAAAAGAAGTAAAATTTAATTACACTTTATTCATCGGATTTTTTCGTTATAAATATATAATTACTAGTTTCACCAAGGCCATTGTGAGGCAGTGGGACAGTCTGACAGTCTATAGGTCCATATTGGTTGTCATTGTTTTCGTTTATCAATTATTTTCCTCTTGTCTCTGGTAAGAAAAACGACGATACACAATATCTGGAATGCATAGGAAAAATGAAATTTGGAGTGTCTTGACTTGAGGTGATCCGTGGGAGGATAAGTTAAGAATACAATTTCTCCCACGCTGATGGGTAGCGTCCCGTAAAGACGGGTAACCCAGTAACTCGATGGTAGGAGATTAGTTCTCCGACTGGCCGTGAGCCAGCCCACACTATCACGTTAGAAACGAACAGCCATATATTTGATCATATGTTCCGGTTCGATGACATATAAGCCAGTTCTCCTTATTCCCACGCAATCTCTCCATCTTTCACCTGCTAAGCCGACAACGCATCCACAATTCCTCTAATGTTGTGGATGTCCATGGGCGAAGGTAACCACTCACCATCTACTTATTCCTCAAGTCTAGTCCTTCTACTTATTTGTCCCTTTTTATACGTAAAAATAACTACGTATATGTCGGTTGTAAGACAAAAATATCACTTAACGATTTTTTTACCAATTTCAAATTTTTAATTAAACTTGTTTCTATAATGCGTCATAAAACATTGACTTTGTATACAACTTTACGAATTCTTTACGTTAAAAGTGCGTTTTTAGAGGACAACAAATTAATTCTGTATTACATAACGTAATTTTGACCAGTTGTGGCGCAGTGGCACGAACGTGTGACTGTAAACGACTGGTTGTGGGTTCCATTCACACGGAGTGGAAATATTTAATATTTCCATTTCTTTCGCTCTGGTATCAGAAGCAAAGCGCGGCGTTAAGCTCCGCCACTTAGCGTGTTAAGTGTCGAAACTTAACGCCGCGCTTAATGCCTCCAAATTCGACGGAAAGTGGGGAACGGAGTGTCTTAATACTAGGTTCCCTCTGCCTACCCTGCTATGTGCGGGATACAGCTGAAGTTAAGTGAAGCTTAAAAAAAATTACATAAAAACTTACAAAGTAACTGATATATGTAAATTTTGTTTGTAATAAGTTTATAAATTAACTTATATAAAAGTAAGCATTGTGAATGTTTTGTATTATATAAATTAAGGAAATCAATTGCTTTGGTTTTTGTCTTTTTTCGCCACTTTTTTTTAGTATTAAGTATTTGTACTTGAAGTAAGAGTTGTAACGTTCTTTTGCTGACGTTATTACATTATTGAGTGATCATATTTTGAATGTTTTGTTTTGATTTATGTAATCGGGTTGACGCTTTTGTTGCGCATAGCAGAAATCTGGTTTCCTTATATAGAAGATTAAGCAACTTCACACCTTTTCTCGTGGCAACGTAATCAGACAGAACTTAGTGTGAAGATACTCCGTTCTCCACGGAAGGTAGATGCATGAAGTCTAAATACAGCGTGTAGAGTGGCGGAGTTTAACGCTGCGCTTTATCTTGTTTATCAGAGCGGCAAAATTAAAAAAAAGACATGATGATGTTAGGTTACTGTTAATATGAGGGTAATTAACTAATAAATAAAATAATAATACCCACATAATTGTTTTAAAAGAGTGACAGATTTACTATATAAAGGGTACTTTTTGCTCTCAAAAGTTAGTACGCCGTCTTGATGCCTGACGAAGGCATCGTGTTAAACGTGTAAAGTGTAATAGTTGGTAATCGTGTTATTAAACTAAAAAAGTGTTTAAGTGTATAAATTTACGTGTTTTAATAGAGAAGTTGTGTGTGTATTAATAAATAAGTGTAAATTTGTTAAGAGTGCAAAAGTTGTGTAAGTACAAAACTGTACAAGTGAGTATAGAGGTAAGGGTGTATAAACTGAAACAATAAATTGTGTTAACTAAAAGTCACCTTTTACTTTAATCCTGATATCTGTCTAACAAATATCAGAAGTGGGATTCCACCGAAGTTTTTTTTTTTACGCTTCGGTGTAATCCCGGTCTGCCCACATTACGTCAAGAGACAAGAGATGTCTTAAATGAGTGGAAAGGACTCAATTTATCGAGAGAGACTCGTCGCTGGTTTGTACTCACTGTTGCCACAAAAGGTGGTTAATGAGTGGGCGCAGTCGTGCCAGGCGATCGAGTCTTCACTGTTGCAGTGGTGCCAGGCAATCGAGTCGTCGCTGTCGCAGCGGCGCGAGGCGATCAAGGTGTCGCTGTCGCAGCGGTGCGAGGCGATTGAGGCGTCGCCGTCGCAGCTGTGCGAGGCGATCGAGGCGTCGCCGGCGCAGCGGCGCGAGGCGATCGGGGCGTCCCCGGCGCAGCGGCGCGAGGTGATCGAGGCGTCGCCGGCGCAGTGGCGCGAGGCGATCGAGGCGTCGCCGGCGCAGTGGCGCGAGGCGATCGAGGCGTCGCCGGCGCAGCGGCGCGAGGCGATCGAGGCATCGCCTGCGCAGCGGCGCGAGGCGATCGAGGCATCGCCTGCGCAGCGGCGCGAGGCGATCGAGGCATCGCCTGCGCAGCGGCGCGAGGCGATCGAGGCATCGCCTGCGCAGCGGCGCGAGGCGATCGAGGCATCGCCTGCGCAGCGGCGCGAGGCGATCGAGGCATCGCCTGCGCAGCAGCGCGAGGCGATCCAGGCGTCGCCGTCGCAGCAGGGCGAGGCGATCGAGGCGTCGCCGGCGCAGCGGCGCGAGGCGATCGAGGCATCGCCTGCGCAGCAGCGCGAGGCGATCCAGGCGTCGCCGTCGCAGCAGGGCGAGGCGATCCAGGTGTCGCCGTCGCAGCAGGGCGAGGCGCAGCGGCGCGAGGCGATCGAGGCGTCGCCGGCGCAGCGGCGCGAGGCGATCGAGGCATCGCCTGCGCAGCGGCGCGAGGCGATCCAGGCGTCGCCGTCGCAGCAGGGCGAGGCGATCCAGGCGTCGCCGTCGCAGCAGGGCGAGGCGATCGAGGCGTCGCCGTCGCAGCAGGGCGAGGCGATCCAGGCGTCGCCGTCGCAGCAGGGCGAGGCGATCCAGGCGTCGCCGTCGCAGCAGGGCGAGGCGATCCAGGCGTCGCCGTCGCAGCAGCGCGAGGCGATCCAGGCGTCGCTGTCGCAGCAGGGCGAGGCGATCGAGGCGTCGCCTGCGCAGCAGCGCGAGGCGATCCAGGCGTCGCCGTCGCAGCAGGGCGAGGCGATCCAGGCGTCGCCGTCGCAGCAGGGCGAGGCGATCAAGGCGTCGCCATGAATAAGGTAACTTTAACAGTAACGATAATAAACATAGTAATAATACAGACAGTATTGATACAGACAGTATCTATGCAGACAGTATTGATACAGACAGTATCTATGCAGACAGTATCGATACAGACAGTATCTATGCAGACAGTATCGATACAGACAGTATTGATAAAATGAACAGTGATATAGAGAATAGTGATACAGATAGTATTGACAAAGTGAATAGTAATACAGAAAGTAGTGATATAGAAAGTAGTGGTATAAAAAGTAGTGATATAAAAAGTAGTGATAAATATAGTAGTGACACATATAGTAGTTATACATATAGTAGTGATACAGACAGTATCGATACAGATAGTATTGATAAAGAGAACTGTGATAGAAACAGTAGTCATACAGACAGTAGTGATACGTATAGTAGTGATACATATAGTAGTTATACATATAGTAGTGATACAGACAGTATCGATACAGACAGTAGTGATACAGACAGTAGTGATACATGTAGTAGTGACACATGTAGTAGTTATACATGTAGTAGTTATACATATAGTAGTGCTACAGACAGTATCGATACAGACGGTATTGATAAAGAGAGTAGTGATACAAACAGTAGTCATACAGATAGTAGTGATACAGACAGTAGTCATACATATAGTAGTGATACATATAGTAGTGATACAGACGGTAGTGATGCAGACGGTACAGACGGTAGTGATGCATTTAGTAGCGGTACAGATAGTAGCCGTACACATAGTAGCCGTACACATAGTAGCCGTACACATAGTAGCCGTACACATAGTAGCCGTACACATAGTAGCCGTACACATAGTAGCCGTACACATAGTAGCCGTACACATAGTAGCCGTACACACAGTAGCCGTACACACAGTAGCCGTACAGACAGTAGCCGTACAGACAGTAGCCGTACACGTAGTAGCCGTACACGTAGTAGCCGTACAGATAGTAGCCTTACAGATAGTAGCCGTACGCATAGCAGCCGTACGCATAGCAGCCGTACGCATAGCAGCCGTACGCATAGCAGCCGTACGCATAGCAGCCGTACGCATAGCAGCCGTACGCATAGCAGCCGTACACATAGCAGCCGTACACATAGCAGCCGTACACATAGTAGCCGTACAGATAGTGAACTTACGTTATTAATGGGACACATAGCTAACGAATGCAATATTGAAATTCATGGAACCAAATTAAAACATAGTGTAACCGAAAACAACGAATTCGAATAGTAATGATTAAGCGGTTTTGATTGTTAGAGGTAGTACTTAGTGGGGAAATTCATGAAAGAAAAAGTCAATTAGGTATATAAATAAATATATATGTTGTTTTGGTTTTAATTGAGTTAGGTTGTACAAAAATTGGAGGATTAGCAATAATATTACAGGACAGTATTTCAGATATATGTATTGTACATAGACCGTATCGATTATAGTTTAATTAAAAATAGATGTAAGAGAAATATTCAATTAAATGATGAATACGGAAATTGTACGCGAGTCAAACATTATATACGAATACATGATTAGTTGTTATTTATATTGTGAAGATCAATTAGATTGTTTATCATGTTATTTAGAAGATCAATAAGATTGTTTATCAGTTTTTAAATATTTTTCTACTTATTTATTATTGCTTTATTTATTAAGATATTTTGCAACTCAGACTTATTACTTAGGTATTTTACTACTTTAGACTTTATTCATTAAGATATATACTACTACTATAATTTTGAGGCGAGTTCGCCTCTGGCGCGATCCGTTCAAGTAAACATACTGACTTTGTCACTCCAGAGTGCTCCAATATTAATTAAATAACAAATGTTCCGAAAATCAATGGTATCAAAAATTCAATGTTTTTTTTTACAATACTTTAAATTAAGGAATCAGATTTACGCCGGCTGAGATACTATCTGGGTTCAAAATAGTTAGCATATCTAATAGTCATATACATAACTCGGTAAATGGTAATTTAGAGAACAAAACTGAAAATAGGGATTCGATTTGTGATAAAGTTGTAGTCGCGTAAGTAAAAATCACACGGCACTAAAACGGCAATACGGTAAACGTAGAAAACCTCCGCGTGAATACAAAATAGGAGATCTTGTTAGGGTTTTTCATTATTAACAGTTAACGAGTCGAGGCCGAAAGGGTTTACCTAAGTTTCAAGGCCCTTATAAATAAGTAACGTTTTCGGTCATGACAGATACTGGCTATACTAAAGCGTGCAGTGTATCCTCTAGTCAATCTTATAGGTACAGTGAACAAGAATCTATACATTCTGAATTTCCAGACAACGTAATAACTAATTTAATTTTGCATGGAAAATGCTTAGTAATATCATAAAATTGTTACATTGATAATAATTCAGTCGATATTTGTCACATAGATAATATGCATAGTATATATAAATTGTTGTATTAATAAATGAATTATCCATACATAGTGTAATACTTTATGTAGAATCTATTTTAGGATGGGCAGATTGCCCCAGTTTGGTTGGGCAGATTGCCCCAGTATAGGCAGATTGCCTAAGTATGGGCAGATTGCTAATGAATGGGCAGATTGCCTAAGTATGGGCAGATTGCCTAAGTATGGGCAGATTGCCTAAGTATGGGCAGATTGCCTAAGTATGGGCAGATTGCCTAAGTATGGGCAGATTGCCTAAGTATGGGCAGATTGCCTAAGTATGGGCAGATTGCCTAAGTATGGGCAGATTGCCTAAGTATGGGCAGATTGCCCCAGTTTAAAAGATGGGCAGATTGCCCCAGTTTAAAAGATGGGCAGATTGCCCCAGTTTAAAAGATGGGCAGATTGCCCCAGTTTAAAAGATGGGCAGATTGCCCCAGTTTAAAAGATGGGCAGATGGCCCCTAGAATGTTTTGTTTATAAAAGTTTTTTTTTTTTTTTTTTTTTTTTTTTTTTTTTTTTTTTTTTGTTTTTTTTTGTTTTGGAAACACGGGGTCGTGTTTCGGCGCAGGACGGCCGAACTGTTAGGTTACTGTTAATATGAGGGTAATTAACTAAAAAATAAAATAATAATACCCACATAATTGTTTTAAAAGAGTGACAGATTTACTATATAAAGGGTACTTTTTGCTCTCAAAAGTTAGTACGCCGTCTTGATGCCTGACGAAGGCATCGTGTTAAACGTGTAAAGTGTAATAGTTGGTAATCGTGTTATTAAACTAAAAAAGTGTTTAAGTGTATAAATTTACGTGTTTTAATAGAGAAGTTGTGTGTGTTACTTTAATCCTGATATCTGTCTAACAATTAGTATTTCCATTTTTTTCGCACTGGTGTCGAGGCAAAGCGCGGCGTTAAGTTCCGCCAGTTAACACGCAATGCCTCCGAATTCGGCAGAAAGTGGGGAACGGAGTGTCTCAACACTAGGTTCCTTCTGCCTACCGAGTGGAATTCAAACCTACAACCAAACGCTATTACAGTCAAACGTTGTCCCACTACGCCAAGACGGCCTCAGCTTCGTTATTCCAGATAAAATCGATATGTTAGTAACAATTAGAATGTAGGTTTATTCGAAAATATATATGTATATAGGTATACATGTTAGTGTGTATGTATGTATTTGTATATTTATGTATATACAAGCGGCCCACTCGCAGCTTCGCCGCGTGAACTATTTCGTTATATTGCAACACTCGGGGACGCATTTTTAAAAAATAAAGTAGCCTATGTTTAAGCTTAGATTATCAACTATATTTATGCCAAAATTCATTACAGTTGGTCAAGCGGTTTAGATTTTTCATATAAACTTTCATGCCCTATTTCAACCCTTTAGAGGTTTATTTTTGAAAAAATAAGTATCTTATGTTAGACCCAGTCACGTTTACTACTTTCATTCTAAATTTCATCCAAATCGGACCGGTAGATTAGCCGTGAAAGCGTCACAGACAAACACACAGACTTTCGTATTTATAATATAAGTATGGATGATTGTATTTAATTATAAATGTATGTTTGTATGTATGTATATATATATGTATGTGTATGTGTAGCGTAATTTAAATAATATATATTATTATGTATTTTATCTTATTTACTTGATTATTGTAGATTCTTTCATATTTTTATGCGCTACCCAGATTTTCCACTGCATTTAAATGACTATGCTTCGGGTAACCTGTAAGAGATCACTAATAGTGATATGGTCGGTCGCCTTTGCATACTACAATTAATTATGTTTGTGTTATTTTGTTTTTATCTATTCTATTTTTTTTTATTTTTGTATGTGTGCAATAAAGAATTTGATCTATCTATTAGATAAATGATTGAAATGAGTAGTTAGATAATTTAAATCGATATCTTTGTCTTACAGGATGAATGTTAAGTCACAATGCACCACGATAGTCTTACTACTAATTAATGAATTTAAACTTAGCAAATCGCAAATATCCAGGGGCCAGTCGTGGCGCAGTGGCACAAGCGTGTGACTGAAAACGACTGGTTGTGGGTTCGATTCCCACTCATGGAGTGGAAGTATTTAATATTTCCATTTTCTTCGCTCTGGTGTCGAGGCAAAGCGCGGCATTAAGTTCCGCCACTTAACACGCAATGCAAATAAACTCCGAATTCGGCGGAAAGTGGGGAACGAAATGTCTTAACACTAGGTTTCCTCTGCCTACCCTGCTGAGTGCGGGATACAGCGTGAAGCTGAAAAAAAATTGCAAATATCCCGCCCTTGCTTTTAATACAAACGCTCTTATATAATTAAAATATTTTAAATTTAAAAGATAACAAATAAAACTTAGTAAACATTATGTACAAAAGTATTGAAAATGATAAAAAAACTTAGCATTGAATGATAAAATACATTCAGTTATTTTAGAAAGCAACAGTCAATTACGTTGGTAGCAATATATTAACGTTAATATAATATATCGTTTTATAATTGAAAATGTAATACTGATTACTTTTCACATATACAGTAATTAGTTTTATAAGATAACTGATAGCCTTATAAGCTAGTTACCGCTCGCGGCTTTGCTCGCGTTAGCCAGCTATAGCTATTTCGTATTTTTCACGGGGGCCAGACGTGGCGCAGTGGCACAAAGTGTGACTTTGTAAAATGTCTGGTTGTGGGTTCGATTCCCATTTGAGGAATGAAAATATTTAGTATTTCCATTTTCTTTGCTCTGGTGTCGAAGCCAAACGCGGCGTTAAGTTCCGCTATTTAACACGCAATGCTTTCGAATTCGGCGGAAAGTGGGGAATGGAGTATCGTAACGTTAGGTTCCCTCTACCTACCCTACTGTGTGCGGGATACAGCGTGAAGGTAAAAAAAAATTAAGTTCAAAGAATAATAATAAACTATAGTTATTTCGTATTTTTCATGGCCCGTGCTTTGCTTAAGTTAAGAAGTTTGTATTTTTCATTTAAATATGAATCCTTTATTTCAGGCTTACCGGATTACTTTTGAAATACATATGTAGCGTATTGACCTTGTGTCATTAACTATCTTCATTAGAAAATTCATCAAAATTGGTCAAACGACTTTTCGTACCCTATTTCAACCCTTTAGGGGCTGATTTTTGTAAAAAAAGTAGCCGATCCCAGCATTAGCATTCCGAATTTCATAAATAAATTGTGCCTATGGTTTTGCCGTAAATTTGTAACAGATACAGACTTTTGGCATTTACAATATTAGTATGAATTCATTTTTTTTCTTTTCCTTGATTGTAGAGATATATTAGAACTCCATAGCCGGAAGTATTGGATATCTGAAACAAAAAACTATTCGTGATAAAATCCACTATAAAAATTAGCTTCACGCTATTTCCCGCCTAGTGAGGTAGTCAGATAGCAGCTAGTGTCAAGACACTCTTTCCTCCCCTTACTGCCTGAAATCGAGACCGCGTGTTGACTGTTGCAAGGCGGAGCAACACGCCTCTTAGTGTCAAAATAGTTAAAATATAAACTGTCTAACGGTGGAGGTCGAACCCACTACCTACTCTCGTCTCGTCCCACTGCGCCACTATGGTCTAAGATATCAGGTTTTGTTACTTAAAATCTAGACTTTATAACAAGCCATAAATATTGTTTGTCACAAATAAAGCTAAAAGTTTGACATTGCCTTAAAATATTTCTTATTGACAATATATTTATTACATACTTTGCAAAACCTGATTATTTGTGAAATTTGATTTAATCGGTTTACCAATATGAGAGTCAAATAGCTTTAAAAATACTAATATCTTTATAATACGTGAAAGGAAAACTTTAAGCTTTTTAATTTAAATTAATAAAAAAATAATACACTGATGAGAGACTGATTAAACAGTTAGACGGCGTTTGACTCTAAAAGCCATGGGGTTGCAGGCTCGATATCCACTCGATTACGATTATTCGATTCGATGGAGTGTCTTGACACTAAGTACTTCCGTGAAGCTGCATTACACTGATGGTATTTGACTTGCACTTCTGTTTAATACTTAAAAACATACACGTTTTTAAGTCAAGTTTTTAATGTCAATGAGCTTTATAGCAATAGATCATTCATATATCAAATATCCCTTTTAAATCAATTTGAAAAAAACCGGTCGTTATTCAAATCGATCACAAATAGGGTAACAAAAAAATAAACGAGTGTGCTTTAAATACAACACGGCTTTAATAAAACTTACAAAACTTAACTATTTAAAACAGAAATATAAGAAAAATAAGTCTCTCTCTATATTCACATTAACTTATATTGCCCTCTCAACTTCCGTTCGCCTCGTCTGATCACACTTTTCGTAACGATCTTGTCACTCTTAGTTTTAAGTTTTAGGATCAAAAACATATTACAGCAGTCTACTTCCAAATATCTAGTACAGCATAGATTAGGAAATACTCTTAAGGCCTAGCACGTTTGAAGTAATAGTAATGTTGGACGTTTTTATCTTTAAATGCCATCGCCATATATTTATTTATACCTTTGGTTCATTGTGTTAATGTGTTACACCTGTATTTGTGTATAGAATATAAAATTAAGCCTAAAGTATTGATTAATTTGACAATGCTTCTACTTTATATGGGCATTTAAAGAATATGGGTTTGTATTTCAATTTTCATTTTCCATTCTGTTTAATAAGACAAAGCTTTGTCGACGTTGAGTTTCACTTAAATTAAATTAAAAAAAATAGCTTCACGCTATATCCCGCACACAGCAGGGTAGGCAGAGGGAACCTAGTGTTAAGACACTCCGTTCCCCATTTCACTTAACACGCAATATATCGAGTTCTGTCGGACAGTGGAGAACGAAGTGTCTTGACACTAAGTTCTCTCTATGGTTTATTTTTTTGATTGAATTTAAATTTTGAAGCACTTCACTAAAAAATCCTGAGCCTCCAGAATTCAGCGGAAAGTGGGGAACGGAATGTCTTAACACTTATTAAACTCTTTATAGTACCCGGCAACAAATAATGCACATCGATGCTTAGAATGAAACAGTCGGTTGGCTTCGACTTCGTAGAGCGTTGTCTCGGTCGCTTAAAATAATAACAATGAGAAACGTCACATATCAACTGAGTGACAAAGACAGCGCTCTACGAAACCGAAACTGACCGACTGTTTCATTCTAAGCACGATGTGCATTATTTATTGCCGGATACTATACTTCAAGTTTTAACTAATTAAAATCTTTTGCTACTTAGATATTTTTTATTTATAAATTTATAAAACGAGCAGTAGGGCTACCTGACCTTCGGCCAAAGACATCTACAACATTAGAGGAGCTGTGGATGCGTTGCCGACCTTGAGGGTGAAGGAGGACGAAGAATGGATGGGAATAGGAAGAGCTACTTGCTACTTATGTGCTTTCATTTTAAGGTTTTTCCACAGATAGAACTAAGTGACTCCATTCTCTGGTTTCCGCCTAAAATCAGAACACACACAACTTAACAAGTAAGTAATAAATATCAATTTTATAACAACTAATTATACATACATGTACATACAAAATTAAGTTTTTATTAAGTTCCACTTATATAGTCAGTCCAGTTAAAACCAGTTGGGTGACAATGACCTCTTATCCTTGATAACAACAGATCGCAAGTGCCCTTTCCGGTTTGCATATGCAGGTTTGTTTTTGTTTCTTATCTTTTGTATGGCTTTTGTATTGGATGGTTAGCCCTTTGATGCGTAAAGCATGGGTTGCCTTAGGAACGTATTTGTCAATTTATATAAATGTGTATGTTAAATATATGGTGGAGTGATTTTTATTTTGTTAATTTATTGTATGTATTAATGGATTATAACGAAAAACTTTATTTATTCCAAATTTCATACTTCGCAGTCTTTAATTTTTTAATGTTATTCCTTAATGTATATTACTACTGTATTCCGCAAACAGCAGGGTAGGCAGAGGGAACTTAGTGTTCAGACACTCCGTTCCACACTTTCCGCCGATTTTGGAAAGCATTGTGTGTTCGGTGGTGGAACTTAACGCCGCGCTTTGCCTCGTCACCAGAGCGAAGAAAATGGGAATATTAAATATTTCCAACCCTCGAGTGGGAATCGTACCCACAACCACTCACTTTACAGTCGCACATTGTGCCTCTGCCCACGACTGGCCCCTAAGAAGCCGTTAATATATTTTGACCAAGACTGATTAATAGTGATATAATAGACATCTCTCGTCTTCTCACTCAAATCCTCAGGGGAGGAGCGGGAAAAAGGCTTCAGGGCTGCGCCCTCTGGTCGTTGCAGTCTCCGCCTCCTACAAACATGGATGGGTCACGGGGGAAGGCCCTTTATGCCTTGTCCAGTGATTTTCTTTTCCCTCTTTAGGATACGAGGTAGGGGATGGGAGGGGATCCCTCCTTAGGTAGGTAGGGGAGGGGATATAATAGAGCACATTAGTACTCTACTATAAGTACTGCTATGTACTACTCTACAAGCTATTTTAAAATTATTCCGTTGCTTTACAAAAATAAAATATTTTATTACGATACATAAAATTATTCCACGCATTTAGCGTGCTTTTTTTGTTTTAAAAGCATATAAATTTAATTAGTTCTCGCTATTGTATACCTAAGTTCTGTTTCTCTAAGAATTATTTATTTATGTCCTATATATAAAAAGTAGCTTGTGTATGGGAAAATCCCAACAAAATAAATTGACAAATTATGCCTCATTTTCTTTTACAAGCTTCGTAATAAGGAAAAAGACTATTATTGCAATTATTGCAATAAAAAATATATTTTTTTCTTTCTTTTTAGCTTCACGCTGTATCCCGCTCACAATAGGGTAGGCAGAGGGAACCTAGTGTTAAGACACTCCGTTTCCTACTTTCCGCCGAATCAGAGGCGTTGCGTGTTAAAGGGCGGAAATTGGCGGAAGGGCGGCCCTCGACATCAGAGCGAAGAAAATGGACATATGAAATATTTCCACTCCTTGAGTGGGAATCGAACCCACAACCAGTCGCTTTATAGTTACACTTTGTACCACTGCGCCACGACTGTCCCCAATTATTTTTTATATATTACATTAAAATGAGTCTTCTCTATAAATTTCTAGAAAACGTATAAAGATTTAAGGCAGCAGATACAAACCCGATCCGCTTAAAACCGTCCTACAACCGCTATGATTTTAAACGCTTATACACTTATTACAGCTTATTTACATTGTAAAAATCTCTGTAGCGAGACACTTGAGAATTTCTGCTACCCAAAGATGATATTAATGAACGTGAAACGCTTTGCACGTGGTGTTATTTACACAATTATTTACAAAAAAAAAAATCAAAAGGTAAAAATGAGGCTCCTCTATAAGTGCATATGAATTTTGCATATATCAGGATAATAAACATAAATATGTATATTAAAATCTCAATTTTTGCGTTGTTGTCAATACCTAACATTTTTTTTTAGCTTCACGCTGTATCCCGCACACAGCAGGGTAGGCAGAGAGAATCTAGTGTTAAGACACTCCGTTCCCCACGCACCGCCGAATTCGGAAGCATTGTGTGTTAAATGGCGGAACTTAATGCCGGGCTTTACCTCTGACACCAGAACGAATTTCCACTGAAAAAATTACATAACTTACCACCGCACTGAGTAAGCTGCCCTTTCTTTATTTCTTACAGTTTATCTGACCTATTATAATCGTTCTAAATCAGATATTCCACTCTTCAAAATTAAATATAACCTAAGGACTACTCAGGCTGAAAAGCTATATACAACAAAATAGGTTTCATTAAAATCAGGGCTTCCTAAACTATGGGTCGCGACCCCAAATGGGATCGCGTAGCAAGATTTTGGGGTCGAAAGATTTTAATGTTAAATATTTATATATACCATTTTACAACATCACTTGAGTTGGCGTTAAAAAGTATATGTTTTCATAAATATATTGCTACCTAAATAAATAAATCATCAAAAAATATTCATTTATTTTTCTTTGTATGGGGTCGTCAAGACACTCGCAATCATAAATGGGGTCGCGAATGACAAAAATTTGAGAAGCCCTTATTTAAATCCATCCGGTAGTTCTGAAGATACGCGCGTACAAGCATTCTGTGTTTACTGCTTCATTATAGTATAGATAAATGCAGAATATGTGCGTAATACCAACTCATTATATATAATGACGATGTTTTTAGCTTAACCTAACCCTAACCTAAAAAAACTTATACCTACAGTAGGTATTTAGGTTTCGATTAATTCCGTGTAAGGCAGTTTTAAGTGGTAATTAGATCTGATAGACTTGTTATATTTAACTGATACTTTTGCCTTTAGAAGTAGTTATTAAAATATTATTTTCATTTTTTTTTTAACTTCACGCTGTATCCCGCACATAGCGGGGTAGGCAGAGGGAACCTAGTGTCAAGACACTCCGGTCCCCACTTTCCGCCAAATTCGAAGGCATTGCGAGTTATGTGGCGGAACGTAACGCCGGGCTTTGCCTCGACACCAGAGCGAAGAAAATGGAAATATTAAATATTTCCACTCCTCAAGTGGGAATCGAACCCACAACCAGTCGTTTACCTGTGCCACGCTTGTGCTTCTGCGCCACGACTGGCCCCATAATATTATTTAAATTATTTTTATGAAACTTAAAATGAAATTTCATAAAATAAAAACATATTTTTTTTTATTTTCATTTCATGTTAACCGACAAGTTCATTACATCAATTTTGCGATCTACGTTTATAAATTTGTGAATTTAATACATGACCACGAGATGTACATACAGATATGTAAAAAGATATATTTTTATTAAATCTTTCATAGATTATCACTAATTTTGAGACTTTTTCAAGCGCCACATACTATTGGCGTTCGTGCCTTTTTTGGAAATATCGTGTATTTTTAATTGAATAAATTTTATAATTTACTGCGTCTATTCTATACTATATTATTGGTTTATTATCGGTTTATACTATATTATCGGTTGCAAAACTTGTATCTTTTATATTTATCCCCATTGTAGTTTGAAGATGATGTTCGCTCGCGAAGGCGGAGGGAACCTAGTGTTAAGACACTCCGTTCCCCACTTTCCGCCGAATTCGGAGGCTTGCGTGTTAAGTGGCGGAACTTAACGCCGCGCTTTACCTCGGCACCAGAGCGAAGAAAATGGAAATATTAAATATTTCCACTCCTCGAGTGGGAATCGAACCCACAACCAGTCGTTTACAGTCACACTCTTGTGCCACTGGGCCACGACTGGCCACATCATTGGTCTGCTTATCATTTCCTCGCTAACTGTTATTTGTAAGACCTAACTATTTAAAATTTGAAAAATAATTGTAATTTTATCTAAAAATATATATTACATGGTAATTAAAATTATTAAATGCACTAGTTTTTTAGATCTGATTCATGTCTGAGATAGCAAAAAGTGTTATGTAAGTAAATAAGGAACATTGAGTTGTTATTTTTGTCAGCCATAAGCAGTTTTAGCCGGAAAGGAATTTTTAATTAATAGCTGGTGTTACAATTAATGACTCCTGCAGTTTTCATTAAGTGATAAGTGCCCATAAAAATTAATGCGAAACTGTTAGTCTTGAGTGGAAGTATAAGTTGAGAAATTATTCTCTTTCCCGATTCAGTTCTTATATATTTTGTTCTTATACATTTCAGTTCTTATATATTTCAATTGTTATATAAATCATTACTTATATTATAATTTCGGAATTAGGTTTGAGATGAGCACCATAAGTCTATTGGAAACGATGTTTACAAAAAATAATACCAAAATATTATTATTGGGGCCATCATTGTGTAAATCATTAGAAAAACTTTTTTTTAGCTTCACGCTGTAACCCGCACACAGCAGCGTAGGCAAAGGGAGCCTAGTATTAAGACACTCCGTTCCCCACTTTCCGCCGAATCAGAAGGTGTTGCGTGTTAAGTGGCGGAACTTAACGCCGCGCTTTGCCTCGTCACTAGAGCGAAGAAAATGAAAATACATATTTATATTATAAATGCGAATGTCTGTGTGTTTGTCTGTCACGCTTTCACGGCTAATCTACTGGTCCGATTTGGATGAAATTTAGAATGAAAGTAGTAAAAATGACTGGGTCTAACATAGGCTACTTAGTTTTACAAAAATCAACCTCTAAAGGGTTGAAATAGGGGATGAAAGTTTATATGAAAAATTTACACCGCTTGACCGATTGTAATGAATTTTGGCATATATATAGTTGATAATCCAAGGTTAAATATAGGCTACTTTATTTTTCAAAAATCCACCACCGAGGGTTGCAATATACCGAAACAGCCACGTAGATCACGCGGCGAAGCCGCGAGCGGGCTGCTAGTATTAAATATTTCCACTTCTCGAGTAGAAATCGAACCCACAACCGTCACACTTTGTGCCTCTACGCCACGACTGGCCCCAAATTATAAAAACTGATTTCTATAAATATAATTTTTACCCTTAATCATGGAACATTTATTTTATTGTTATAAGAATGTTATAAGAATCAAGTCTTGGTCTTTCTTGATCTGAAATCGAGTCTACATAATAGAGTTTCTGCAACAAAAATCGAACCGAGGACCGGAATCGATTTTATCATCCTTGTTCTAGTTGTGATGCACTATGCTGATGATTTGCTCATTATATTTATATATAAATGTAAACTAAGTTAATTAATAAGAAAATGCATATTGCGCTCGAATTTTTTTATGACTGCCTGATTTCATATTTCACAAATTCTGAATGTTTTTTCCAGTTAAATTGTACAGTAGATGATTTAAACCATCACGGTAAAGAACATGTGAAATGTGATGTGATGTCATGTGATGAACAAAATCAAACAATTTGTTGTTAACGGTTTGAAGTACGTCCAGATAACGATATGTTAATTATTTTATATATAAAATGTTAAGTATTTTAAACTGTATTTTAACAGATTTTCGATATAATACAATCTATGTCGTTTACGGAAATATAATATGTTCTATGGCACCCGGGCACGGTGGACGGATCTGGGCTACGGCTCACGACGAGTTAACTGTTGATGTGGTCTATAACGACACGGTTGTCTAAAGGTACCTATTGACCCTGAATATTTTCTTATTATAATTATGCTCCTTTATTATATTTCTATATTTGTTGTAAACATAAGTTTTGCCCCAAAAATATTTAAAATAAAACAAAATAAACAATATTATTATGTAACACAATGCAATTTTTCAAACACATTACATCATACAAAGCATATATTTAATTAACATTTTAATCTATCTCAGAAACAAAATAGATTAATTAAAAAAAAAACTACTATACAAAAATTCATGTCAAAAAACCCTGACCTTCTAGTCTTCTGTACGTCAAAAATAATAGACAGTAGTAATTTTGACGTTCCACGGTTATTTTTTATTAAGATATTTTACACGAGTTATATTTTCAAATATTATTAGTTAGAACGTTTTTATAGTTTCACGCTTTTGGCTCATGCATAGCAGAATTGTTCAAAAGAACGAAATACTGATGGCCAGTCGTGGCACAGTGACACAAAGTGTGACTGTAAAGCGACTGGTTGTGGGTTCGACTCCCACTCGAGGGTTGGAAATGTTTAACATTTCCATTTTCTTCGCTCTAGTGTCCAGGCAAAGCGCGGCGTTAAGTTCCGCCACTTAACACGCAATGCCTCCGAATTCGGCGGAAAGTGGGGAACGGAGTGTCTTAACACTAGGTTCCCTCTGCCTAGCCTGCTGTGTGCGGGATACAGCGTGAAGTTAAAAAAAACTAAATATTAATAAAATCCGCATCCACGTTCACCACAGTCTGGCCAAAATTGAAACATTGTATGTTAAGAAGCGGTACTGAACGCCACACTTTCTTCAGAGCTGGGATTTGTTTACAGCTTCACGCTGTATCACTTGCGGGGTAGTCAGAGAGAACGGAGCGCCAAACGCTACTGTCCCTGCATACTTCTTTCGCCTCGTCCACTGTCATCAACCTCTTCATACACGCCCTCCGGGGGGTCCTCATGCTTTTTACGTGACCTTCCTCAAGTATCGTCGATACTGTGTTTTCGAAAGTCAACCGAGGTCTCCTCCTGCAGGTAATTAAAAGGAATAAGTGAAGTTTGGAATATAAGATTTTGTTACTCTCCCTAGCTGCCACATAGATCTCTGATTACGTCAGAGAGATGTGATATAAAAAAAAGTCTCCCTCTGCCACCCTTAGCTGCTGAGCTGGGAATTAAAAGTATAATAATTTACATATAATCATTCCCTATAATGAGAATCGAGCCCACAACACTTAAAGTTACACGATGGTCCACTGCACCAAGACGTCTGCTTATTAGGAAGGCATTGATTATAATTATGTTTTTATGACAGTTATATCACAAGTGCATTCTCACGTCTACTGTAATTTCCGTGTTTATTATCCTTTTAAGTTTTAAAATGTTAATGCACCAGAAACATTAAAAGTCTCTGCTATGATCTCTATTTTTTTTTAATATAAAGAAACATATTTATATATTTATTTCACAAATGGCGTCCCCGAGACTTATCACATTATCTAGGAATAACGCGCTTCTCCGCTAGTTACATTAGCGTTTCGGATTAAATTTAATTTTAAAAATAAATAATTCTCATAGTTTGGTTTATGTTTATTAATATGATATATAATTAGGTATTTCTTAATTAGAGTTCTCATTGTGTGAGATACGACCTTATGGTCGTCAGAAGGTTCTGGATACGGGCAATGCAGAAGCGATTGTAATGGTGATTCTTTTGGCATGCCATTGCCAAGCAATGGACGTCACACGACGAAAATTACGAGTAATCGTTAATACGATAAAAAATAGAACAGAATTAACTTTAAAATTAACACACAAAAATAAAAATAACAGAAATAAAAATATATTCTATGTATCATTTAAAATGTTTACGATAGCGACTTTAATTCTTCACACGAGCTCCTTACAGATTCGTTTTCTCGAGGAATCCATACTTATATTATAAATGCGAATGTCTGTGTGTTTGTCTGTCACGCTTTCACGGCTAATCTACTGGTCCGATTTGGATGAAATATAGAATTAAAGTAGTAAAAATGACTGGGTCTAACATAGGCTACTTAGTTTTACAAAAATCAACCTCTAAAAGGTTGAAATAGGGGATAAAAGATTATATGAAAAATCTACATCGCTTGACCGATTGTACCGAATTTTGGCATACATATAGTTTATAATCCAAGGTTAGATATAGGCTACTTTATTTTTTAAAAATTCACCACCGAGGGTTGCAATATACCGAAACGTCAACGTAGATAACGCGGCGAAGCCGCGAGCAGGCCACTAGTAAAAATATAAGTTTTGTAGGTTTTATATTGTCATTAAACGTTTGGGAATAACGCTTTAAAAAGTATTAGGAAGCAAACGGTAATCAGCGTGTGATTCTTTTAATAAAACGTTTTTATAATTTAATCTAAAAGGTTACGTCAGGTGTTTGGACAATCATAAACAGTTTAACAAGTAATATTTATTTATTTGGGGCCAGTGGCGCAGTGGTACAAGCGTGTGACTGTAAACGACTGGTTGTGGGTTCGATTCCTACTCGAGCAATAGAAATATTTTATATTTCCATTTTCTTCGCCCTGATATCGAGGCCGAGCGCGGCGTTAAGTTCCGCCACTTAACACGAAATGCCTCTGAATTCGGCGGAAAGTGGGGAACGGAGCGTCTTAGCACTAGGTTCCCTCTGCCTATCCTGCTGTATGCGGGAATTATATCCCGAATACAGATGTGAAGCTAAAAAAAAATATTTAGTACTAGTTCCTCGTCAGCGTGGACTTTATAATCATCACCACACGATGTCTGCAAAAATCAGACCACAATGTTACCATCTTTCTTTCATGTATGATTTGTCTTATCTTTGACCACGCCAAGCCTTGAAATGGTCTACAATAACATATGATTGCCTAGAAGCTCCGACCTCTCGATTTTTTTCTTTTTTAGCTTCACGCTGTATCTCGCGAGCTAGGTGGGCAGAGGGAACCTAGTGTTAAGACACTCCGTTCCGCCGACTACTGAAGGCGTTGCGTGTTAAGTGGCGAAACTTAACGCCGCGCTTTTGACTTGACGCTAGAGCAAAGAATATTACAATATTAAATGTTTCTACTCTTCGAGTAGGAATCGAACCAACAACTAATCGTTTTACATTCACACTTAGTAACCCTGCGCCAAGACTGGCCTCACTCTCGATGTTGATATCCTTAAATTGTACATTTTAAGAAATATATACGCCGGCAATGAGTTCCATTGTTTTGCTCTGTGAATGAAAAACATTGACTCAAAGTATTTTAACGTAAAGTAAGTAATGGTAACACAAGGTAGGGTGTTGCCACAAAAACAAAAGTAGCTTCGCGTTTATTCCACAATTATTAGCATGCATTAGCAATGTTGTATTTCAATCAAAATAGAAACAATTAACTATATAAGAAAAAAGGAATTATTATTTGGGGCCAGTCGTGGCCGCGATTTTTATGTGATTATTACTATCTAATATATATATCGTCGACGGAAAACGTATTTGCTGTAAGTAGAAAATATCAAAATTTGGTTTTATATATCATTTGAATCAGAAAAAAAAAGTGCGTCGAATGATCTAGGTAGTATTTTGCTGGGATTAAAAAAAAATTACTTACGCGTTCTCAATTTTGAAAAGATATTCATCCAATTTGTTGTAACTACCCAAAAATCCGATGTTTTGCTATTTTTTTTAACTTACAGCAATTGTGACGACGTTAAGAATCCATTATGACTTACGCAGTCTGGCCTTATTACCTACCCAATACTTAGAGCTTATTTATGTCAATTTCATTTCAAAATCTTACATAAGTCTTTAAGATAATCCTTATTTAGTGTTATTTATCGTTTACAGTATTTCAATTCCCTTCAAAAGAATCAGAATCCTCTCTCGCCATACAAATGCAGTACTTACTTACGACATTTTTACATTCCATAAATTGAAAACAAATTGCTGTAAGTAATGAAAAGTCTACTTCCACTTATTTTAGAAACATGTACATATTTTCAGTACATTAGTAATGTTAAAGTTTATTCACGTACCAAAAATCATGTCTTTATTGCTTGTATTAACAGAGCTATGATTTTTTTTCAAATTTAAAAAAGTTTTTCGGCTTTATTTCAAACTGTACTTTTTCTACTTACAGCAAATACGTTTTCTGTCGTCGATATGTATAATTGTCTTATAGTCTTCTTTCATCGTCTTCTTGATTCATCTTCTTTGATTCTTCATATATTTTTAAATAGACTATTCGTAACATCAGAATCACTAACTTTCGTTTTGGTTATATATTCGTTTTGCTGACTTACAATTTTTAACTGTTTTAGAACATGTATATATTGAATTCTGGTACACAAAATCTATAAATAGTTTCGTAAAAAATGCACCGACATGATATTTAAAGTTCAATTATTAAAACTGACACTGTAAACAAAGTTTTGTTTTGCTTTATTTTTAATGTAACCAATCAAACACAGCAAGTCAACTTGCTTTATGTAGATGATAATATTAAGAAATATGATATGACTGTTCTAAATATTCAGGGCGAAGGTTCCTCTTCCCCTTCACTTGTATTAATGTTGGGCAAAAATTAATTACAATTAACAATTCAATATTCATTCTTTGTTTGTGATAATCACATAAAAATCACAATTATCTGAAAATTAATTAGTTCTTAGAGTTTACACTATAAATAAATACGAATTAATTGTTATAAATAAGTGTATTAAATGAATTCGTCCTTTATATTTAGATTTAAAGCCAGTCGTGATTTGTGAGCGCAAAGTGTGATTGTTAACGCGACTGGTTGTAGGTTCGATTCCCATTCCAGGAGTATTATTAAATATGTCCAATATCTTCGCTCTAGTGTCAAGGCAAAGTGCGGCGTTAAGTTCCGCCACTTAACACATCTTAACATCTCCATAATGTTTTTTAAAATGTTTATTTTATTTTATTTAGATGATACGGGAATACTGATTAAGCATTTACTGCGTTACTAAATGTATTTGTGTAAAGTCTAAAAAATGTGACGTCACAAGTCAGTTCAGATTTAGCGCTCCACACCGGCAATTATTCCTCCAGTTACTATTAACGCTAGCAAAGCCAAAGTCATAGTGAAGTAGAATTTGAAGATGACCATTAAAAAAACTAAGAACGAAGATATGTTAGTAATCCTTTTACTATACATACCCTAAACTTAAATAACAAAATAACATAAATAAATGGCCAGTCGTGGCCCAGTGGCACAAGCGTGTGGCTATAAACGACTGGTTGTGAGTTTGATTCCCACTCCTGGAGTGAAACTATTTAATATTTCCATTTTCTTCGCTCTGGTGCCGAGGTCAAGCGCGGCGTTAAGTGCGGAACTTAACACGCAAAGCCTCCGAATTTAGCAGAAAGTGGGGAACGGAGTGTCTTAACACTAGGTTCCCTCTGCCTGCTGTGTGCGGGATATAGCGAGAAGCTAAAAAAAAACATAAATAAATAAACTTAAATAACAATGTCAATTATATACATATCTGTAATAGATTTAGGTTAATATTGTGTTAAATAACAACGATAACCAATCATAAAAATTGGACTCAGCATATATATTGACAGTTAGTTCTCTATGAGTTTTCACGAACTTAACTAATAAAGACACTAAGTGTTAGAGACGTTATATATATTTTTATTTATATATATATATATATTTTCGTATCAACATCGTTATACTGTCCACAAAAAGCTTAACTTAAACAGATATTATATTTAAACCTATTGAAATTTGAATTAACATGTAAATTATATAACTCATTCGTCTAGAGTTACTAGACGGATTATTCAGCAAGATAGCAGTGACTGGAATGTAATAGAAACGTGATATGTCTTAATTAAACCCCTAAGTTACTCCTTATTACATTAGCTACCTGCCAGTGAAAGTCCCAACAAAATCGCTCCAGCCGTTCCAAAGATTAGTTGGAACAAACAGACAGATGTCAGTGATGTAAAAAAGTGTATTGTGTTATTACCCGCGACGGAACGGCGACTGTATATGTGTTTGGGGTGAGAGGTTGTTTGTTTGTTTGTTTGTTTGTTTGTTTGTTTGTTTGTTTGTTTGTTTGTGTGTTTGTGCAAATTACTATGTCAGTTATTTCCAAAACTATAAGTCCGATTTTGATACGGTTTTCTATGATAGGTTTAGGTTCGATCGGCGTATGTTCTTAGATATGTCTTATTGCCTTAACTCACCAGGGGGCGCTGCAATAAGCATTTTACGTGAAAACGAATGTTTTCAATTATCTCAAAAAATAGTACATTTGTTTATGCAGAGCAAAAACTACTAGTCCAATTTAGATGAAATTTTCAAGTATGGGTTCAGGCTTAATTGGTGCATCTTTTCATATATGTGTTATGGTGACCACTCATCAGGGGGCGTTGTAGTAAACATTTGTTTGTATTTTTTTGTGTAAAACTAAAATTTTTCTTATATTTATTTGTCTAAAACCGAAATTACTTATCCGATTGGCTAGAGTTTTCAGAACTAGATTAAGCTTTGTTTCGTGCATATTTTAAGATTTTTGTTTTTTCGTTACGGTGAAAATTCACCAGGGGGCGCTGCAGTAAACATTTGTTTATGTAGAGTAAAAACTACTAGTCCGATTTAGATGAAACTTTCAACGATAGGTTCAGGTTTAATTGGTGCATCTTTTCATATATGTGTTACGGTGATCACTTATTAGGGGGCGCTGCAGTAAGTACATTTGTTTGTGCAAAACTAAAACTACGAGTCCGATTTGAATGCAGTTTTCAATGATAGATTCAAGTTTACTTAGTGCATATTATCATATATGTGTCATGTATGTTTACTTAGTGCATATTTTCAAGTATGTGTCAACTCTCTAGGGGGCGCTGCAGTAAGTAGCTGCTTCCATTTTTTGTGTGTAACAAAAACGACTAGTACGATTGGAAAGAGTTTTCAGTATTAGATTCCGCTTTGTTTAGTACATGTTTTTAAATTTATATTACGGTGACAAGTCACCAGGGGGCGCTGCAGTAAAATATTGTTTGTGCAAAGCTAAAATGACGAATTCGATTTGGATGCAGTTTCAGTGATAAGCTCAAGTTTAATTAGTGCATGTTCTTGGATATGCTTTATCGTGTTAACTCACCAGGGGGCGCTGCAGTAAACATTTGTTTGTAATATTTAATGTAAAACCGCAACTACTAGTCCGATTGGACAGAGTTTTCAGTGTTAGATTTACCTTTACTTGGTGTATGTTTTTAGTTTTTTTTTACGTTAAGAACTCACCAGGGGGCGCTTCATTAAACATTTGATGGTGCAAAGTTAAAACTACGAGTCTGAATTTGATGCAGTTTTCAACGATAGGATCAGGCTCAATTAACGCGTGTTCTCGTATATGTGCCGTGGTGACACCTCACCAGGGGGCGCTGTAGTAAGCATTTTGTGTGAAACCTATTTAGATGCGGTTTTCTGTGATAGGTTCAGGTTTAATTGTTGCGTGTTTTTATATGCCATATCACAAACTACCACGGGGCGCTCCAGTATAAATTAGTTTGTTCCAAATCAAAACTACTAGTGGGTTTTGTGATTTTCACTGATTTGGTTAAACTTAAGTTTCCTAAAAATGTTGCGGTGACAATCTGCCAGGCGCTGCAATAGACATTTGATAACCAGAAAGCATTGGGCTTATAATTTCTTTTGGATTTGCATGAAGATTAATATAAAGTATTTCGAAATTATGTAATAATATATAATGTGTATCTATTCACTTTAAAAAGTTTAAAATAAAAAACAAAATTAAAAATTTTGAAAATACCCACGACGGTTTAATTGTAATTGAAAAAAGAAAAAATAACTAGAAATCCCCCGCCTAAAAGAATATATGTAACGAGATGATGGACAACTTCGTCGGGGGCTGCCAGTTGCAACCTCTATTTTAAATATAGTAGCTAACAGTATAGATTTCGTTCTTAAAGTTTTTAAAAGGAATACCAGTTATCAAAACTGTAAATTCATATATTAATATTTTAATTTTTTCCTAAACCTGTTTTAACAGCATGAAAACCTAGGAGAAGTTAGCAAACTTAAAGTAATGGCAGCTCCGACGAAGTCGTCCCCATCATCTCGTTACATATATTCTTTTAGGCGGGGGATTTCTAGTTATTTTTTCTTTTTTCAATTACAATTAAACCGTCGTGGGTATTTTCAAAACTTTAATTTTGTTTTTTATTTCAATTACAATTAAACCGTCGTGGGTATTTTCAAAATTTTTAATTTTGTTTTTTATTGGTATATGTGCCGTGTATATGTACGTACATATGCATTTAAAAACATTTTAGTAATAAGCGGTTATTTTAATATACAACTAGATGCTCGAATTTTATCTACTTATATAGATTTGAGGCCATAGTGGCACAGTATAGTAGTTTTTGTTACGTGGCGGAACTTAACGCCGTGCTTTTGCCTCGACACCAGAGCGAAGAAAATTGAAGTATTAAATATTTATTTTTCAAAGAACTTTAATATGTTAATCCGAATATTTATATCAATATATTTGAATACAATCAATACTTTAATAAATTAAGGTTTGTAACAGAAAAACACTGATTACAACTAGCTTAAAATAAAAGGTGTATATATATTTTTTAATGCTTCACGCCGTATCCCGCACATACCAGGGTAGGCAGAGGGAACCTAGTGTCAGGACACTCCGTTCCCCACTTTCCACCGAATTCGGAGGCATTGCGTATTAAGTGGCGGAACTTACTTTGCCTCGACACCAGAGCGAAGTAAATGGAAATATTAAATATTTCCACTCCTCGAGTCGAAATCGAACCCACAACCAGTCGTCAGTCGTGGCACTATATAACGTGTATAATTTATTTGAACTAATATATTTTTAGTGAATATTTAAATTTTAATTAAATATATAATTTGACGATTAATTGCACAAGTTAATTAAGATATTTTGTTACGAATTAATTTACAGAAAAAAATATTTAAAAATAAATAAATCAGGTAGTGTATAATAAAGTGTATTTTTTATTTGCTTTAACTATGTTAATTAAACATTAAAAAAAATTAAGTTTAAAAAAATATGTATAAATAATATTCAGAAAATTAGAAATGGTAATTTGTTTTACAAATTTGACTTCATTTTCAGTTCAATTAGAGTCCGTCCTATCTTCAAAACTTTCTTAACTCCCCGCTCACATTCGATATATTATGTGTTAAGTGGCAGAACTCAACGCCGCAATTTGTCTCGTTCACTAGAACGGAGAAATGTAAATAATCCATACTTATATTATAAATACAAATGACTGTCTGTTCGTCTGCCACGCTTTCTCGACTTGTCTATAGGTCCAATTTGGATGAAATTTAGAAGGAAAGTAGTAAAAATTACCTAACGAAAATTATCATCGTGGCTTGTTTCAATAGACTCAATAGTAACTTTCCCCTGAGAATAGATTGAACATATAATCATTGCATTTCATAATATCTTAACATTTTTTAAGTAAGATACTACTACTTATAAACATTTTTAAAGTGTTATTCCACACTTAGGAGAATTTTAAAAGACATTTAGAAAACGATTAAAAATTGAATACAGCGGGACACATACCCACGATTCCTGAAAACCATTCAGGCGCTCTGACCGGTAAGCCATGCGTTCCACTACCCGCTGCGTCGAAATTCTTATACGTTTTCTAAATGTCTTTTTCAAAGATACTACTACTGAATACCTACTTATGAATATTTCGTTCCTTCGCCAGCTTTTTCAGAGAGGACCTATTATTTGACACAATCTTTTCGCCTGAAAACGAGACATGAGTGGAGGACTTCATAGCCGCACTTTGCCCTAAAGAGCACATGCCTTTTGTGTTAATGTAAAAAAAAGATTGTTTACACAAAAGTAATGAGAGACACTCCTTTCTTTGATCTTAAGTAATCTAGAGTCAAGAGATAGAATTATCTTTTTCCTCAAAGTTGAAATTATCACTTCCCTGAAACTGAATCGAACTCAAAATCGAAGTAGAATACTGTCTGGTACTGTGTTATTCTTCTTCTCAGGCGTTCACTCTTGTCAGAGCGGTCGTGGTCATCACGGTGGTCTTGTGGCTCGCTGTACTAGACGGCGCCATTCTTCTCTGACACTGGCTCGTCTCGTGCACTCATGTAGCGGGACGTCAATTGTGGACTTAATTTGATCTGTCCATCGCATTGGTGATCTGCCACGAGGCCTCGTACCCTCCACTCTACCCTGCACTACTAGGCGTTCAATTGACACGTCACCACGCCTTGTAACGTGCCCGAAAAAGGTGCTGTACAAGGTATATTATTAACTTAAATTAAAATTAAATAGCTTCACGCTATATCTCGCACACAGCAGGGTAGGCAGAGGGAACCTAGTGTTAAGACACTCCGTTCCCCGCCGAATTCGGAGGCATTGCGTGTTAAGTGGCGGAACTTAACGCCGCGCTTTACCTCGACACCAGAGCGAAGAAAATGGAAATATTAAATATTTCCACTCCTCGAGTGGGAATCGAACCCACAACCAGTCGTTTACAGTCACACGCTTGTGCCACTGGACCACGACTGGCCACGATTATTAACTTTGTTTTATATAAAAAAATATAATAATAATAATCCTAAGAGACAATATAATTAATAAGGAAAATAAACTGAGTATTGCTATTGATATCGGTAAACACGTCAATGTGGTAATATTCGGAATGTTGACTAATTTTGAAACAGAAAATAATAATTACTGCAAATTAAAATTTAAATTTATGTAGAAGGAAAGTGGTGTTGAAAATATAGGTTCGGAACAGAATAAAGGACTTGGCAAAACAAAGAAAATTACAAAATGTGATTTTAATAAAGCACTAAACAAACTTATTTTAAGCGTCATAAATAGCTTCTTTTTTTATTATATTGAGATTTTCCGCTTATGTTTGCAAAGATTTAATGTCCATCCACATTATTATTTTTGCTTATTTTGCTTTTCAAATGCACAGCTAATCAGTCGTGACTAGCACTGCAATCACCAGCGTCACCACCACCGGTACCTCCATCGTTACCACCATCGTAGCCACCATGGTCAACACCGCTGTTACCACCACTGTTACTATCTTCGTTAACTCCATTGTTACCACCACTATTGCCACCATCGTTGCCACCACTGTTACTACCATCGTTAACGACAGATGTGTCATGTCGACTAGCAACATTAGAAACATTTGTATTTTCATGAGATCCATGATGAACATTCACATGACAAACTGCATTTGTAGTAGAATTTCTGTGCCCAACTTCCTTACTACTACTATGACGAGTCTCGTTAACTTCTTTACTAGGTTGTGTTGTTTTAATATCAATATCTTCAAATCCTTTATTATCTTTAGAATGGTCGATAATGACTTCACGTG
This sequence comes from Dryas iulia moderata, assembly GCA_019049465.1. Lineage (NCBI taxonomy): Eukaryota > Metazoa > Arthropoda > Insecta > Lepidoptera > Nymphalidae > Dryas > Dryas iulia. The sequence continues at coordinate 1,291,623 of CM032437.1, forward strand.
AATCAGTCTTTCGGAAAGATCCATTGGTTTCATTAACATCTTCTTTGTTATCAAAGCTAAAACTTATCCCACCTTCGTCACCATTCATCAGATTCCCATTCCAATATTCCCCATCGTCATCTAACTCTTTATTTCTTATATCCATACTATTCTTGTTACAACAGCAGTTCTGCATTCTAGATCTAGTACTACTTACACAACTTTTAAAAAACCAAATGGTACACTCAAACACTTCTGATAAGCACTGAAGGCATTTTGGCCTTTTTTCATCTTCTTTCTCATTACTCGTATCTTCAATAATATCATGCGTACTACCAGTATTTATAATATCGTCCGTCGATAGGGAATGTGGATTATATATGGCCTCGTTTTGGTCACTAATAGGTTGAGATTCCATAGTCTCATCTATGAAAGAAGTTTCTTTAACACTGGCCACGTCCTCGTTAATTGTAACTTGTCGTCCAGAGTGTCTTGAATTTGACTCTTCATTTTGTTTTTCTTCGGAGTTCTCTTCGGAAGACTGAACTTTTTGAACGTCGTTCATCTCTCCTTTCTCTGGATTACTGTTAACTTCACTAACAACTTCTTTAGACATATTTCAAGTTAAAAAATAAATATATATTATTTATTTTATGTAACGAGACGTGTTAACAATGCAAAAACTATAACAATTTTGTTATACGGTTACTAATACGTTTGTGTTCTGAGAAACACTGACTATGTGACGATAACAGGAACATTGTATTAATTATTGTATATTAACTTGAATCACAATGAGGATAATAGTCAACGATCACGATGGCTTGTATTCAAGCTATAAAACAAATTATATACAAATATAGTTACAGAATTTATGTTCCGACGAAATTAAACACCTGCTTATATTATAAACTAGCAGCCCGCTCGCGGCTTCGCCACGTTCACTAATATAGCTGTTTCGTTAAATTGCAACCCTCAGGGGTGGATTTTTGAAAAATAAGGTAGCCTATATTTAACCTTGGTTTATTAACTATATTTATGCCAAATTTCATTACAATCGGTCAAGCAGTGTAGATTTTTCATACAAACTTTCATCCCCTATTTCAACCCTTTAAAGGTTGAATTTTGAAAAAATAAGTAGCCTATGTTAGACCCAGTAGCTTTTACTACTTTCATTCTAAATTTCATCTAAATCGGATCGGAATCGGTGAAAGCGTGACAGACAAACACACAGACTTTCGTATTTATAATATAAGTATGGATTTCACATCCAGTCTGTCTGTCTGTGACGCTTTTACGGCTACTTTACCGGACCGATTTGGATGAAATTTTGGAATGAGAATAGTTAAAAGTTATATTAATTGACCAAAATATAAGCTATGATGGAAAATTGTATGAAACTTGCATAATTACGCGTGCGAAGCCGCGCGCGGGGTTGCTAATATAAAAAATATCCAGGAGCCCAGCTTCACTTTTGATTATTTTTGTAACATTCTGTAATAGATGGACAAAACTGTTATCAATATTTTACCAGATGTTGAACCAGGCGAGGAAAATATATATAAGACCTTGAAGTTTTAGTGGGTTGTCAGACTATATTTCACGGCCTAGACTCCCAAACTTACCCCTTCCAAACGCCCACGTCAAAAAGATGGCATAAAAATATGCATTTATTTAGTTTATTACATTAATTTTACTATTATTGACTTTATTTCTTTCTTTTTTATGTGGCCAGTCGTGGTCCAGTGTTACAAACGTGTGACTGTAAACGACTGGTTGTGGGTTCGATTCCCACTGGAGGAAATATTTAATATTTCCATTTTCTTCGCTCTGGTGCCAAGGTAAAGCGCGGCGTTAAGTTCCGCCACTTAACACGCAATGCCTCCGAATTCGGCGGAAAGTGGGGAACGGAGTGTCTTAACACTAGGTTCCCTCTGCCTACCCTGCTGTGTACGGGATACAGCGTGAAGCTAAAAAAAAAAATCTCTTTCTTGTTTTTTAAATTTTTTATCAACTATTTGTCAACAATTTGTAGCCTTTGTTAACGTACATCTAGTTCATATATAAGATAATTTTGTTCCCAAAACACATTGTTAATTTAATAAATTACTAAAGTGATATACTTTGATAAATGCATTTAAATAAAATGTTAAATAATGATAATATAAATACGTTTTTGTACGCGTAGTCATCCATATGCTATGAAAATATCGTACTTTCGGCGTGTCCATTTACGTTAATTTTCATAAAAGAAATGTTGCAAAAACTTTTTTAAAAATAATAATAACAAATTAAAATTAATAATAAAAATTAATAGCGTTGAAAAGTTTTCTGACACTATTAGATGCAAGAAGTTAAAAATTAATCTAACCCCAGAATTAATCTAACCTAAAATTCTCGTCTAATGACAAAAATTTTAGATCTTCCACGCTTTAATAACAATTAAAAAATTCTTAACATTTTTAAAGTGTTAGTCTCACAGTTAAGGTATGTTTAAGTACATGCTGGAAAATGAGAGACACTGGTCTGCAATGGTCTCCTTCTGTGAATCACTTATCACACTAATCGAAACGTGAATCCAGCGCTAATGCAAACTCGCTCCGTCGTATTCCAGGGATATCGTACTTCCCCTAGAAGAGCTACAGTCATCGAGGCTGCTCGGGTGCGGCTGCGAGGGTGCTCTGGAAGAAACCTTAGAGCACCCTGAAGACGACGTTGGCCAATATGCGGCCCATCCCGTGCAAGGCGTCGTAATAAAATGTGCAAGCTAATCTGCGCTTTAGTGGGTAGTATCAGACTTATCGGTGAGTCCGTCGGTAAGGTAATTTGCCTGTCTTCCGTACGGATGGTCTGCAAAAACTGCATTTCACAGCGATGAAACAGATTCAAGCATTCTGACCGCTTAGCGATGCGTTCAAATATTATAAGGTGTAGGTTTTCTAAAAATGTATTTAATAAAAAAAAATCTTTTAGGGAAACTACAAATTATGAACGATTACTTGACAATGTAAATCTTTACATGACGTCTACAACTTTCAACTTTTCAATATATGCCTTGTTGTGTCAAAAGCCTAATAATCCTTCCAATTTTATCTATTATTTGGTTCCCCATAAATTTCCGGCTGTATTCTCGATTTCACCATTCTAAAGGAAATATTATGAAATATGAGGCTTATGAACAGTCATCATAGTTTGCATGTTGGGGCAGAGAAAAAAAATGTTTAAATTTAATAATGAAAGAATAAAAACATTAATGAAATGGTAAAATGGCCATTATTATTCATTTCCCCGCTCTGGTAACAAAAAACGACGTTGAGTTGAGATAACATAATGATTTTTAAACACGCAAAAAGTATAGGCCAGTCGTGGTGCAGTAGCACAAACGTTTGACTGTAAACGACTGGTTGTGGGATCGATTCCCACTCGAGGAGTGGAAATATTTATTAATATTTCCTTTTTCTTGGCTCTGTTATCGAGGCAAAGCGCGGCGTTAAGTTCCGCCATTTAAAACGCAATGATTGAAGGCAAAATCGGCGGAAAATGGGGAACGGGATGCCTAGGTTCCCTCTGCCTGCCCTGCTGTGTGCGGGATACAGCGTGAAGCTGAAAAACAAAAATGGAAATTAAACCAATGTCTTCATTATTCATTCTTACGTATATATGGACATACATAGGTACATATATCCACAAATATTACTTACAGTTTAATCACAAAAGGACCGCTTACTTACTTGCTTTATTATAAACAAAATTTTAAACACACATTTCCTGTTAAAATTAACATATTCTTATACAATCTGATATAATTAGATAACTTAGGAACTAATTAATTATTTACCGTCAAATATATATTAGGGGCGACCTTCGCAAGTTTACAGCATCCACGTGTAAATGCATGAACTGGATGTTGACGAGATGTCAAAGACAAAGCCACCCACTTACGAGTATACACGTGTTTTGTAGAAGTTGAATATAGTCTACTAATACAATTGTAGGCCGCAACTATGTTTGGACTGCGTGACTTGTCGTTTTTTCCCAATTTTGCCATTTCACGCTTCAGGCAGCAAAAGCAAGGTAGGCAAGGATTTTTTTTTTGTAACGTCAGTAAATCCGCTACGAATACCTGCCCTAGTTGGGGACCCGGGACGCGGTTATGTGAAACTACGGTTCGGTTTGGTGATCCTCTCCCGCCACTAGCATAGGTCTCGGATACCACCCCAATCGTCCGTGGACTTGGGTGGAAGCAGAGAAAACCTACGTACTCTGGTTTCGCTATATTTCACTGCTAAAATCCAGACATTAAGTATAGATTGGCGAAACGAGAGCGGAGAAATCAAAATAATTTAAAATAAATACGAAAACTAGGAATGAAGCCATTATGGCGCAGTGGGAGGGTATAATAGTAAACGGGATGAGTGTGGGTTCAATCTCCACTCAAGGGAATAATTATATGTAAAATACTTTTAATCTATACATCAAACCACTTGATTTAAGCCACTCAACACGCAATATCTGAATTTCCTGCGGATATTCCTATATCTATATACTCATATAATAAAGGGGTAAAGATTGTAACTTGGTTTTTAAGGGGTAATCTTCGGAAATACTGAATCAATCATGAAAATTCTTTCACATTTGGAACGCTACACTATTCAGAAGTGCTATAGACTATTCTTGATTATGATCGAACAGAAAGTTCAGAGGATCCTAAAGGGCTTGAATAGAGGGTTAAGTCGTAGATCACGCGGCTAGGCCGCGAGCGGGTCGCTAGTACCTATAATATACTAGATAAATATATCTTCTACGTCATTTCATTAAATCAAATACACAATACTGTCTGACTAAGCAGACACCTTTTTTTCTTCGCTTGTTCTTTTAACATTTTTTGTGATAAGGAAAATCAGTTAAACATGATAATTCTTACGTTATCATTGTGATTGTTATTAATTTGTACAAGCTTATAATGTCTGGTTGCACAAACTTAACCCCTGATTGTGGGTTTGATTCCCAGTTGAAGAAGTGTTTATAGTTAAAATGTTATTATTTTTTTTTTAGCTTCACGGTGTATCCCGCACACAGCAGGGTAGGCAGAGGGAACCTAGTGTTAAGACAATCCGTTCCCCACGTTCCCGTTCCAAGTCGGAGGCTTGCGTGTTAAGTGGCGGAACTTATCGCCGTGCTTTACCTCGGATATATAATTTCCACTCCTCGAGTGGGAATCGAACCCACAACTAGTCGTTTACAGTCACACGCTTGTGCCACTGAGCCACGACTCGCCACAGTAGTTAAAATATATTTTTTTTTATTCAATCTAGGTAGCCCTGACTTGAGTGTAAGCTTTAAATTGACACTTAGGGCCCTTGTCCTCATTGATGAAAATTATTTGAGAACAGAGAACAATTTAAATACCCAAAAAGGTCAATGCTTTTCCACGAATGTCGTAAATGCTAAATACTTTTTATATGCATTTACCTTTTTAGATAAAACACAGCGCGGCGTTAAGTACTACCACATATAAAATTGACCTCTCTCTAAATTTGACAAACGGTAAATGTATTAATACATAGTTTTCTTTGGCTACCATAAAAAAGAAACAGCTTCTAACTTTTTCCTGCGTAGCAATATAGATGCATTTTTTTTAAAGCTAGGAAATCCGTTACGGATACCAGCCCAAGTGGGGACTCGAGACGTGGTTATGTGGGACTCCGGTGAGGCAAGATGGTAACGCCACCGTTACCCACGGACGGTGCTCCCTCTCGACCGCTAGCAATATACTCGTAGGTGCATATCAGAACCCAACGCAGCGTTTCGTAAGTAAATTACGATTAAATAATAAAATATACTTAATTAAAGTATTTACGATGCTTTTTTTAAGATCAATGCAAAATATATCGCAAATATATAACGTAAAACGTATTTCTTAGCTAATTACATTAACAAATGTGTTCATTTATTAATTAACGCATTCAAGTGTATATATTATGCCGTTTTCAATGTCCTTATCTTATCAATCTCTTAATCTGTAAGTAATAACGGACAAAGGCCATCATGACCCAGTGGGACAAGGTTTGACTGTAAACGCAATGATTGCAGGTTCGATTTCCAATTATTCTCGAGGGAATGATTATATATTTGGGGCCAGTCGTGGCGCAGTGGTACAAACATGTGACTGTAAACGACTGGTTGTGTGTTCGATTCCCACTCGAGGAGTGGAAATATTTAATATTTCCATTTTCTTCGTTCTGGTGTCAAGGCAAAGCGCGGCGTTAAGTTCCGCCACTTAACACGCAATGCCTCCAAATTCGGCGGAAAGTGGGAAATGGAATTTCTTAACACTAGGTTCCCTCTGCCTACCTTACTGTGTGCGGGACGCGTACAGCGTGAAGCTAAAAAAAAAGAATAATTATATTTAAATTTTCATTTCTTCGCTCTGATACCTAAGACAAAGCAAGGCCGTGCTTTCCGTCACTTAACGACAATGACTTAACTTTCAGGTGGAAAGTGGAGGACGGAGTGTCTTGACACTAGGTCCTTTCTGACAACGGAACCTGCAAATATAATAAAAGGGACTTGAATCTGTATAATATGAATATATATTCTTGTAATTCGTATACAATAATTTCCGGCGCCGTTTCCGTTTTTATATTGCATATGTTATGTGTTTTTCGAAAAAATATATTATTTTTATTTTTATTCTTATTCTTATTAAAAAATCTTTCGTTATCGTTTAAAGATAAAATTTCAAGGGCTGATTTTTTACTTTACAGAAAAGGTCACGTTTAACGTAATCTAGGTGTTTAATTTTGGTGATTTGTGAATAAAGTATGTTTGTTACATTAAATTGTTAACATATTCGTGCTTATGCGGAATTATAATATTTTTGTAGTTTTTTTTTATTATAAATAATGATTTTTTTTATAGCTTCACGGTTTATGGGCATAACGGGGTAGTCAGAGAGTAGGTACCTACCTATAATACTCCATACTTCGTGCCCCCTAAATTTGAGACATTGTGTGTTGATACCTGAAGCAGCTCGTAGTAGTAGAATGCGCAAGACGGTGGAGAGGGTTTCCGCTGGGGTTTAATGGATAGTATCGGGCGCGTTGGTGAGTCCCACAGTATCATTCGTTCGCACTGCTGTTCTGCCTTTTTTGCGAACGGATGGTCTGCGTAAACGCATTTCCCACCGAGAAAAAAAAAGGACTCTAAGCTGCGTTTTGTCTTGTTTCCTGAAATCTACACCAGTATACTGCGTCTGTCTGTCAGTTATCTATAACTAAATATATTGACATGTGAATCTAATTACATTCGGAGAAATGATCATAATTTACTCGTAATAATTTTCAATTTAATCGTCCGCTCCGTTTTCGAAGATAATGCACGACATTAAGTAACCCCACTTGAAACGCAATGTTTCAAATTCGGGCGAAAAGTGGACCGAGTGTCTTAACACTAGGTTCACTCTAGCTATGCTTTTATACAGGAAAACTCGTGAAACTTTTTTAATATTATTTACCAGGCCAGTCGTGGCAAGTGTGACTTTAAACGTGACTAATCGTGAGTTCGATTCCCACTCGATGAATCGGAATATTTAGCCAAGGTAAAGTACGGTGGGAATTACCGCCACTTAACATCTTCCTTACTATGTGCGAGATACAGCGTGATGATAATTTTTTTTTTTTTTTCTGCGATAGGGAAATCGATTCAACGATATGCTCTGTTAATGAGTTAATGGACTAAAGTAATATTAATAAGATAATAATAATAATTTTAAACATGTCTTTGACATCAAGTTTGCAATTTTACACGTGGATGCTGTGAATTAAAATGAAGGTCGCTTCTAATATATTTTTGACAACAATTTAATAATTAATTAGTTTCTAATTTATAATTATGTTAATACGTTAAGGAAATACTATGTGCCTCTTTCTACGGAAATAAAGCGGGATGAAGGAGTATAGTTCTGTAGGCATAGTTGAATGCCATTTTGTATCTATCTTTAAACGAGCTATCCTTGTATATCTGAATCACGGAGACGGCTCCAACCAATTTTATAAAATTTTTAACATTTTTAAAGTGTTATTCCACACTTAGGAAAATTGAAAAAGACATTTAGAAAACGTATAAAACTTTGAACGCAACGGGAATCGAACCCGAGCATCCCGAAAACCGTTGTTAAAAGTATTCAATAAATAACATTGTCACCAAATGATTATTCTCTCTACGGAGATGCTAACGACATAAATAATGTGTAATAAAAAAAGCGTATAAAAATTTCGACGCACCTGGTAGTATAACGCATGGCTTAGCGGTCAGAGTGTCTGAAGGGTTTTCAGAAGGTGCAGGTTCGATTCCCGTTGCGTTCAAATTAATAAAAAAAATTATACTTTGTACGTTGAAAAATTATAATTATACGTTGTATTATATTTTGTAAATGTCTTTTTTTTATTACAGTTTACTATGTAGGGTGTTTCGAGTGACAAAAATGTATCTAGCTAGGTTTCATTTTTAAAAAATGGTTTCTCCTCCGTGTTTTTAAACAATAAAAAAATCTGCCCCGGTTGCCTTAGAAAACACAGTATCGACGATACTAGAAGAAGGTCACGTAAAAAGCATGAGGGAGGGCGTGTATGAAGAGGTTGATGACAGTGGACGAGGCGAAAGAAGTATGCAGGGACCGTAGCGTTTGGCGCTCCGTTCTCCCTGACTACCCCGCAAGGGATACAGCGTGAAGCCAAAAGAAAAATCTGTTGAAATACAATTAGTTAACAACTGTCAATTTTGACACGGTTGACAACGTTATAAGAGAAAACAGGTGATTTTTTAAAACGTTTTTTTTTCCAGGTTCGATCATCAGGACTTTTTAAGTACAGGTTAGTATATCCAGTCTATTTCTTTTTAATTATTTTTATGTCTTAATTTATTATATATATTTTTTTTTTATTTTAATTCAATATATTTTTTATTATAATTTTAATTATACTATCAAAAGCACGACTGATATTATGCGTATAAACGTAGAAACAAAAAAATATATAATATGAATTTAGAGATCGTGGCACCAATCACGTTTACAGACAGACAGTGTTTGACTCTAATCGCGACTAGCTGTGGGTTCGATTCCCACTCGGAGGAATGATTGATTACATTTAAAAAAAAATAGATTTATTACTTCCGGTTGATTGGTTGGTGTGTTTTCACAATATTCTCTCTGATTATCCTGGTATGCGAGAAAGCGTAAAGCTGCTTTTTAGAAATACATGAAATATTATTAACGCAATTATTACTCCTACCATGACAAGTTTGACTTACTAACTATGTGTACTTTTAAAGTGAAGTATAAAATGACATACACGTTGCTAAGGCAACGCATGTTATACGCATGATCTAATTTACAAGTATAATAATATAGAAAAACATTTAACTTTTGGTACATAAAGAGTGACTGTATACGCGACTGGTTGTAGGTTCGATGCCCACTCTAGGAATTGAAATATTTCATATTCAAAAAGAATTTTTAATGGCTAAACGCGGTGTTAAATTCCGCCTCTTAACACGTAATGCCTCCAGAATTCGGTGGAAAATGTGAAAAGGAGTGTCTTAACACTAGGTTCCCTCTGCTTACCCTGCTGGATGCGGGGTACAGCGTGAAGCTAATAAAAAAAATAATAGAAAAACACTTAACTTTTAATTCCCTAGCCACTTTAATAACTATAGATAATATAGTCTGAACAGCTTACTTCCTCATTACAAATAAACTGTCATGCAATTATGAACCCTCCCGCAATTACTCCATTACTGACAATTTGCAATCACTGTACGAGTATGTACATACATGCATGTCCCCCTCTCTTTCTATTACCAAGATTTAAAGAAGGAAGGAACGTTTTATTAAATAAACTCTAGACCAGGGCTTATCAACTTACGGTCCCTTAAATAATACGGCCCGTAAAGCATTTTTAATGCTAATAAATAACAATAAAATTACATATTGATGCCACTCCTGGCGTAGAGAAAGTGTGACTGTAAACGCTACTGGTTGTCGATTCGATTCGCCATTGAGGGGTGGAAGTATTTAATATTTCCATTTTCTTCTCTCTTGTGTCGAGGCAAAGCGCGGTGTTTAGTTCCGTCATTTAACACGCAATGACTTCAAAATTCGGTGGAAAACGGGGAACGGAGTGTGCGGGATACAGCGTGAAAATGAAAAAAAATTGCAGATATTATTCCACTATTTTGAAATACTATTAAAGAGTGTGATTTTGGCTTACCACATATTTTAATATTTTAATAGGCCCGTTGTTAATAAAGTTTGGACACCCCTGCTCGAGACCTTTTAAATTATATGTAGTTTATATATTGATGAGATTGGGCTGAATGAGTCAATGTCATTGCTTATTTGTATGTATTGTAGCATAGGTATAGTTTATTTTAATATAATAAAAGTAAATAATTATTTTAAAGTAAGTAAGTATTATTTCAAAGAATATATGAAGCAAAGGAGAGTGGTAAGAGAGGGAGGGGAAGACCTCGGTTGACCTTTGAAAACACAGTATCGACGATACTGAAGGAAGGTCACGTAAAAAGCATGAGGACCCCCTGGGGGGCGTGTATGAGGAGGTTGATGACAGTGGACGAGGCGAAAGAAGTATGCAGGGACAAGGGATACAGCGTGAAGCTAAAAAAAATTACAAAAAAAAACAAAAAAACTAAGTAATGATTTATTATGTTTTTATTGATTAGTTATTTTCATCACACTCTACATATTAATAACTAGCTACGCTCGTGTCTTCGTCCACGTGGAAGTTAACGAAAAATTATAATACTGTAATAAATAAAAATAGCCTAAATTATTAATTACTAGCGACCCGCTCGCGGCTTCGCCACGTGAACTACCACTTTCATCCTCTATTGCCTCTTTGGGATTGGTTTTTTTTTTGTAAAAGGAGGGTAGTCTATATTTGACTTTCGTCACTAATTATGTTCATGAGAAAATCATCGATACATTTAGTGCAATGTCTATATTATTTGATAACATATAGCGATAACTGTTCTAGTAAGAAAACGTACGAAATCTGCTATCATATGATAGTAGATTTCGTACATATATACCAGATGGTATATAGTATTATAAACCAGTCATATCTTAAATAAACTTAACGGTTTTTTTTACAATTGTGTTACTTATTGATATTAAAAAATAGCTTTACTTGCAAATAATCAATGCATTTGACTTTGCCAGTTTATTACTTTTCTGCGGGAACTGTTTTGAATACCAGGGTAATTTTTAAAAAAAGAGTAATAATAATTTTAATGAGTGCAGATATGTCTAATACAATGTCAACTATATAATAACAAATGGCGCTACCCGTTGCAGAAAACGTAGTGACATCTGTTGTCATATAGATTATATAAATATATAGATTATATAAAGTTTTATAGACCGGTCAAATGTATATTTAATATTATAATTATTTTAATTAGTGATATTGAAACAAATTTAGCTTCACTCGTGAACTATCGACATAATTTGAATGTTTTTTTTTAATTTTATTTTTCTGCGGGAGTTGTATTGAATACCGGGATGAAAACTATCCCATATGTTGCTCTAACCTCTTAACTAACTCCATACAAAAAATCATTAAATTCTACCTGGTAGATATCAGTATACAAATAATTTACTTATATCGGTTTTTTATTTTTTCCAAAAAAACTACATGGAAATCCGGGATAAAAACTATCCTATATGTACCTTTGGACTATAAGCTATCACCATACTAAAATTCATTCATTTCTATCCAGTAGTTTTTGCGTGATTGACGAACAAATTAACAGACAGACAGACAGACAGACAGACAAAAATTCTACTGAGTGGATTTTTGGCCTCTGTTATCGATATATTAACGCACCCAATTAAAATTTTTCTGAAATTTTTCATGTACAGAATTGACTTTTCTACTCTTTTATTATATATATAGAGATTATGTCAGCCACCTGTCAGTAAAATCAAATAACCTGATGTGTTATTTGATAGGTCCACACCCAGCCTAAGGATTTGTAGAAGCAACAGATAGACAGACAGACCAAAATCGTATAAAACGCGTTTATTTTAATATTACACTCTAATTATATTTATTTGTATAGTACACCTATACAAATTTGAATTGATTATAATTACCTACTGGTTTTCGCCGTAAAGGTTATTTGGAAGAGACGACCAGATGAGCCATGATACCTCCTTTTGTACATAAAACTAGGGTAGCCAGTTGGGGACAGTCGTGGCGCAGTGGCACAAGCGTGGGACTGAAAACGACTAATTGTGGGTTCAATTCCCACTCGAGGAGTAGAAATATTTAATATTTCTATTTTCTTCGCTTCTTGTATCGAGACAAAGCGCGGCGTCAAGTTTCGCCACTTAATACGCAACGCCTCCGAATTCGGCAGAAAGTGGGGAACGGAGTGTCTTAACACTGGGTTCCCTCTGCCTACCCCGTATGCGGGATACAGCGTGAAGCTAAAAAAAAAATAAGAACTAGGGTAGTAAGAGAGAACCTAGTGTCGAACTTATTAAAATAAATAAATAATAATTAAATTAATCTTTGAAACATTTTATGGAACGTTAAGTATGCCAAGAATTTCAACCCGTGCTTCTTGATTGTTCTATAAAGTTAACAGGAATAAAAAAACTAAAGGTCTTTGTTTAAAAAAATAAAAAAGTAATTGTTAAAATTGTTTTTTGACTTGCTACTTTCATTTTGAAAATCATATCCGTATCGAAAATAAAGTAATTTGGCACCAAGTAATAACAGGTAGGTAATTTGGCTCAGAAACTAGTTTTTAAAAAGAAATCTTGAACAATCTTTTGTCAAACTTGAACAAAAATAGTTATAGGATATGAAAGATTCATTGTAAACATAAAAGTGAAATATACATTTTAAAGTCTTATTCTTTCTAGAATAGTCAAAAAAGAAATTAATTAATTTTAACATTTTTAAAGTATTTAATAAATAGCATTCTCTCTTGCCAAACGATTGTTCGTAGAATAACCTTTGAGTAGCAGGAATTAGTATAATTTTCTCTACAGAGATGCTAAAAATAAGTTGTAATAAAAACGTATAATAATTTCGACGCAGCTGTTAGTGGAGGGCATGGCTTAGCGCCTCGACGGTGTCCAGAAGGCGCGGGTGTGAATCCCGCTGCGTTCAAATTTTTATACGATTTCTAATGAATTTTTCAACATATGAATTTCCTTTCCATTTGCCACTTACGCATTTGGGAGATGTCTAACTAACTAACTAAAGCACATTTGATTCGAATTTTACTCGTAAGTGATTTTAACATTTACAAATTATCCACCGCACAGCGAACCAAAGGAAAACCTATAAATTCCTTTTTATTACGAACATAATGCACAGGTAAATAAGAAATTTAACACAGTTAAACATTATATTTAAAAAAAAACAGCAAGTTCACGCACTTTCCCGCATAGCAGGACAGTGAGAGAGAACCTAGTGTCAAAACACTCCGCTCTCCATATCCCACTCTAATTCCTCATTCGAGACCCCGAGATATTGCGTGTTTAACAGAGGAACCCAACGCCGCTAATGCCAAGTCAATATTTTTCCTAATAGTAAAATAAATAAATAAATAGCTTCACGCTATATCCCGCACACAGCAGGGTAGGCAGAGGGAACCTAGTGTTAAGACACTCCGTTCCCTACTAATAGTACTTATTTTTAGTGGTTATCAATTTGTTTTAAAATTATTTGTAAGTATATATATATGTATCTTGTACAGCGTGATCTTTTTGACAGATGGGCTAGTGATGGGAAACAGAAAATATCTAGTAGTCCAAAAAATAACGTTATAAGTTACTTTTAAGTGTGACAAGGTTTACACGTTATGACTCATGTTAGTTTGGAAAATTTGTTTGATCCCATAATCTGAAACACCTTTGAGGTCCATAAATAATCCTGTATGTAATAATTAAGATTGAAAAGAAAAATAAAGTAGTTTTATCATTAAAACAGTTTTTATTAAAGAAGGAGAGCGCAGCCAAGATCATCATCACCAGAGTCGTCGGAGCTTGTGTCATCATCTCGAACTTTAATTATTATTTCGTGTTCAATAAAATTGTCGAAGTGGACGTAGCGCATCATTAACCATCATCCGATGTAACATTGTACAAGCGTCTATTACTTTCAGTGTTCCTATTTAAATTTTACTTTGAAGCAATAAAAGTTGTTAAAATTTTCGGATGACGCTTAAATAACGCTAACGCTTAGGGATTTTTGTGTTGTATGTGTTTGTTTAATATTTTTACATTTTTTTAAATAATTAAATTAAGACATTAATATCGTCGTCATTACAAAGTTATGTCGATCAGAAAAAATTACATGTGTCAAAAAGATCAAGCTATCTTGTACAAGATAAATAAATTCGTATCTGTTCAAATTCTGTTTAATTGCCCTAAACTTAAATACTCCTTGTATGATATTCTTCCCTCTAATATACAGCGTCCTGTTAATGTGAAATGTTTGTTATCTCTAGCTTTTAGTCCTTTTATTAGAAAGTTTGCTAAGTTTATTGTAAATAATGACATTAAGTTATAGTTGATATTCTCACATCACTTACTTGCTCTCATTAGTTATTCTATTATCTTTGTACATTTATATATTACTATAGCTTTTTGTTTGTTTCAGGTTTGTACCAAACCATTTTATCGTCCGTTTCCATCCATCAGTTTACATAATCCTACAAAATTTTCTGCTTCATCGCACTCGTGTTTTCCCTACCATACGTGACACTGGCAGATTATTTTGCGCCTGTCATCGCAAAATAAGGCCATTAAAAAAAATAATAATAAATTCGTATAATATTGACACATTTTTAAATAAAGCGACATACGTTGCTAGGGCAACGCATATTTTACGCATCAACGAAGCTACTATTATCAAACAAGTAAATACTCCTTTGTTTTCCCCAGCAACCGTTATCTGTTGTTTATAATGTCTTGTCAAGCCGTAACCATGGTAACCAAATAAACAAGTTATTTACATGTTTGCTATTTTACATTTACCCAGAGGTTTTGCGCTTAAAGTTATTTTGTAGTTTGTATATTTAAAATGGACGCACAGGATGATGAAGATGACTTCGGGGCGGCGATTGCTATTGGCTCGGAGAGTACGGAGGCGGAGAAAGAATTTGAAAGAGTAAGTGGGCCAAATTATTATATATTTAAACTAGAAATTCTTTTAAATTAGAGGCTCTTCGTAGCGCAGAGGCACAAAGTGTGCCTGTAAAGTGAATGGTTGTGGGTTCGATTCCAACTCGAGAAGTGGTAATATTTAATTTTTCCATTTTTTCACATAGCAAAGGGCGGCGTTAAGTTCCGCCACTTAACACGCAATACCTCTAAAATCCAGAAAAATGGGGAGCGGAGTATCTTAACACTAGGCGCCCTCTGTCTTCACTGCGTGAAGCTAAAATAAAAATTAAGGTCGTCGTGACGCAGTGAAACAGCGTCTGAATGTAAATCAGTGGTTGTCGGTTCGATTCTTGATTACATTTTAAATATACTTTTTCGTTCTAATATTAACGATTAAGAGTGACACTAAGTATATAATAATGCTATGAAATGAAAATTATTTTAATATTTTCTCTGAGTGGAGATCGAACCCACAACTATCCTTTTACACCCTCATACTGTGCCATTGCACTACGACGGTCACTAATCATTATGTATATTATTCTATTTTACTATATTATTATGGTTCTTCTGAGGACTGAAGCATAACTTTTAATAAACCGGTGGTAAAATGTTTGACGTTCAAAAAATGAAGTATGTAACTTCTTATTTTGAATAAAATTATTTGACTTTGACTACACTTATTTAACATTATTAATATAAAATATTTTCAGGTTCTGGAACAAATGCGAGAGGCTGAAGGCCTGAAACTGTACTCAGATGTATACACGAAACTTTACGACTCTTACTACAAGATGAAGGACGAGAATGTTACACATCAAGAGAAAATTAGCTCTCTTAAGGTAAACCTTTAAGATTTTATAGATCTAAAATTTTTAAAAATGCGTATATGTAGTTATTTTAATAAGGTATTGTACTTTATGTTTTTAAAGTACGTGCATTATAATTTGAAAGGTCGGAACCTAGCTACAGTAGGCGTCGCAGAGCCGACTTTCAGAGTGATTGGTGGTAAGAGACGGAGAGCGCGAAGAGTGACGGGGGAAGTCAAATACTAGTCATTTCGGAGTGAAGTGTCTCAGTCACTCCTCACTGGTCAGCTCCCATTGGGTGGTTGACTATACCGGAATGAAATTTCGGAAAACGTTATCTGCGTTTTTGTGTCGGCGAAACTCATGAGTGTCCAGACTCAAATAATTAAAGATTAAATCAATTTTCAATCTCTTAAAACAGTGTCCACTAAATATTAGATTTTAATATCAAGCAGTTTTGCAATGTTAAAAAATCATTTAAAAAACAATCTTAATAAATCCATACTAATAAGATCCTTTCCGAAATTCGGTCTGTTTCCCTGTCATGCTTACACGACTAATCTACCGGTCCGGTTTGGATGAAATTTAGAATGAAAGTAGTCAAAGTTGCTGGGTTTAACATAGGCTACTTATTTTTTTAAAAATCAAACTCTAAAGGGTTGGAAATAGGGGAGGAAAGTATATATGAAAAATCTAAACCGCTTGACCGATTGTAATGAATTTTGGCATAAATATAGTTGATAATCCAAGCTTAAACATAGGCTACTTTATTTTTTAAAAATCCACCCCCGAAGTTTGCAATACAACGAAACATTTATGTAGGGCAGCCGGGCCGCTAGTAATAATTATATTTATAACAATAAAGTCATTACATAGTCATTTGCGCCCATATATGACTGGTCATGAAACGCGTACTATAAATACTATGATATACGTAATATATATTGTGGCCAGTCGTGGCCCAGTGGCATAAGCGTGTGACTGTAAACGACTGGCTGTGGGTTCGATTCCCACTCGATGAGTGGAAATTATATTTCCATTTTCTTCGCTCTGGTGTCCAGGTACAACGCGGCGTTAAGTTCCGCCACTTAACACGCAAGCCTCCGAATTCGGCGGAAAGTGGGGAACGGAGTGTCTTAACACTAGGTTCCCTCTGCCTACCCTGCTGTGTGCGGGATACAGCGTGAAGCTATTTTATTTTTATTATAATATAAGAGAAATTTTAAATCTTCTAAATTGAAATTCTGTTGCTTTACTGTCCTCGGGGATATTGGGTGATTGGGTAAAAAAATTAACATTGCAAAAACAAATGTATTTAAATTGTTTTTAATATACCAGTGATGGTATTTTATCTTAGAGTCTTGTTTTGTAAAATATCTATGAAATTTGCCGCGCTTCACCTCGCCACCATATTTATTACTACAAATTATAATACGTTATTTATTTATCGTTTACATTTTATTATTTACTTATTATTATATAAGTCGTGGCCCAGTGGCACAAGTGTGTAAACGACTGGTTGTGGGTTCGATTCCCACTCGAGGAGTGGAAATTATATTTCCATTTTCTTCGCTCTGGTGTCGAGGTAAAGCGCGGCGTTAAGTTCCGCCACTTAACACGCAAGCCTCCGAATTCAGCGGAAAGTGGGGAACGGAGTGTCTTAACACTAGGTTCCCTCTGCCTACCCTGCTGTGTGCGGGATATAGCGTGAAGCTATTTTTTTTTTTTTATATAAATATACTATACATAATATAATATCATATTCAAGTATTTAAACATTATAAGTAATAGAATTTAGTTTATGAATAATATTCGGAAGCCGCCGGTAGTTTCATATCTTTCACCGGCGTATCGGCTAATATTTAACACGCGAACAGTCGTTATTTCGCTTTCGACGCGCTTGCTATTATTCCCTTGTTTTCTTTGTTCTCCTTATATTATCAGTTTTTACTTTTGCTTATTATTTTAATATATTAATTATTTCGTGGTGTGTAAAACTATTTTTTTAACTTTTGTGCAGTTATTAAGTGTGTATTCGTACTTTTGAAAGTGATGTTGAAATATACATCTTATCACAAGTAAGTGGACTTTAACGTGGACTTAACGTAGTGTACGTACACGGCAATCGACTTAAAAGCTGTAATCGGAATTTCTTAGTGGGTTCGATTTCGGTGCAATGATCATAATTTAATTTTCTCTGCTTTGGCTGCTGAAGTTAGCAATGTCTTAAACGGGAGCGTAAAATAAAGAACGTTATGTCTTTACACTAGGTTTTCAGATTACCCTCCTTTGCGAGACAAAATGTGAAGGTAGAAAAATATATTTTTTCATAGTTATATGCATTGAATATTTGAAGTTTTAACATAGGCTACTTTATTTTTTAAAAATCCACCCCCGATGTTTGCAATACAACGAAACAGTTATGTAGGGCAGCCGGGCGAAGCCGCGAGCGGGCGTCTAATAATAACTATATTTATAACAATAAAGTCATTAAGTACATACTCATTTGCGCCCATATATGACTGCTGGTACTGTAAATAGGTAGTAGTAAGAATAAAAAACGTTACGTCTTTACACTAGGTTTTCTGATTACCCTCCTTTGCGGGACAAAATGTGAAGGTAGAAAAATATATTTCTTTGTAGTTATGCATTGAATATCCGTATTTGTAGTTAAAGTTTAACTGAAGTAAATAGAAACGGTACATCACTAATTTAAAATGGAAAACATTGACGGTATTTAATGATTTATTTATCTATTTTAGTCGAAATTATCACGATATGACACCATAGTGGCCGAGTATCTCTCTGAAATATCGGACTCTGCTAAAACCATCGACCGGCTGAGAGGAGAAATAGGTAAGGAAAGATTATATTATATTTATCAAACACTAACCATCCGTTCGCGGCTTTGCCCGCGTAAACTACAATATTATTGTATATTGTATTGCTATTTAGTTTCTTTCTCAGGAGCCTGCTTTCTAACTTATCGAACTATTGAGACCAGTTGTGGTGCAGCCGTAGGGACACAAAGTGTAACTGTAACCGCAATAGGTTCTGGGTTCGATGCCCATTCGAGGATTTGAAATATTTAATATTTCAATTTCATCGCTCTGGTGTCGGAAATTGAGTTCCTCTACTTAACACGCAATGCCTCCAGATTTTTTTTAATTATCAAATTATATATTATATAGGATTATTAAGACGGAGGGCAGACGCTGGCTAGAGTGGGATTAATACCAAGTAGAAGGAAAGCAAGGAATTATTAAAATAAAGCGTGGCGTTGAGTTCCGCCCTCTACACACAAAATGTCGGTTATAGGCGGATAATAAAGATTAGATCAAGTTTTTTAAAAAGCGCGAAGCTAATTTGCTCATTTACTAAATTTCTACTAGATGCTATATAATACCATTATCAAAAATTGATTTTCCATATAATTGTTTTATGTTAGACGATGCCAAAGCCCTAGCGGACGCGATGCACGCCAGAGAACTAGCAAGTGTTGAAAGCTTAGAAACTATGAAGAAGACCGTCACAAGACTCGAGAAGGAATTGGACGCGAGGAAACGTGCTGGGGATGACGATGCGTGTGTACAAAAACAGCATATATATTTGAAAGAGACATTTAGAAAACGTATAAAAATTCGATCGTAGCGGGATTTTTGTACGTTTTCTAAAAGTTTTTATATATTTTCAAATTTTTATAATTGAGCTGAAGCTCTTACTGGTCAAGAATGTGTTTCGTTGTGGTTTAACTCTTCCTGGGCTATTTGTAGAAGACCTCTGAAATTTGGCAGAGACATCGAGCACAGTGTCTTGTGTACTGTAAAGTTTTTAGGTGACAATTGTAACTGTACTTTTTGAATAAATGGTAATTAAATGGTCAAAAAGTGTCCATATAACTTTAACTTTATTTTTTTAATATTATTTGACTTATAACCGTTAACTTATATAATTTACTTAGTGGTAAACGTAAATAGTTGTGAGTTCGACTTTTATAAGGGGGATTTTTTTAATTATTTTTATTTCTATGCTCTGGTAAGCCTGAATACGGTGTTAAGTGGCTCAATACACAATGTGTAATTTTTTTACTCTATTTTATCTGAAAAAAGAAAAATACTACAAAAATGATCATTTTAAGCCCTTGAACAACCTATTTAAACAAAAGAATATAATCTTAAATAAATATTAGTTATTTTTTGCATTTAAATTTACTTATTTCTAAATCATTATGTCCAGAAATGGTACACTTATACAAATTCTCATGTTATCATTGTATTTGTGACACTGTTCCATTCCACGATAACATTAATTTTGTTTTTGCAAATAAAGTATTTTTATTTTATTTATTATTTATTTATATTAATAAATATTTTTATTATTCCATTTTAAGAGGAGCAACATCAGCAGTGAAAGAAAAAGAGAAATTTGAAAAGGAAAAGGCGAGACTACAAGGAGAGTTAGACGGAGTGAAGCAAAGACTTACAAATGCGTTGAGTTACCTAGAAGAGCTGGAGCAGAAGAACACCGCGGCTGATGAAAGCATCGCTAAGCTGGAAGAACAGCTGGAGGTGAGAAATTGGGAATTATAATAATACTAACGATAAAGGTGCAAAATAGATTCGTACGTTTATTGTTTTTTTGTAGCTTCACGTTGTCTCCCGCACACAGCAGGGTAGGCAGAGGGAACCTAGTGTTAAGACACTCCGTTCCCCACTTTCCGCCGAATTCGGAGGCTTGCGTGTTAAGTGGCGGAACTTAACGCCGCGCTTTACCCCGACACCAGAGCGAAGAAAATGGCAATATAATTTCCACTCCTCGGGTGGGAATCGAACCCACAACCAGCCGTTTACTGTCACACGCTTGTGCCACTGCGCCACGGCTGGCCACAAATTTACGTGGATGTTTTCGAGAAATCCTCTAAAATTATTAGTGTTTCTCTACTGTATTATGCATGTATTATACATATTACATATAAACCTTTCTCTTGAATCACTACATCTATAAAGAAGACGGCATTAAAATCCGCTGCGTAGTTTTAAAATCAAAATTTAAGCATGCATAAGGATAGACAGGCCGCGGAACGATTTTGATTTATACTACGTAGTGATAAATTTTCCATGATATTTAATAACATAAACAGATAATCTTTTTACAAAGCTGCCAACAACATGAATAAGTTGTATAAGAATAAGAATTTCAACGTAGCGGTTAATAGAACGCAAAGCGCACGCGGTCAAAGCGCGCGGTCGTTTTTCAGAAAGCGCGGGTTCGAATCCAACTGAATTCTAATGTAATCTTTTTCTATGTAAGTTACAATAAGAATAGGGGGAGAAAAACTGCGTGTCATAAGTCATGACACTAGGTTTTGTCAGACTGCCCTTCTACATGGGAAAAACCATGAAGCTGAAAAAAATAATTAGCCATAACAAGTTTTAGCCACAACATTTTTTGCACCAAATAAAATACTTAGAAATTGGTATTTCTAACGTGACTAACATTCAAATAGGATAGATTTTTTACATCTGTGAAAATTCCCCAGAATCTTATGTTTATTGTTGCATAGATTATAAAAAAATCCACACCTATTTCCTGATTGCTTTTGAGTACGTTGAAAGCGCATTTACAGCGTGACTTGTTGAAATGAATTTGTTCGTTCATTTACGCTAAGTTATAGTTCTTTATAATAATCATTCATTATTGTGAAAAAAAAAAACCTTTTTTTTTGTTTAGCTTCACGCTGTATCCCGCACACAGTAGGGTAGGCAGAGGGTACATAGTGTTAAGACACTCCGTTTCCCACTTTTCGCCGAATTTTGGAGCTATTACGTGTTCAGTTGCAAAACTTAACGCAGCGTTTCGATAACGGAGTTAACCTCGATAACGGAGCGAAGAAAATGGAAATATTAAATATTTCCACTTCTCGAATGGAAATCGAACCCACAACCAGTCGCTTTACAGTAACATTTTGTGCCTCCGCGCTAGGGCTAGCCCGAAAGAAATCTTAAATTTCGAAAAAGAATATTAAAATTGTTCTTAAGAGATATGACGCGAGTTTAAAATATTTATATAACCATCGTTGCGCAGTAGGGCCACATCTGACAGTTAACGCGATTTGCAGTGAATTCGATTCTCATTTTGAGGAATTATATTTAATTAATTTATTTTCGTATTTTCGTTCGGTCTGGTTCCTAAGACAAAGGTGGCGCTTCGTTTTGCTCAACACGCTTGACTCTAAATAAATGATTCTAGACCTTGAAATTAAAAAAAACTTTTTTCTTTTTAAAAAACATTGTGCTTCCTCAGTTTATAACACATTTCGCTATCCGATTGTAAATATGTATATCTCTACAGAAATGCCAATGACAAAAATAAGTAGTAATAAGCGTATATTATAAAAAAAATTAACCGAATGTAGATCACATGGCTTAGCAGTTAGTGCTTTGACGGTTTCTAAAAGGTCCACGTTCAATTTTTTAAGCACTTTCCAAAAATATTTTCCTATACTCACTACACTTTAAAAATTTGTGGCCAGTCATGGCCCAGTGGTACAAGCGTGTGACTGTAAACGACTGGTTGTGGGTTCGATTCCCACTCGAGGAGTGGAAATTATATTTCCATTTTCTTTGCTTTGCTGTCGATTTAAATCGCGGCGTTAAGTTCCGCCACGTAACAAACAAGCCTCCGAATTCGGCGGTGCGTGGGGAACGGAGTGTCTTAACATTAGGTTCCCTCTGCCTACCCTGCTTTGTACGGGATACAACGTGAAGCAGAAAAAAATTGAAATAAGATAAAAGTTATACCATGTTTGTTTCTTTAGTTTTTCTCTAAAGAATTGGTAATTTTTTTCAGGAAGCTGACAACAACGCAGTGCGACAAAATCGTCTGATCGACCATTTGAAAGGAGAGAGCGCTACACTCAAAACGGAAGTGGAGAACAGAGGGAATAATATTGTTGCACTCAATGATAAGGTATATTATTTAATGTTTGTAGACAGTGTTAGGCAGAAATCATTCTTTTTTTTAGCTTCACGCTGTATCCCGCTGTATCTCCGTTCCCAGATTTTCGCCGAATTTTGGAGGCATTGTTTAGTATCGGAACTTAACGCCGCGCTTTACCTGGACACCAAAGCGAAGAAAATGGAAATATAATTTCCACTCCTCGAATGCGAATCGAACCCACAACCAGTCGCTTTACAGTCACACTGTGTGCCTCTGTGCCGCGATTGGCCTCGCGAAAATCAATTGCAATTAACAATTAAATATCAACACTTCATTATTGGTGGGGAAATCACATAAAAGCACAATTAGCTAAAAAATAAAAAAATGTAGAACTGTAGTTAGCGATGAATTAATTGTTAATTGGACTTTACTCACAAAGCAATGGTTAATTGTTAATGTGTAATTGACAGTAATAGGGGCCCGTCGTGGGTCAGTGGCTCAAACGTGTGACTGTAAAAGACTGGTTGTGGGTTCGATTCCTACTCGAGGAGTGGAAATATTACATATTTCCATTTTCTTCGCTCTGGTGTCAAGGCAAAGCGCGGCGTTAAGTTCCGCTGAGTAAGGCTGAATTTTTTATTATTATTTTTAAAAAAATAGTGTCTACAACTGCCTGTGGACTCGTGCCCACTCAGCGAGATGACTTCTTATGAAATGATTTAAAATGATTTTCATTGTTTCCTTTTAGTAAGATAAAACGAGAAATTAGATACGTCACGAGAATAGAGTGTCTTGACACTAAGTTCTTTATCTAGTACTAGTTCTTTATATAGCTGGGTTTGTAAAAACTATCATAAAATTATTATTTTAGCTAACAAAAGCAGATAAAACGATAGAACGTCGCGACAAACAACTAAAAGATATGGGGAACAAGTTGGAAACCGCCCAGCAGGAGCAAGAAGCGGCTTCGGCCAAGGCGGCTCAGCTTAGAGACCAACTGGACACGACTAACGCAGAGTTTGATAAGACTAAGCAAAAACTGAGCTCCACTACCAAAGAGTTGAAGGTTGGTTTATTTTATTATTATTTTTTTTAAACCTTTTTAAAGTGTTAAAGAAAACGTATAAAAATTTGAACGCAGCGGGATTCGAACCCGCGCCTCCTGAATACCGTTCAGGCGCTCTCACTCACTGAGCCGTGCGTTCTACTATCCGCTGCGTCGAAATTCTTATACGCTTTATAACAACTTATTTATGTTGGTTTATTTTTGCTATTTGTGTGAAGTTATTGATTTTTTTTTATTATAGCTGCAAGCTTTTTCTGTGTAGCGAGGTAGTCAGAAAGGACTGAGTTTTTTTCTTCATTTAGTGTTCTAAATGGAGTTAATAATGCAGCCCTTTGTCAAAGGTACCAGAGCGTAGAAATGAAAATTTGAACGTTTTGTTTTTTTTTTTTTAGCTTCACGCTGTATCCCGCACACAGCAGGGTAGGCAGAGGGAACCTAGTGTTAAGACACTCCGTTCCCCACATTTGAATATTAAGTTAATATAAAATTTCTTGAGTTGAAATCAAACATTGGTTTATAGTAAGATACTGTCCTACTTCGTCACGACGGCCCCATTTTCAAAATTTACGAATTATTTTTTGATATTGAAGAATTTCTTTAAAAAAGATGATGCCATCGTTGCGCAGTGAAACAGGGTCTGACTGTAAACACGATTGTTGTGGATTCGATTCCCACTTTGAGGGAATGATTATTACATGGATTTCATTTGTTTGCTCTGGTTTGGTAACAAAACACGCAATGTTTCGATTACGGAAAGTGCAGAACAGAATGTGGAACACTAGGTCCTATATGACTAAATTCCTGTGTGGAAAAAGCGTGAAGTCTATGTTTGATCTTAGTCTACTGACTTTTAGATTTTTCATACAAACTGTCTTTGTTGAACGGTTTCATTTCTGAAAAAAAGTAGTTAATTATTAACTATTTTCATACTGAATTTCCGGTACATTAGCCGTAAAAACGTAACACGCAGATGCACAAACAGACAGACTTTCGCATTCATAATATTATAATATTGGATTAGTAATATATTTATGACTTGTCAATAAAATTTAACAAAGTAAATAATATATTTTTTGATATAACATAGAACATGATAGACGACGGCAACCGGCTGCGTAACGAAGTGTCCAAGCTGACGAAACAGAGCATGCAGCAAATGAAGAAATATCAACTGCTGGAGCAGGCCAAGGCGGGAGTAGAAACTGATCGGTTATCTTATTTTACTTATAATTACCTCGGGGCCAGTCGTGGCACAGAGGCACAAAGTGTGACTGTAAAGCGACTGGTTGTGGGTTCGATTGCCACTCGAGGAGTGGATTTTTCTACGCTCTGGTATCGAGGCAAAGCGCGGCGTTAAGTTCCGCTACTTAACATGCAATGCCTCCGGATTCGATGGAAAGTGGGGAACAGAGTGTCTTGATATTAGGTTCCCTCTGCCTACCCTGCTGTAAGATACAACGTAAAGCTAAAAAAAACTTTACTATTAATTTTCAATAACTAGAAATTCTATTGATGCGTAAAATATGCGTTGCCATAGCAACGGATATTTAAAATATTTAAAAGCAGAGGGAACTTAATGTTAATACCTCCGAACATGCAATGCCTCCGAATTCGGCAGTGCATAGGGAACTAAGTGTCTTAACACTAGGTTCCCTCTACCTACTCTGCTGTATGCGGGATACGGCGTGAAGCTATAAAAAAGAGATTTGTACTTATCATAAGTTTTTGTACCTTTGTACTAGATTCTCTCTCACCATTTAAAACTTATGTAAAAAATTATAGAGAGAATCTCCGTCAACAAGTCTCCGTTATGGAAAGAGAGATAATGCTCAACAAGAAGCAAGCGGAGTCGGACAAGCGCGACATAGAGAACTTGAACAGGGAAAAGGAAATACTTAATAAGAACATGCAAAAGATACAAAGTATGTTAATTTTTGTTTTTTAACTTTATATTTTTTTTTCAGCTTCACGCTGTATCCCGCACGCAGCAGGGTTGGCACAAGCGTGTGACTGTAATCGACTGGTTGTGGGTTCGATTCCCACTCGAGGAGTGGAAATATGTAATATTTCCATTTTCTTCGCTCTGGCGCCGAGGTAAAGCGCGGCGTTAAGTTCCGCAACTTAACACGCAATGCCTCCGAATTCGGCGGAAAGTGGGGAACGGAGTGTATTAACACTAGATTCCCTCTGCCTACCCTGCTGTGTGCGGGATACAGCGTGAAGGTAAAAAATATATATATTCTATTTTTTTGTTAACTGTTTATATCATATCATAACAATGTTTCTCCACTCTCCTATCGAATTAGGAACATTGAGTGCTGAATTGCGGAGCTCAACTCATCGCTTTATCTTTCTAATAAAACCGTTTCCCTTAGCGCAACCATCTTGTACTATCAAACTCTGCGCATTAACGATTCATTAAAACAGACAGAAACTAGTGTCAAAACACTTCGTTCTCCGTTTCCGTTTATTAACATTTCGAAATAACACTTATTATTTTCTTTTTATTACAAGACGAGGCGTTGGAGAACCTGCAAATAATAAACCGTCAAGAGCAAAAAAGAAAGCAGTTGGAACACGAGTTAGAGACCACGGGCGTTCAGATAAACAAACAACGTTTGATTATACGTCAACTAGAAAAAGATAAGGATAGGTAAGATAAATATAGTTTTTTTTTTGCTTTACGCTTTTTCGCGTGTGACTACAATATAAACGACTGGTTGTCGGTTCGATTCCCACTCGAGGACTGGATGTATTTAATATTTCCATTTTCTTCGCTCTGATGTCGAGTAAGTTCCGCCATTTAATACGTAAAGCCTCTAAATTTAGCGGAAAGTGAGGAACGGAGTGTCTTAACGCTAGGTTCCCTCTGCCGACCCTGCTGTGTTCAGAATACAGCGAGAAGCTTTTTCTCGTACAGCAAGGTAGTTAGGGAAGGCCTAGTGTTAAATCAATCAGTCTTCCATTTTACGCCTGATATTTTAGTCATTGCTTGTTAAGTGACGGAACTCAGCGCCGCGCTTTGTCGCTGGTATTAGAGCGAAGTTATGAAGTTTTTAAATATAATTCTTCCAAACAAACAAACGATTTTACAGTCAGACTGAGTCCTGTGATGTATAGATATAACAATAATAACAACTAATAATTTTTTTTTTTACTATATTTAAATATTTTTTTTTTTAATATTTAATTTTTATATTCTTGGCTCTAAGTGTGTGAATAATATTTCGCAATTATTGAAGTAATAGCGTTCTCTATTACGAAACTATTATTCGTAGAATAATCTTTGGGTAGCAGAAATTTGTAAAAATGTCTCTACAAAAAAAGACATTTAGAAAACGTATAAAAATTTGAACGCAGCGGGATTCGAACCCGCGCCTCCAGAATATCGTCCAGGCGCTCTCACCACTGAGCCATTCTAAATGCCTTTTTCAATTTTCCTGTGGAATAACATTTTATAAAAAAACAAGTTGTAATAAGAGTTTTGACGTAGTTAACACTAAACGGGTTGCAAGTGGCGCAGAAATGTAAACTCTATAGAGCAGGGCTGTATAACCCGCGGCCCGCTTAGTAGTTTGTTTATTTGTGTTATAGATATTCTAATGTACCTTTTATGCATATAGATTATATATAAAAAAAATCTAATTAACGTGTGTTTTCACACTAGGTTCATTTTGCGCGAAGCGAATATATTTTATTCAAAAATTGGATAGACCTGGTTACATGGTTGCTAATGAAGATTGCTAACTTCTACTATAAGCATGTTAAATAAATAGCTTAATTCATTACTTAGTTTAGTTTAACATAGTAATTCTATTTTATCACTCTACGGACATAAGGTCTGTACCTTTTTTAACATTATTCTTGTTTCATCGCATGCAATACATTTTTTTTTGTTTACAATTTCAATAGGTACTTTAAACTAAGACAAAGAATATACTCTAAGATAGTCAAAAAACTTTTTTTTACATTTTATAACATTTGATACCACAGCGACCGTGTTTTTTCAAATTTCCATTATAGCTATGTGGCCAGTCGTGGCCCAGTGGCACAAGCGTGTGACTGTAAACGACTGGTTGTGGGTTCGATTCCCACTCGAGGAGTGGAAATTATATTTCCATTTTCTTCGCTCTGGTGTCGAGGTAAAGCGCGGTTTTAAGTTCCGCCACTTATCACCCAAGCCTCCGAATTCGGCGGAAAGTGGGGAACGGAGTGTCTTAACACTAGGTTCCCTCTGCCTACCCTGCTGTGTGCGGGATACAGCGTGAAGCTAAAAAAAAAAAAACAAAAAAAATTATAACTATGTCGCAATAACCTCATTTTCTTATTAGGCACTAATTTACTTTGTATTGATCCTATACTTTTGTTCTCAGAATGCTAGAGGAAGCTATAGCGCTGAATGAAAAAATAGATGAAATATCTGGTAAGTAATTGTATATTAATCTGAATGTAAATTACGTTTTTTTTAAATTACATAAAGATATTTTTAGTCGTCAGTAGAGGCCAGTCGTGGTGCAGTGACACAAACGTGTGACTGTATACGACTGGTTGTGGGTTCGATTCCCACTCGAGAAGTGGACATATTTAATATTTCCGTTATCCTTCGCTTTGGTATCAGAGGCAAAAGCGCGGCGTTCAGTCTCGCCACTTAACACGCAATGCCTCCGAATTCGGCGGAAAGTGGGGAAAAATCATACCTCCGAATGGGAATTGAACCCACAACTGTCATTTTGCATTCAGACGCTGTCCGACTCCCTTAATTTATATATATAATATAGTATGTAACGTTTTCCTATATTATATAACGATAAAAGCAGATTTTATTCACCTTTACACTTATTTTTCTATAAAAGAGTTGTCAAAGACACCTTAGTGACATAACATTGTTCTTCACCTAATGTCTCGGACATTATGTGTTATGCGCGAGTGAACCTGCGACGTCTCAAGACGGTGGAGAGGGTTTCCGCTGGGTTTTAGTGGGTAGTATCGGACCTCCAAACCGCGCTTTGTCGCGTTAACCAGAACGGAGAAATTTAAATTATTAAATGAAATCAAAATAAAATTTTTAGCTCTAAATAAAATAATAGTTTCAGTTTAGGATCTTCTTTGTAAAATAATAGTTTAACTAGTATCTACTTAAACTATTATTTTACAAAGAAGGCCGTCGTGGCACAGTTGCACAACGCCTGATTGTACACTCGACGGTAATGGGGTTCGATTCCCGCTCGTGGGAATGATTATATTTAAATATTTAGTTGTTTACTCTGGTAATTAAGACAAAGCGTGGCGTTGAGTTCCATCATTCAACGCGTAATATCTTAATTTCGAGTGGAAAGTGGAGAACGGAGTGTCTATGTTTTCTAGGTCTACACTCTTTGCGGGAAAAAGCCTGTAGTTGAACATAAATATGTTGTAACTACAACATAAAACATAAAATAACAACATATTTTTTTTTTTATTTTAAAGGAGGTTCTATATGTCATATCTTTATATTTTTACATCTTTATTTTAGAGGAGGTTCGTCTTAGAACGGCAGATATATTAGATTTAAAGAAGGCATTAAGAGAAGCGACGTTAAAGGAGAGGAAGCTGTCAGTAGCATTGGACGCGACTCGCGCTGAGAGAAATATGCTACACAAGAATTATACTGAAGCCCTCGATGAGATACAGGACTTGAAGCAGAAACTTAAGGTGTCCTTTCCAACCTTCTTTTGTTAGCATAACGTGTATCTATCTATCTATCTATCTCTCTATCTATCTATCTATCTATCTATCTCTCTATCTATATATAATCCATACCTCTATTATAAATGCGAAAGTCTGTGTGTTTGTCTGTAACGCTTTCACGGCTAATCTATCGATCTGATTTGGATGAAATTTAAAATGAAAGTAGTAAAAGTTACTGGGTCTCACATAGGCTACTTATTTTTTCAAATATCATCCTCTAAAGGGTTGAAATAGAGGATGAAAGTTTATATGAAAAATCTAAACCGCTTGACCGATTGTATTGATTTTTAGTATAAATATTGTCGATAATCCAAGCTTCAACATTGGCTACTTTATTTTTTAAAAATCCAACCCCAAGGGTTGCAATACAATAAAACAGTTATGTAGTTTACGCGGCGAAGCAGCGAGCGGGCCGCTAGTCTATATATAAATCCATCTTTCAATCTATGTATAATTCTATGTATCTAGGTATGTATGTATCTATCAATTTATCTATTAAACTATTAATCAATCTATCTATCTATTAATCTATTAATCAATCTATCTATCTATTAGTCTATCAATCTATGTAAAATAATGTATGTTAGATACTCTTTTATTACCCTCCATATGTGTATTGGTTTTCCTTTGGCTTTTCAACTAATTTATTATTGTATTATTTTTTTTCTTTCATTTTTACTCTTTTACCCGTTAAGCAAGGTGATTAGATGGGACCTAATGACAAGATATTCCGTTCTTCACTTTGTGCCTGAAATTGATACAATGCGTGCTGTGTGACGAAAATCAACACTGCGCTTTATCTTGTTACCAGTTTGGAAAAAAATATAATATTACTAGCGGCCCGCTCGCGACTTCGCCACTTGAACTTTTTCGATATATTACAACCATCGGGGTCGCATTTTTAAAAAAATAAAGTAGCCTATGTTAAACCTTGGATTATCAACTATGCCAAAATTCATTACAATTGGTCAAGCGGTTTAGATTTTTCATACAAACTAACATCCCCTAAATCAACCCCTTGAGGTTGATTTTTTAATAAATAAGTAGCTTATGTTAGACCCAGTTACTTTTACTACTTTCACTTTAAATTTCATCCAAATCGGACCGGTAGATTAGCCGTGAAAGCGTGACAGACAAACACACATACTTTCGCGTTTATAATATAAGTACTAGTATGGATTTCCTCAAGTAAGAATCGAATCCACAACCAATTGCTCTTACAATCAGACCCCTTTATTCCACAATCTTATATTTTGAAATTCATATAAATTAATATTATTTTGTTAAATATATATAAATAAATATTTACAGTTAAGTTCCGCCACTTAACACTCAATGCCTCCGAATTCGGCGGAAAATGAGGAACGGAGTGTCTTAACACTAGGTTCCCTCTGCCTACCCTGCTGTGTGCGGGATACAGCGTGAAGCTAAAAAATAATAATAATAATATATATTTACAGATGCTAGCCTATCAAATAGAACAACTAAAAGAGGATATAAGCGGCAAGGAAACAGGCTTAAAGTCCTGCGAAGGTGCTCTCGTGAAATGCAACAAGAAGAACGAGCAACTCCGGGCGGAAGTACAAAGTGGTTTGGCGAAACTGTCTGAGGCAAAGGCTGATATAACCGCGTTGAGGCAAGAGGAGGCCAGGCTTAATAGGATTATTCAAGTTAGTATACTTTTTTTTTATTTTAGCTTCACGCTGTATCACGCACACAGCAGGTTAGGCAGTGGGAACCTAGTGTTAAGATACTCCGTTCCCCATTTTCCACTATATTCTGGAAGCATTGCGTGTTAAGTGGCGGGATTTAACGCCGCGCTTTGCCTCGGCACCAGAAATGATGGAAATATTAAATATTTCTATTCCTCGAGTGGGAGTCGAATCTGCAACCAGTCGCCTTTACAGTCACACTTTATACTTATTTTCACCGTTTTATTATGTTATTTGTACACCTATGTGTTTACACCTATGTGTTTGAAGCCAGTCGTGGCTTATTAGCACAAAGGTTGACTGTAGACACGACTGGTTGTGGGTACGATTCCCACTCGAGAAATTGGAATATTTAGTATTTAATTTCTTTCTTAGAAAGACTTTCTTTCGTGGCCAGTCGTGGCCCAGTTGCCACTGGGCGTTTACAGTCACAAGTGTGTGACTGTAAACGACTGGTTGTGGGTTCGATTCCCACTCGAGGAGTGGAAATTACATTTCCATTTTCTTCGCTCTGGTGTCGAGGTAAAGCGAAGCGTTTAGTTCCGCCACTTAACACGCAAGCCTCCGAATTCGGCGGAAAGTGGGGAACGGAGTGTCTTAACAATAGGTTCCCTCTGCCTACCCTGCTGTGTGCGGGATACAGCGTGAAGCTAAAAAAAATAAAAAGAAATATATTTTCTTTCTTTCTGGTGTTGAGGCAAAGCGCGGCGTTAAATTCCGCCACTTAGCACACAAAAAATACGACACCAACTTATGATACAATATAAGAACGGAAGTACGAAATTTATTATATAATAAAGCTCAAGCATTATTATGCAAAGTATTTAATATGTAAATATTTAAGAGTTCATTATTTTAAAATACTTGACTGATAATAAACTTTTAAAAGGTTATTCTAATCAATAAATTGTAAATATTTGTACATAAATATATATACTCGGTGCAAAAGTGAATGGTTAATGACAAGGAGACCTCGGAGCAACTTTAGATTATTAAAAAAAAATGATAACTATGGCTTTTGGCTAATTACAGGAAATACAGCCTTTTTTTTTAAATATTTTTTTTTCAGATAGAACTTTGTGTATAGATAAAAAATAGATATATTTAAGTAGGTATATTGTACTAGCGGGGCGCTAGTTTCATCTGTATAAATGTTACGACTAGAATGATTTTGTTCTTTCGCTGCCCGCGTTCTCGTTTAAATCACTAAGTTAGATTTTTACCCGTGGGGATACGGGGGACGGGTTTAGAATACAATTCCCCTCCGCCGCTGGTTAGCGTCCCGTAAAAGACGGGTAACCCAGTAGCTTGGTGGTAGGATATTCGTTCTCCGACTGTCTCGCGACCACTATCGTGTCAAAGACGAACCGCCAAACATCTGGCGATGTGTTCCGTTTCGATGGCATGTAAGCCAGCTCTCCCTATTTCCATGATTCCTATCCTTCCTCCCTCCTTCTGTCCTACATCCCCGAGGCGGGCAACGCCTCCATAACTCTTAATGTTGTGTGCTTAACGTTAACACCTTCTGCTCGTTTGCCACCTTTATTCCATAAAAAAAAAGATTAAATTTGTAAAGTTATTAATAAAGATTATTAATTTTGGTAATTACCATTTAAAATGTGTTACAATTAAAACCTAAATACTGGCTAACATAGTATTAAAGTTAATATTAATTGATTGTTACTTCATTTATCAATCAATGAATGCCAAATTGTTGTTTTTACCTAGTTTTACTTGCTAATTCCTTTAGTTACTTCATCTATACTTATATTATATTATAAATGCGAAAGTCTGTCTGTTTGTCTGTCACGTTTTCACGGCTAATCTACAGGTCCGATTTGGATGAAATTAAGAATGAAAGTAGTAAATAATCTAGGGTCTCACATGGGCTACTTATTTACTATATACGTTACTTACAAAAACCGACCTCTAAAGTGTTGAAATAGGGAGTGAATGACTTTTGAAATATGTATAGTTGATAATCCAAGGTTAAACATAGGCTACTTTATTTTTCAAAAATCCACTTTCGAGGGGTGCAAAATAACGAAACAATCACGTAGTTCACACGCGAAGCGGCCAGCGGGCCGCTAGTTGTTTATAAAACTGTGTATATACATTGTTTATTATTCCGAATTTGAACAGAAAGTGGATAAAGGAGTGTCTAGATTCTCTTTTAATAGCTATGCGGAAAAAGTGAAGTAGCAAGAATAGATATGTTTGTAAATAAGATATTTTATATTTAAAATATGCTTCCTGTATAATTAAGACAAATGTATGTTGACCACACACTGTTTCCCTTGACGGACAACGTAAAAAATTGCAAAAAATGTCTTTTTTTATTAATATAACAATGTCAATTGTGTTAATAAATATTACTTTTGTTATTATTAAATAGCTCAATCAATAATTAAAAATTGTAATCACGACTTATCCTTTCCTTTTAAAAATAAATTTAAAATACACAATAAGTGACTTTTACCTTAAATATAGTTAATTGTGATTTTTGTATAAATATTCATAAATTTTTTATGTATACAATGTTAATGTTAAAATTCATCATTTCTTTTAATTTTTTTTTTAGCATTCACGCTGTATCCCACACACAGCAGGGTAGCCAGAGGGAACCTAGTGTTAAGACACTCCGTTTCCCACTTTCCGCCGAATTCGGAGGCATTGCGTGTTAAGTGGCGGAACTTAACGCCGCGCTTTACCTCGACACCAGAGCGAAGAAAATGGAAATATTAAATATTTAGACTCCTCGAGAGGGAATCGAACCCACAACCAGTCGTTTACAGTCACACGCTTGTGCCACTGGGTCACGACAGGCCACATAATAGTAACAAAATTATTATGTTAGGAACTTTTAAAAGGTTCTTCTTCTGTAGAATTATGTTTTTGCAACTGTAGCAGAAGTGGTTCATGGTAGCTGTCGATATATTATATATTATATGTATTTCTATTAATGTATTGCATGTATAATCTATCTATACACAAATATTTTTTTCTCTTTGTAATATAAAAATAACCGATCTTAGTACAGTAAATTTAGTAATGCATAATTATATACAAAAAATATCATTTTTGGTGTGCCTGTCTGTTTGTTTATTCAGGCTTATTGCTGGAACTGCTGAACTAGTTTTATTGTGAATTTCACTTGTATATCTATATTATTAGGAGTATCTAGGGCTACTTCTATTGCAAAATTATAAATTTCAGGACGAAGGACACGGGCACAGTTGAAATAACATATATCACGTAAATAACTTAGTTGCGACAATTCGAATATTTATTTCGAAATACATACATACAAATACAAAAAAAAATTCAAGATCAGATAATGCCCTGTCGGTGCCTGTCTCTACCCGCACCGGCTGCGTCCTTAAAATAACTAAACATTATTATCTTTTCTCCAATCAACAATCACGATTTTCCTACAACTCGAAATACTCGTACTTCTTTGTTATTTAACTTAATAATAAACCGTTACAATAGTTTGTTATTAAATTAGTCATCGCTTTTCCTATTTTAATTGACCTCGGAATGTGTCTTTGTGTATATTTTTTAAAAATGTTAACTTGTTTTTTTGCTTAAGTGATTTTTATCGTACTAAAGAACGTAGATTCGATTCTATTTTTGCGTTTAGGGGAGACGGGTTAAGTATACAATTTCCCTCGGCTGCAGAATAGCGTCCAGTAAAAGGCGGGTAACCCAGTAACTTGGTGGTAGGAGATTAGTTCTCCGACTGGCTCGCGACCACTATCATGTCAAAGACGAACCGCCAAACATCTGATGATGTGTTTCGATTCGATGATATGTAAGCCAGCTGTCCCTATTCCCACCCATACTTATCCTATCTTTCCCATCTTCACCCTCAAGGCCAACAACACGTCCAGAACTCCTCTAATATTGTGGATGTTCGTAGGCTGTAACAACTTGCCATCAGATGGTCCTTCTTTCCGTTTGTCTCCTTTGTACTATAAAAAAAATATTTAAAGAAAAGAAACTACTTAGTATCGCAAGGATTCACCATGTTAAAAGCGTGAAGCTGTTTTTTTTTTAATTCTTATTTATTCCTTCATATTCTAACATTATTTATATCGTTTTTTTACATAAAATATATTTTTTAAGGAAAGTGACACAGCGCGCGCTAAACTAATGAAGGAGCTAGAAGGGCTTATAAACGAGCGCGACGTGGTAGGCGCCCAGCTGGTGAGGAGGAACGACGAAATATCATTGTTGTATGAAAAAATACGTATACTGGAGGTGACGTTACAACGAGGTGTGTTTATTATTCATTTTTAGGTTAAGTAATTTAGTAAGTAACTTCGAATAATGCTAAAAGATAAAGGAAGAGAATCTTTAGGAAACGTGTAAAAAATTGTACATAACAACATTATAGGACGCATGGCTTAGAGCCATCGGACGGTTTCTACGAGACGTGGGTTCGAATCCCTCTTCGTTCAATTTTTTATACGTTTTTCCAAAAATGCTTTTCTCTTTCCTAGGAGTATGAATTACTCTGTAAAATGCTAAAATACTTGTTAATAAATAAGAGAAACTGTTTTTTCTTTCATCTAAATAGATTAGTCGGTTTCTTGCGCTGGTTCTTCTCAGGTCTGAGGTATTAACTTTAGTGAACCTGGTTCCGATGGTAAATTATTAGACATTTAAAAATAAAAGCGTGTAACTTCTTATTTTGAATAAAATTTTAACATTTGACTTTGACTTTGTTCTATAAGCGAAATTTTCTTATTACTATTTTTGTCATGTTAAGTGTTTGATTAAAACCTTTCACATGACAGAGTATACTAAACTGTTTGACTAAAAGCTTCCCCTTATAGCTTCAAGCTTTTTCCCACATAGAAGTGTAGGCAGAGTAAAATTGGGTGTCAAGACACTCATTCTCCGCTTTCCACCTAATTCTAAGGCACTATGATCCGATTGTAGCCCAAACCCGCACTCTTGGTGCTTCCAGAACCTCAATAGGGAAATATAATTATTTAAATAAAATTTACATTTTCAAGAGCTGTTCACCCACTTCGGACGTGAAAAACATTTTGATAAAACGTTTAAAAGTTTGAACACAATGAGATTCGAACCTCTTGAAACCGTTTAAGCTGTTTTAAGCTAAAAATATAATTATAAAGCGTGAGGAACGAATTCACAACCATTGATTGTAAGGTCATTCCTTGTCTTTTGCATTAATTAAATAATAAGCAATAAGCAGCTTCACGCGCACATTTTTTCTGCATAAAAATGTTAAAATACGCTTTCTCCACGTGCCAAATTCTAGAGGCATTACGTGTTAAATGGCGGAACTCAACGCTGCGATTTGCCTCGACACTTAGGAAGAAGGAAATAAAATTTTAAATATTTCAATTTTTCGAGTAGGAATCGAATCCACAACCAGTCGCGTTTACAGTTACACTTTGTGCCCACAATCCACGACTCTCTTATTTTATTTTATCTATCTATCTATCTATTTGTCTGTTATATTATTTATCAATCTTTTTATAGGGGAAAGACAGTATGAGCAGAGAGTGGAGGATATCCGTCTTCTACGACTGGAGATCATCCGCCTTAGGAAAGAAAAGAATCTTTTATCCAAAGGCATTGAAAACATGACTGATTTACGACTCGAGGTAACCCATTTCTATTATTTAGTAGGTTTATATTATAGTATTGATTTTTTTTTAATATAGATAAGCTTGATGTGGTTCTGACCGACTGTAGTCACTTTTTAAAATAGCAAAAATATGTCAGCAATTAAAAAGATAGAGTAGAAAAGAACACGAATCCCAAAGAGCCGGGGTGTGCGTAAAAAATAAAATCGTCCCGCTGAGTTTCTTGCGCCGGTTCTTCTCAGGTCTGAGGCATTCACTTTAATGAACCGGTGGTAAATTGTTTGACGTTCAAAAAATAAAGCTTGTAACTTCTTATTTTAAATAAAACTATTTCCAAAATATGTCAATATCCCATAATTAAAAAAAGTTGTTGTAAAGGCAAGTCTTAGAATAACTTTTTTATGAAAATAAAACGGATGGGAAAGTAGAAATTTGACACAGTTAAAGTTTATAATGCGAAAAAATATAGAATATTTTTATATTAATAAACGAAGTATTATATATTAAATGAATAAAGAATAATAAATAACGTTTTTGACCAAAAAACTTTTCCTACTTATTATAAACGTCTTTGAAGAAATACCAGTTATTTTTTTGTATTACAATTTTTTTTTGTTTCATTTAATTAGCCGCGACCAAAAAAATTGTTTTAAAACAAATGAGGAATGTATAGATATAGAAAGTGATGAGTCACTACGTCTTCGAATTTTGTACATAAAATGCATTAAAATAAAAAAATAATAATTAAAGCAAATTATTTGTAATGTATAAAATATAGTGCCTATAAGAATATGACGAATTTTCTCTCAGCTACTAAATATATTCCAATTCCAATTATAATATAAATGTGAAAGTCTTTCACAGCTAATCTGCCAGTCCGATTTGGATGAAATTTAGAATAAAAGTAGTAAAAAACCAAGGGTCCAACATAGGCGACTTATTCTTTCAAAAATCCACCTCTAAAGGGTTGAAATAGGGGATAAAAGTTTATATGGAAAATCTAAAACGCTTGACCGATTCTATTGAATTTTGGCATAAATATAGTTGAATCTAAGGTTAAACCTATACCTAACGTTACAGTTATTTAGTTCACGCGTCTAAAGCCGCAAGCGGACCGCTGGTAATATAATGAAATAAAAGTACTTAATGAGAAAATTCTATGAAAAGAAATTTAAAAATGTTTTAGCTTCTTTTTCGGCTTTACGCATCTCGTTAGTAGGTACGTAGTCAGAGAACCTAGTGTTAACACACTCTGTTCGCCGCTTTTTACCTGAAATCTAGATATTATATATAGATAGGCAGAACTTAACGCCGTACTTTGTCTTCAAATATTTTTTTCAATATTTATCAATGGAGACAGTAATTTAAAGGTATATAAATTACATTATTAAAGTTAAACACGCAAACTAATGAATTATTTATTAAATTTATTAAAAAAACACAATAATTATTTCTGATTTAAATAGTTTTCCAATTTTCAATAATGAAAACTTCATTGAATAATTAAAAGAGTGCCAGTTAACAGTGAATAGTGAGTAGTTCGTGTAATTGTAATGACAACAAGAAATACGATCAATCAACGAAAAATTCGTTTTATATTTCTTTTCCTTTTTCTTGCATTCATCATTTATGCATTTAAATTGATTAATAAGTTTTTGTGAGCTCTTACTTATTTAGTCAGTATAGTACAATGAGAGACCATTTGAGTTCAGTTGTTTTTTTAGCTTTTTCTCACATACTCGTAGCAGTGTAGTCAGATATAGCTTAGTGTTAAGACACTCCGTTCCCCCACTTTACCTCCGAATCGGAAACATTGTACTTTTAAACATTTTTAAAGTGTTATTCCACACTTAGGAAAATTGAAACTGGGTTGAAATTTTTATACGTTTTCTTTAAATGTCCTTTTCAGCTTCAGCTTTTTCTTGCATTCATCATTTATGCGTTTAAATTGATAATTAAGTTTTTGTGAGCTCCTAATTATTTTAGTCAGTATAGTAAAATGAGAGACCATTTGAGTTCTGTTGTTTTTTTAGTTTTTTCTCACATACTCGTAGCAGAGTAGTCAGATAGAGCTTCATTAAGTGTTAAGATACTCCGTTCTCCCACTTTTCCTCCGAATTGAAAACATTGTACTTTTAAACAATTTTAAAGTGTTATTCCGAAGAAATTGAAACTGGGTTCAAATTTTTATACTTTTTCTTTAAATGTCTTTTTCAATTCTCCTAAGTGTGGAATAACACTTTAAAATTTTTTAAAAGTATTTAATAAATAGCATTGTCTCTTGCCAAACGATTGTTCGTAGAATAATCTTTGGGTAGAAGAAATTTGTAAAAATCTCTTTACAATCTCGTAAACAAAAAATAAGCTAACAACTAAAAATAAGTTGTAAAAATGCTCGGTGATGAGAGCGCCTGGACGGTATTCAGGAGGCGCGTGTTCGAAACCCGCTGGGTTCAAATTTTTATACGTTTTCTAAATGCCTTTTTCTTTTTGAAACATTGTGTCGTATTAAGTGGCGGACTTCAACGCCTCTTTTTGTATTTGTTACTAGAGATATAATAATTAAATTAAGACCATTCCACCGAATTCGTATTAAACTCACAATCAATCGAGATTACAATCAGACGCTGTTCCATTGCGCCATGATGGCCTTTGTATCTTTACAATACGTCCTTTTGCGAAATATAATTTATACAATATATTTATTTGTTTATTTATAAGTAAATTTATGTTTATAAATATAATTTGGGCACGTCGAGAGGATAAGTGATGGTGGAATGGAAGAGGGCGTGTATGAAGAGGTTGATGACAGTGGACGAGGTGAAAGAAGTATACAGAGACCGTCGCATTTGGCGCTCCGTTCTCTCTGACTACCCCGCAAGGGAGACAACGTGAAGCTAAAAAAAAAAGAAAAGAAAAAAAATACCATTGCACTTGCCAAAAAAAATGTAGAAACATACATTTTTACACTTGCACATACATACACATAATACTCCGTTTTAAGATTGCGTGTTAAGTTCCGAATGAAACGCCTCGTAAAATACAGTCCTTTTTTTTAGCTTCACACAAGTATCCCGCACACAGCAAGGTAGGCAGAGGGAACCTAGTGTTAAAACACTCCGTTCCTCATTTTCCGCCGAATTTTGGAGGCATTGCGTGTTAAGTGGCGGAACTTAACGCCGCGTTTTGCCTCGATACCAGTGCGAAGATAAAAGAAATAATCCATCCCTCAAGTGGGAATCGAACCTACTACCCATGCTTATAGTCCCACTTTGTGCCCTCAAATGACAGTCTTTTAGTCTAAAATATATGTAAAACACATATTGTGAAATATTTTCTGGTGGAAGGTCATGTTTTCCTCTCGTTTTGAAATGTCAATTAAATAGCAATCTGTTGAAAACAATGAGTTCGTCGACATCCTCTAATGGCGTGATTGTTATTTTTTATTATTCTTAAAACAAAAGTTAATTTAAAACTGGGGAATTAGGTAAACGGGTTTTTTTACATTTTTCTTGATAAACTGACCGTTAGAATCACGCTATTTTGTTTTTCCCTTTCCGCCAAATCGCCCTATTTTTTTTTCGAAATCGTGACATTGCATGTTAAATGACTGATCTTAACACTGCACTTTATCTTACAAGAGAAAAAAAAATGTTTTTTTTTATAGCTTCATCCTGTGTCCTGCATACGTGCAGAGTATACATAGGGATACCAGAACGAAGAAATGGAAATATTAAATATTTCCACTCATCGAGTGAGAATCGATCCCACAAGCAGTTGTTTACAGTCACAAGTTCGTGCCAGTGCACCACGACTGGCCCCTGAAAAAATTAAAAATAATTTAAATACAATTATTCTCTGAGCGAAATCGAACTAAATTTACACAAAGGTGTGTCTTATACTTACAAAGAATTATTTAATTCATTAATAATGTAAGTGGGGAACGGAGTGTCTTAACACTAGGTTCCCTCTGCCTACCCTGCTGTGTGCGGGATACAGCGTGAAGCTAAAAAAAAAAATAAAAATATAATCTAATTCAGTATTATGAAAAATAGTGACCGTATATGTCGGAGAAACGCCACTCGGGCATCCAGAGTCCATTTTTACAAGGAAAATACTTGTTGATAGACACAAATAATGTTTATTGCAGTACAACGGCTCAGTACAGAATAACCTCTTTCATACAAAACTCAAATCTTTATATAGGCAAATACAAGTTTAACATTTATAATAACAGTCACTTCCGTTAAGAGAAATAATTTAACATGGCGCCACTTAACAGGATATAAATAAAATTAAGTTTATTTATTAGTTAAGATATTAAATTACAGTTAGAATAATTATAATAATTTTAATTCTATTTAATTCGAATAATGATTATTAAAGAATAATTAAATTTAAATAATTAAACATTAAATCAATTTTCAATATCTTCAAACTAAACATCAAAACAGTGTCCATTAAATATTACATTTTAACATATAACGGTTTTGCAATTATAAATAATTATTTAAATAACAATCTTAAATATAACAATTATTTATAACAATAAAGTCATTACATAGTCATTTGCGCCCATACGGCCATACTGACTCCAGCGCGTCCCTTGCGCTGTCTTTTACAATTCATTTACACAAGGCATCAACCATATCGGGGTCTAGCCAACACACAAGGCATCACCCATACGGGATATAGCCAACACACAAGGCATCACCCATACGGGATCTAGCCAACACACAAGGCATCACCCATACGGGATCTAGCCAACACACAAGGCATCACCCTTCCTGGGATCTAGCCAACACACAAGGCATCACCCATCCTGGGATCTAGCCAACAAGACCAGGACTTAGGATACGCATGGTGGCCAGCCAGCGTTTAAGGAAGGATGTTGGACAGGAAAATAAATAGACACACACACACATCATTATCATCATCATCACATCAATATACAAATCATGAAATCACTTAAATTGTCACAATGTTAAACACATAAATAGGTTCAAACATTATAAACAAAAGTACAGTAACCCCCTAAAAAGAATTGCTCTCTGACGATTCTTCTCTGCCCATACGGTCAATTCGTCCGAGTTATTGAAAAAAAAAAAAAATCAATTCCAAAGCTCAATATGACGGGTTTTATCATTTAAAGACCGCTCGTCCATCCGTTTTTTAGCAAGCAATCTAACTTCTTCAATGTCGTCTGTCAGTTCGTTATTTTTAAATTTTTAATATTTTAAATTTATAATATTTTAATGGCAGGCGGGAAGTGTCATCTGTGTAATAATAATTCTATATAATAGGACCTTTACTAACTCTTTCAAACTTTGCAATTTATAGTTAATTGTAATTCCGGAAATAACGTAAGTATCGGCAATATTTTTAGGAATTGAACCGCTTTTCAACTATAACTATTTCTTCTATTGAATCTTAAGCCAGCAAAATACCGTGAAAACCAAAAGACATATCTAAACAATTGTAATAACTATCTTTAAACTAGTTAATAATTAATAATGATATAATTTTTTTTTATTTGTGTCGGGTCAGTAAGAT
This sequence comes from Dryas iulia moderata, assembly GCA_019049465.1. NCBI lineage: Eukaryota > Metazoa > Arthropoda > Insecta > Lepidoptera > Nymphalidae > Dryas > Dryas iulia. Next base: position 1,334,240 of record CM032437.1, read on the forward strand.
CAGTATTTAGTTCAATTGACGGATCATATTATAACTGTCATTGATAATAAACTCTTAATAAATATTATTGACTTAATTGAAAATAATTGAAAATGACGCTAAGCTCAGGTATCTTTAAAATACTATTCTTTTTTTTAGACTATCGAATCTAGTTTTATTGTTACTTAGAACAAAACTACAGCTCCAAATTAACATTATCAATTTCAACCACAGCTTTAATACTTTGCTTTGACATTCGGAAATAAAACTAGCCACTTTTCTCGAAATAAACAATCGGCACCACTATCAAACAGTTATAATATTTATTTATAACAGTTACGTTTTATTTGGTATTATTCAAACGACCCTTACGACAGCAGTTTAATTAACTTCAAAAAAGTTTAACAGAATTACTTTCAATAACAAACACTATTATAACTACTACGAGAACTGAAATTATTACTTATTTGTTGCAAAGAAACGTTAAGCCTGAATAAAATTTTCTCGTTACAGTCGCGGAACCGGCTTATTGTTATTAAAACATATAGCTGAATCTTTTGAAGGTTCAGTAACATGAGATCAACATACTTCCTATATTTATTTTCGATTTTACGTTTTTGAAATATTTTAAGTACCGATATTAATTTAGGCAGCGATTAAGGGGTATTTGTCAATAACTCAGATCGAATAAACTCGGGGTAAATACCTGTGATCAGCGCGTCAACCAGCTCGGCGTCGGCGGCTTCCGGTCGAACCCTCTTGAAAAGTGTCCACACCGTGGTAGAGTATCCGGCGTGGTTGCTGGCGTAGCTGTGGCGTGGCTGCTGGCGTGGCTGCTGGCGTGGCTGCTGGCGTGGCTGCTGGCGTGGCTGCTGGCGTGGCTGCTGGCGTGGTCTGCAGTGTAGCTGCGCCGTCGTCCGCATACCGGCACTCTCTTCCAAAAGTACCGATCAGTTCTTCTTTCCCTTGCTCCCATGTGGTTGAGTAAAGGGACCAGGAGTCGGCCCACGTCTTCGCTCGCCGCGCTTGCTCGCGCGCCGGTTTTCGTGATGGAAGTCGACAGACCCATTACTTGTAATAGTAAAGGTCGTGGCACCAGAACATCGTCACCGGAAAACCCTGAAGTCTCTCGGGGCTGAGATCCCACCGCTGCTGTCGGAGAAACGCCACTCAAGCGTCCAGAGTCCATTTTTACAAGGAAAATACTTGTTGATAGACACAAATAATGTTTATTTCAGTACAACGGCTCAGTACAGAATAACCTCTTTCATACAAAACTCAAGTATTTATATAGGCAAACACAAGTTTAACATTTATAATAACAGTCACTTCCGTTAAGAGAAATAATTTAACATGGCGCCACTTAACAGGATATAAATAAAATTAAGTTTATTTATTAGTTAAGATATTAAATTACAGTTAGAATAATTATAATAATTTTAATTCTATTTAATTCGAATAATGATTATTAAAGAATAATTAAATTTAAATAATTAAACATTAAATCAATTTTCAATATCTTCAAACTAAACATCAAAACAGTGTCCATTAAATATTACATTTTAACATATAACGGTTTTGCAATTATAAATAATTATTTAAATAACAATCTTAAATATAACAATTATTTATAACAATAAAGTCATTACATAGTCATTTGCGCCCATACGGCCATACTGACTCCAGCGCGTCCCTTGCGCTGTCTTTTACAATTCATTTACACAAGGCATCACCCATATCGGGATCTAGCCAACACACAAGGCATCACCCATACGGGATCTAGCCAACACACAAGGCATCACCCATACGGGATCTAGCCACACACAAGGCATCACCCATACGGGATCTAGCCAACACACAAGGCATCACCCTTCCTGGGATCTAGCCAACACACAAGGCATCACCCATCCTGGGATCTAGCCAACAAGACCAGGACTTAGGATACGCATGGTGGCCAGCCAGCGTTTAAGGAAGGATGTTGGACAGGAAAATAAATAGACACACACACACACATCATTATCATCATCATCACATCAATATACAAATCATGAAATCACTTAAATTGTCACAATGTTAAACACATAAATAGGTTCAAACATTATAAACAAAAGTACAGTAACCCCCTAAAAAGAATTGCTCTCTGACGATTCTTCTGCCCATACGGTCAATTCGTCCGAGTTATTGAAAAAAAAAAAATCAACCCCAAAGCTCAATATGACGGGTTTTATCATTTAAAGACCGCTCGTCCATCCGTTTTTTAGCAAGCAATCTAACTTCTTCAATGTCGTCTGTCAGTTCGTTATTTTTAAATTTTTAATATTTTAAATTTATAATATTTTAATGGCAGGCGGAAAGTGTCATCTGTGTAATAATAATTCTATATAATAGGACCTTTACTAACTCTTTGAAACTTTGCAATTTATAGTTAATTGTAATTCCGGAAATAACGTAAGTATCGGCAATATTTTTAGGAATTGAACCGCTTTTCAACTTTAACTATTTCTTCTATTGAATCTTAAGCCAGAAAATACCGTGAAAACCAAAAGACATATCTAAATAATTGTAATAACTATCTTTAAACTAGTTAATAATTAATAATGATATAAATTTCTTTTATTTGTGTCGGGTCAGTAAGGTCAGTATTTAGTTCAATTGACGGATCATATTATAACTGTCATTGATAATAAACTCTTAATAAATATTATTGACTTAATTGAAAATAATTGAAAATGACGCTAAGCTCAGGTATCTTTAAAATACTATTCTTTTTTTTAGACTATCGAATCTAGTTTTATTGTTACTTAGAACAAAACTACAGCTCCAAATTAACATTATCAATTTCAACCACAGCTTTAATACTTTGCTTTGACATTCGGAAATAAAACTAGCCACTTTTCTCGAAATAAACAATCGGCACCACTATCAAACAGTTATAATATTTATTTATAACAGTTACGTTTTATTTGGTATTATTCAAACGACCCTTACGACAGCAGTTTAATTAACTTCAAAAAAATTTAACAGAATTACTTTCAATAACAAACACTATTATAACTACTACGAGAACTGAAATTATTACTTATTTGTTGCAAAGAAACGTTAAGCCTGAATAAAATTTTCTCGTTACAGTCGCGGAACCGGCTTATTGTCATTAAAACATATAGCTGAATCTTTTGAAGGTTCAGTAACATGAGATCAACATATTTCCTATCTTTATTTTCGATTTTACGTTTTTGAAATATTTTAAGTACCGATATTAATTTAGGCAGCGATTAAGGGGTATTTGTCAATAACTCAGATCGAATAAACTCGGGGTAAATACCTGTGATCAGCGCGTCAACCAGCTTGGCGTCGGCGGCTTCCGGTCGAACCCTCTTGAAAAGTGTCCACACCGTCGTAGAGTACCCAGCGTGGTTGCTGGCGTAGCTGTGGCGTGGCTGCTGGCGTGGCTGCTGGCGTGGCTGCTGGCGTGGCTGATGGCGTGGCTGCTGGCGTGGCTGCTGGAGTGGCTGCTGGCGTGGCTGTGCCGTCGTCCGCATACCGGCACTCTCTTCCAAGAGTACCGATCAGTTCTTCTTTCCCTTGCTCCCATGTGGTTGAGTAAAGGGACCAGGAGTCGGCCCACGTCTTCGCTCGCCGCGCTCGCTCGCGCGCCAGTTTTCATGATGGAAGTCGACAGACCCATTACTTGTAATAGTAAAGGTCGTGGCACCAGAACATCGTCACCGGAAAACCCTGAAGTCTCTCGGGGCTGAGATCCCACCGCTGCTGTCGGAGAAACGCCACTCGGGCATCCAGAGTCCATTTTTACAAGGAAAATACTTGTTGATAGACACAAATAATGTTTATTTCAGTACAACGGCTCAGTACAGAATAACCTCTTTCATACAAAACTCAAGTCTTTATATAGGCAAACACAAGTTTAACATTTATAATAACAGTCACTTCCGTTAAGAGAAATAATTTAACATGGCGCCACTTAACAGGATATAAATAAAATTAAGTTTATTTATTAGTTATGATATTAAATTGCAGTTAGAATAATTATAATAATTTTAATTCTATTTAATACGAATAATGATTATTAAAGAATAATTAAATTTAAATAATTAAACATTAAATCAATTTTCAGTATCTTCAAACAAAACATCAAAACAGTGTCCATTAAATATTAAATTTTAACATCTAACTGTTTTGCAATTATAAATAATTATTTAAATAACAATCTTAAATATAACAATTATTTATAACAATTAAGTCATTACATAGTCATTTGCGCCCATGTCTACAATTGTTAGTTGTGCTAAATATATAATAAAAAATAATTGTGCTGTTCCGTTTATATATTTTTCAAAAGACGAAATGTCTTCATTCACAACAAAAATCTTTAAAAATAAATAGAAACCTAGTAGACACAGATTTTTCTATTTATAATATTAAAATGACCATGTTGTACTAAATACATGCATACGTATATCACTATACATCAGAGGCACAGACTGTGCCTGTAAAGCGACTGGTTGTGGGTTCGATTCCCACTCGAGGAGTGGAAATATTTAATATTTCGATTTTCTTCGCTCTGGTGCCGAGGCAAAGCGCGTTGTTAAGTTCCGCCACTTAACTCGCAATGCCTCCGAATTCGGCGGAAAGCGGTGAGCGGAGTGTCTTAACACTAGGTTCCCTCTGCCTACCCTGCTGTGTGCGGGATAAGGCGTGAAGTTATAAACAAAAAAATACTAATCACGCAAATCATATATGGGGTGGGTACATATACCAAAAAACCATTTTTTATAATTACAATTTTCCCATCGCACAACTATCAGAGCTTGAGCTAAAAATAGTGAAATAACTATAAATTTGATTAAAATCATAATATTATGATCAGTTCAATCACTGCAGCTTTAAACTGTTATCTACGTATTAGACAAGTATTTAGTGTAAGGTCATTTTGTTATCTTATTAAGGAGATAGTAGATAGTTTTTGTGCATTACCTTGATGATATGCAAAATGTTTTATATCTTTATATCCTCTATATTTGTTAATAGAATAGCAACCCGCTCGCAAAACTAAACTTTGCTTGCAAGAATTATAAAACTATAGCTGTTTCGAGGGCCCGTGTTCTCGTTTTAGTTACGCAGTTTGTTTTATTCATACAAATTTTCATTCCCCTCTCAGCCCCTTTACAATAATAATAATCCTTTATTCAAGTGACCAGTGACTCATTATGGCTAGTAAACAATTTTTCTTATAGACTAGGTTAGTTACGGTTACATTTTTTTTACATGTTACAAAACAGACGAATCACCGCTGCACCGTCCCGTTCAGTCTATTCCAGTATAGTTCCGTAGTCAGTATAGCTCCGTAATCCAGTCTATTGGATATCATGTTCAGAATTCTGTTGGCACTACCCCGCACCCTACACACCAGAGACCTACAATCTCCCTAAGAAAAGTTTAGATTTTTCTTAAAAACTTCATCCCTTGACCCTTTAGGGACTTATTTTTGGTAAAATTACACTAAGTTTAGCCCTGTCTTCAAATGTATTCAATACGAATTTAATTCAAATCGGGTGGGTGTTTTAGCCGTAAAGGCGTAACAGACAGACAAGCAGATTTATGCCTTTATGATATTAGTATAGAGTATGGTTATAAATAGGTATTCAGTAGGTATACTAGACTAGACGTCAAGTGCGTAAACGTGACTCGTTAGTGCTTCCTGGCTCAACTTAATGTATCTTTTAATAATACAATGTACTCATTAAAATAATATTATTTTGTTGTTCATTTTCTGTTTTTACAAGATTTTGCATTTTTATGTTTTGAAATTTGCTAATTTCATTTAGCTCTGTGCTTAGAGGCCAGTCGTGGCCCAGTGGCACAAGCGTGTGACTGTAAACGACTGGTTGTGGGTTCGATTCCTACTCGAGGAGTGGAAATATTTAATATCTCCACTTTCTTCTCTTTTTCATTTTCTGCTCTGGCATGACTAGGTTCCCTCTGCCTATCCTGCTGCGTGCGTGATACAGCGTGAAGCTAAAAAAAAAAAACAATTTGCGCATGCGTTATTTAATTTTTTAAACATTTTTTAAATAGATGAAGATAGAGAAAGATTTTAAATAGAAAGACGATAATAGTCTCTCTAATCCCTATTTACCTTATTACATCAGTTATCTGCCAGTGAAAATCATGTCAAAATCTACCCAGTTATTTTATTGTATGTACGTATATAGCGTATGTATCCATACTTATATTATAAATGCGAATGTCTGTGTGTTTGTCTGTCACGCCTTCACGGCTAATTTACTGGTCCGATTTGGATGAGATTTAGAATGATAGTAGTAAAAATTACTGAGTCTAACATAGGCTATTTAGTTTTTCAAAAGTCAACCTTTATATGAAAAATCTACACCGCTTGACCGATTGTAATGAATTTTGACATATATATAGTTGATAATCCAAGGTTAAACATAGGCTACTTTATTTTTCAAAAATCCACTACCGAGTGTTGCAATGTACCGAAACAGCTACGTAGAACACGCGGCGAAGCCGCGAGCGGGCCGCTAGTAAATACATATATCGCAGCTATTTTAATATATATAAAGCAGTTATTTTAATATTACAAACAGACACTCCAATTTTATTTACTTGTATAGATTTGCATGCAAATATTTGTATCGCCTTATTGTAACAATGCAAAATAAAGTTACAATACTTTACGAACCAAACATCAAAATGTTCAATTAAAATATGGATTCTTTCTAGATTTGGCCCCAAAGAACTACTAGTTTCTGTTTTATTTTCTATTTTTTTCTTTATGCATTTTCTGGTACCCGTGTGGGGACGGGTTAAGAATTTCTCCCCCCGCCGCTGAGTAACATCCCGTAAAAGGCTTGGTGGTAGGAGATTTGTTCTCCGACTGGTTCGCGACCACTACTGTGTCAAAGACGAACCGCCAAACATCTGATGATGTGTCCGGGTTCGATGGCATGTAAGCCAGCTCTCCCTATTCCCATCATTCCCATCCTTCCTCTCTCCTTCTGTCCTACATCCCCGAGGCTGGCAAAGCATCCATTACTCTGTTGTGGATGTCTATGGGCGAAGGTAACCACTTAACGCCAGGTGGGCCGTTCGCTCGTTTGCCTCCTTTATTCAATAAAACAAAAAAATCTTATTACAACTCATATCTAAATAGATATTTTTAGTAAACGTATAAAATACCAATGTAGGGGGATTCCAACCTGTGCTCTGGGCTTCGTCCGCGTGAACTACACAATTATAGCTGTTTCTTATTTTCATCGGCCCGTGTTCTTATTTAAATTAAACAGATATAATATTTTTCAAATATATTATCATCCCTCTAATTCAGCCTATTAAGTTGATTTTTGAAAAAATACTAGCCTATGTTTGTCCCTAGGTCTTTAACTATTGTCATTCTAAATTTAGGTTATTAGATTAGTTGTGAAAGCGCAACAGACAGACAGACAAGCTTATGCATTTACATTACTAAGGACTAGCGCCAGGATGTGCGCTTGTTTTATATTCATTTTAGTTACCTACGAGTATATAAATAGGTAAAGATATTTTGCATATAGATATATTATAGATTTTCAACACGCTTTTATTAGCTTCACACGTATCTTCAATGAAACAAAACCTTGCAACGCTATTTTGACCCACTTTTGTTGCACATTTTATTTGAAGATTAGCATACGTGTCCCAATACGATGGTATAAAACATCCATTTTAAAAATGAAATTAATTACAAAGATGATTTTTAATGCTCATTACTATATGATTAGGTATAGTTCTTTTTATTTATAGGTTCACGCTGTATCCCGCACACAGCAGGGTAGACAGAGGGAACCTAGTGTTAAGACGCTCCGTTCCCCAATTTCCCCCGGATTCGGAGGCATTGCGTGTTACGTGGCGGAACTTAACGCCGCGCGTTGCCTCAACACCAGAAAATGAAAACATTAAATATTTCCACTCCTCGAGTAGGATCGAACCCACAACCAGCCGCTTTGCAGTCACTCTTTGTGCCTCTTCGCCACGACTGGCCCCATCATTATATTATTTTGTACAATATTTTATCTGATCGTTTAGTTAGAGACTAATGACAAGCTTGTGTATCATTTTGTGGCATCTAAACACCTAATATGTACACTTGTAGGAAAGTAGAGGGGCGTTCATTTTTAGAGTTGACGACCAATACAATATTATCAAAGCATGAACCTTAATCCTGTCAGAATTACCAAGATATTTTTTTTATTTTTTATAAAAATCGTATGATATTTACGTATATAAATTCAAATCTAACTGTGGAAGCGTTCTAACCGATAAGCTAAACGTTTCATCCACTGATCTCAGAATTCCTATAACCCTGTTACAGTTTGTTTTACTTACTTTTTATTTACATGAATTCGCGAGACGTATGGAGACAATCGTTATATAAATTATTTAGTTCCTTTTTTATTTTATTTAATATTTTTTTTAGAGTTACACATAACAATACACTGAATTTCTAAAATATTTTAGTGACATTAAAACCCTTCAAGACTATAGTATATATGGAGTGGAAATATTTAATATTCCCATATTCGTCGCTCTGGTATCGAGGCACAGAGCGGCGTTAAGTTCCGCCACCTAACACGCAATGCCTCCGAATTAGGCGGAAAGTGGGGAACGGAGTGTCTTAACACTAGGTTCCCTCTGCCTGCCTTACTACATTCGGGATACAGCGTGAAGCTAAAAAAAGGATACTCTATATTTTTCCCTTCTATTATTTTCAATTGGTTCCACAATAAGCAAAGTAAATTTTATCTACGACTATCAATAAATAGTATCCAATAGTTACGCAGATTCAGAATTTTTAAAAACGAAAACAAGTTATTAAGTATTTAATAATAGTTCTTAAAGGACCTCTCCTTGGACTGGACGAACATCATTCTTATAATTATTGGTCATTATAAAGGTCTGTTCCACCAGTTAGTCCCATAATACTCTTTGTGCGCAATATAAATCAATGAACTTTTCGGTTAATTAACTTTAGAAACAAGTATAAACACGCTCTTTAAAAGCGACAACTTGACACAGAAAACTTAAAGCTACCCCTCAAAAAAAGCTTAAAATATATTTTTTTATTTTTTTTAGCTTCACGCTGTATCCCGCACACAGCAGGGTAGGTAGAGGGAACCTAGTGTTAAGACACTCCGTTCCCCACTTTCCGCCGAATTCGGAGGCTTGCGTGTTAAGTGGCGGAACTTAACGCCGCGCTTTACCTCGACACCAGTGCGAAGAAAATGGAAATATAATTTCCACTCCTCGAGTGGGAATTGAACCCACAACCAGTCGTTTACATTCACACGCTTATGCCACTCCGCCACGATTGGCCTGGAATATTACTTTTGATTTCGTATTTAAGCCCATAATTCATTGATTATTAATTTTTGTGTTTCATGTTTATTGTTTTTTTTTTGTTTTTTTCATTCTCTTATGGCAATAAATGTGTGTTTTATTTTATTTTATTTTTAATTCGTTCGTCCATGTGACGGACATGATTCTGTGTGTCAATAATGTTGCCAACTGGAGCGTCTAAAGAAATACATAAAAAATATATACAATCTTATTAAGAAAATAAAGACAAGTTTTAATTTACATTTTTCTGCATTGCAATAAAGACAATAATAGATGTAACGTCATAGTAACCAGTTGGGGACAGTCGCTGAGTCGTGATCGACGCGACTGGTTATGGGTTCGATTCCCACTTGAGGAATTGAAATATTTAATATATCATTTTCTTTGCTCTGGTACCGAGGCACAACGTTGAGTTCGGCTACTTTATACGCAATTAATTGTGACTTCGGTGGTAAATGGGGAGCTGGGTGTCTTGACATTACGTTCTCTCTGCGTGCCCTACTACATGCGGGATACAGCGTGATGCCAAATAGGAACAAATTACAGTATTAATTTCTATACAATTTTTTACACAGGTATTCAATTTAGAACGGGAATTGGGAAGAGAGAGGCTGCGCGTGAGAGCATTAGAGGAAGCTCTAGAAACGCCTCTCAACGTTCATCGCTGGAGGAAGCTGCAGGGCACAGACCCTGAGAGCGTTCATCTTACACAAAAGCTGCGACTTACTCAGAAGTAAGCTTTTATGAACTTTATTTTTTAAGTTATAACTAATTTTTACTATAGACATATACCTAATATTCTATATAAATTTCTGTCGCTGCTGAAAGAACTAAGGATAAATAATAAAAAGTGAATAAGCATTGATATCAGTGCAAATTTCCCATATTTATAATACACACTTTATTTTTACTTTGTAATAATTATTTTATTTTTAATTTGAATTTAACATATCTAAAAATTGAAATGAGCATTCATATCAGTGTTCAGCATTCACTCATATAAGCGTACGATATATATAATACACATATTTCAACCCATCTAAACTACAATAAAATACAATATTGATTTTTTTTTTAGCTTCACGCTGTTTCCCACACACAACAGGGTAGGCAGAGGGAACCTAGTGTTAAGACACTCCGTTCCCCACTTTCCGCCGAATTCGAAGTTATGGCGTGTTACATGGCGCAACTTAACGCCGCGCTTTTTACCTCGACACCAGAGCGAAGAAAATGGAAATATAATTTCCACTCCTCGAGTGGGAATCGAACCCACAACCAGTTGTTTACAGTCACACGCTTGTGCCACTGCGCCACGACTGGCCACAATATTTTGTTTTTAATTTGAATTTGCCCTATGTCAAGAAATAGGTAAAAACAACTCGGACAAACCCGTGCCATTTCACTAGTATTACAACTGTATAAAATTCTTATTTGTACAAAAATCGATTGTATTTTTCCTTGAACGTAGTCACTTATTTTTATCAACAAATTGATCTGTTTGTGAGTTTTTCCTAAACAATGGCTTCGAAGTGACCATGTACACAAACACTGACCCCTGTACTAAGTATCTAAATAAACAATCAATTTTATTTAGTTTATTATTATTTTATAGCCATTGTTTTGCTTTATTATTTATATTGTAAAGTTTGTATTTATAATTTGAAACTGCTTTTAGCATTGATTTATTATTTTATTTTACATTATATTCCTGCTAATGAATATAGGTACCTACTTCCTATTGTTAAGATACTCCACTTATTGGCCGAATTTGAAATATTAGATATTCTTCTGTGGTGGAACTTAACGCCGTACTTTGTCTGCCGGATCGAAGAAGGGAAACCCAAAATAATAGCTTTTATAGTAGTAGATGTTAAGTAAATATTATACAAACAAGGATCATACACGATATCTACAATACAATTTTACTCAGTGACTTACATACTTAATCGGTTATTCGGTAAGAAATGTATATATGTATATAGATGAACTCATAGGTATATCCTGTACAAGATAGTTTGATCTTTTTGACAGATGGGCTAGTGATGGAAAATAGAAAATAACTTGTCCAATAAATAATGTTTTAAAATCCTTTTAATTGTGACGAAATTTACACTTTTCGACCCATGTTTCTTTGGAAAAGATGTTTGGTCCCATGGTCTGATCTCTGTGATCCTATTGGAGGTCCAAGAATAATCCTGTATGAAAAAATTAATGTTGAAAAATAAAATAGTTTTATATTTTTTTAAAAACTATTTTAGTTTTTAATAAAGAATAGGAGCACAACCAAGATCTTCATAACCAGAGTCGTGGAAGCTTGTGTCACCATCTCGAACTTTAATTATTATTTCGTATTTAATAAAGTTATCGAAGTGGACATAGCGCATCATTAACCATCATCCGATGTAACGACCACTAGTAGAATTGATGATCATAAGCGTCTCTATATAGTTGTTATTATTTTTCTTTCTGTAACATATAAAACTTATTTATTAAGAATTTAATTTATTGTATATTTATTCTTTATGCGTGTAAGTTTTGTTTTTTGAGTTTTGCGCAAATGCACAATCTTAAAATTGAATTGTATTTCTTCAATAGTCGTAGCGAAGAACGGAGGGTCATGCCACTATGATTTTTCTGATGATACAGAGTTTGCTAAGACTATCTTGCTGTATGAGAAAAATCCTAAAGCTGATTTTTTCGGTTTTTAAAGTCACCTTTTAGATAGGAAAAAATAAATTAAGAACATTTAAAAAAAATATATCAATAATCTATATAATATGCAAGGAATAAAATAAATAATATTTATTATTGTTTATCTTCACAGTATATGTGCCTATAGTGTTCAAAGTATTAATTGTATATTTCAGAAAAGTACTAGCCCAAAGCGAAATGTTAGTGCTAAAGGAACGTGAACTGAAAGAGACGAAGAACTTGTATAGCGCTGTCAAAGACATGCTCGCTCTACAACCGAGCCCTGAGATACAGGTTTGAATTTTTTTACATAATATTACTTATTTTTCTGGATTTTTATTATTTTAATCTCGATACCAAAGCGAAGAAAATGGAAATACTAAATATCTCCTCGAATGGGAATCGAACCCACAACCAGTCGTGTATAGTCACATTGTGCCCACGCGCCACGACTGCCCTTGTAAAGTGAAGTCTCAAATCAAACATATAAGTGCATATTTTATTTACGTAATGAGACTAGTTAATAATTATACAAAGATGAAAGCTACTTATAATTTGTTACTTTGATTATAAATTACTGCTATTCGACTTATAACTTATTACTCGTCTTACATTTCATCGACAACTTCTTACTAAAGGGCATCTGCATTTACACACTATTTATTAGCAACGCCATTACACAATTTATATAATTTTTATTTGTTTAGTTCTGTAAGATAAAGCGCGGCGTTAAGCACCGCCTCTCAACACGCATGTCTCGAATTCTCAAAAGTTAGAGATTTCTGCTATGCATGAATCAATATAAAGCTTCAAAGGAAAAACTTTCATCATCATTCCTTAGTTATAATAAACGTTTTAAGCCTATAATTCTCTTAATCTACTTATTCTTTGCCCGTATATTTTAATATTTTTGTATTTCAGCAAACATTGAACCGGACGCAGAAGGCTCTGGCGCAAAGAACAACCAAAATGAAGTGCCTGATTGCAGGTAAACTAATGGCTACATTTACAACTGCACAATATTAGCTACATATTAGTTTCGATCATCCATAGTATCATCATCCATTACCACCCATTAGTCACCATCGTGGCGCAGTGGGATGCCCGATTGTGAAAGCTTTTGGTTGCCTGTTCAATTTCCACTAGAATAAATTGCTGCGCTGCGTTGCGCCTGGTCTAACAATTATTAACATTTCAGAGCTAAGTATGCGTGAACGTCAAGTAACAGATCTTCGGCTAGAACTGGACAGAGTCAACAATGAACTGACTTCGACGAAACAGAAGTATTTTGAAATAAAACGTGCGCTGGACGCGGACGAGGTGCGCCGTCTTAGAGTACCTTCACCCGCCACGCCCGCGTCGTCTCTACGTGACGTTACGTAATATTTGCGTCTTGGGTACCGTTGACTTTTTTAGTCATTCTTTTTGTATGATAGAATGTGACTTTTGTGTATGTTTAAATTGTAAACGAATATTTATTAATAAATTTGCGACCCTCTCCCGGCTCTGACTGCGTAAATTGAAGTTTGAAATCAAATTTATTACAAAGTTATTTAATAGTAATTTTATCGAACAAAATTTAAATTCTTGTAACTTCTGTATTTATGAAGCAATTGTAACAAATAAACTAACGAAATATTAAGGAAAGATTACCAAAATACAATAGTAAAGACTGAAGAATTGGTAACGCCGTTTCTGAGATTAGCATATACAAATGCAGACAAAATAAAAATCATCGCTTTGCTCTCTATTACATAGATATTACCCCTAATAATATTTTTTTCTCATATGTCTTCCACGTACAGACAGTTATCAGTTACATTTTTATTATATATATAGGTAGCCACAAAATATCTAGTGATAGAGGCATTGTCTAGAAATTTTAATATCTGTTAATGTTATTTGTTTTGCTGAAACGTTTGATTCTATCAATTTTTTAAGTTTAGTTTAAACTAAACATTTTTTTTTATTTTAGGTTTTTTATAATACTTGAGGTGTAAAAATATATAGCATTTATTCACTTTTAATACTAAAATGCCCCAAATAAGTGTTCATTATTTATATGATGTAAAAGAAATTAAATGTGTATCTTGTTAACTATCATTAACATTTTTTTAACATCTATTAACTATTGTAATACAAAATATGCTCAAAATAATTAAAATTATGACAATATCAATACCAAATCTTTAATCAATTTTCTAAAGACTGATTTTATTAAGCGTATTTACAGAAATCAAGTGAATTTTACAAGTGGAATAATAATTTCTTTCTTTGTTTTAGTTTCATTTTCCCTAACAATATATTGTTTTTTAAGCAGCTTCATGTTTTCCGCAATACCGTAGTCAGAGAGGATCTAGTGTCAAGACACTCCGTCCTCCACTTTCCATCCGAAATCGAGACATTGTGTTGAATGTCGGAACTTCACGAGGTGCATTGTGTCAGATATCAAAGGGAAGAAATGAAAATTCAATTATATGATATATATTTTTTAGCTTAGCAGGGTAGGCAGAGGGAACCTAGTGTTAAGATACTCCGTTCCCCACTTTCCGCCGAATTCGGAGGCATTGCGTGTTAAATGGCGGAACTTAACGCCGCGCTTTGCCTCGGCACCGGAGCGAAGAAAATGGAAATATTAAATATTTCCACTCCTCGAGTGGGAATCGAACCCACAACCATTCGCTTTACAGTCACACTTTGTGCCCCTGTGCCACGACGTAATCATTTCCTCAATAAGATTGGCGTTATATAGGTTTTGAACTGCCAAAATTTAATTAATTACAGGTATTAACACTTTCTTCTTTCTTAGGATTTGAGATATTGTTATAAAGAGGTTGTTTGAAAAAAATATAACACATTAATTTTTATAGACATTTCAAGGGGATAACGAAAAAATTGTTAACTCGAGAAAGTCGTTATGTTGAGGTTGCACTGTAAATAAAAAAATTGACTAAACAACTCCATCGACTCCACTCCTTCAATTGGTTTTGGGACAAAAAAAATAAAACACCAGAATGATTAATCCGAAAACAATAGTTTTATTTAAGAACTTTTCACTTTCTCATAAAATATACACATTGTTTTTGTCATTAAACTAAACTGTAAGTAAATACTAATTTTAAATACCAATTTCTCGTTCGGATTCTTCTTGACATATATATATCAGCCCGCTATTGCGTTTCGGTCTAATTTATTGGTGTTACACAATCATGTACAAATCCTTTACTTAACTCTATTTAGAAAAGAAAAAAAAATAATCAAATGAAAGCATGATTTTGTACATTCATTCAAATAAAAAAAACACAAGTCCTCTGTTCAATCGTTAATTAAAGTGTGATGATAAAATTCTAGTCCATTGTCGATACTTAAAAATAAAGAGTTTGTATGCGCGTGCGCACACGGTCCGCTCACTATACACTCGCCGGCTCCGGTAGGTACTCGTGACGTATGCGATGGAATCAATAAAACTATTGTTTGTTTGTTTGTTTACTCGTTTGTATGTCTGTCTGTCTGACGCGATATACGGTACTGTAACGTAGCGTGTCGCCTAGTGGACGTCGGAGCTCTCCTGCTTCATCGGGTGGTTGGCCGAATCCGAGGTGTTGATCGGCTGCAAGGAGAGCGCGTGTCAATGAGCGTGAGTCAGTTGGCAGGTAGGGGGTGAGGAGGGGAGTGAGGAGGGGAGTGGTGGGGGAGGCGTGTACTCACGAGCGTGATGGGCGGCTGCGGCGGCGGCGGCTGCGGCGCGGGCTGCGGCGGCAGCGCGGGCGGGTCGTGCACGGCCGTCGTGGAGTGCGCCGCCTGCGTGCCGCCGCTGCCGTAGTACCCGCCGTTCATACCTAAAGTTATACCATTTATATTGAGTTACCCACTGATTACATTCATGCCTTTTACTTTCAAACTGATTGGCTTTCATATGAATCGTCCACTCTCTAGGAGTGGAATTTCCAAAATTTTTTCTAGGTGAGCGTCTACGCTATGACATACATGTATGTACACACCAAAAATCATGCGTGTAGCGCCCTATAACACCATCAATCCTAATCCAAAAACAGCAACCTTAGATTGATCTAGCAATTAGTTTATTCAGTAAATCTATTTTTTGAGTAAAACAAAGGTTGAGTATGCAATGAATATGATTATTTATTACCAATAACCAATCGAAGGATCGCATATTTATTTTTATTTACTTATAAAAATGATTACTAGACCAATCTAAGATTAAAGTTTTTGTATTAGGATCCAATATTCATAGTGGGCTTAAGTCAATAATTTCGGATCAGTAATATTAGGAATTTCTTATATTGGAATAAATAAATGTGTTGTTAGACTAGACTTTTTCAGGCAAATTATATAATTTTCCTCTTCGTAAAATCAATCCTCGTACTTTAAGAAATATGAAAAAAAAATCAATTACCAAAATTGGTCTAACTGTTCTCAAGTTATTTTTATAATATAGAGATTATATATGTTTTTCAAAAATGCTGAATATTGCCGAATACTAAAGGCAATTCGTACTGAAAGTGACACAAACAGTTTAAGTACCTTCGCTGTAGGTGACCGTGGGCGGCGCGGGCGGCGCGGCCAGCGGCGGCGCGGGCGGCGGCAGCGCGGGCGCGGCGCCGGGCAGGAAGTAGTCCTTGTTGACGCAGTTGCGCAGGCAGTCGGGGATGCGCCCCACGATGGCGCGCCGGATCTCCGACGCCGCCATCTCGCGCAGCTCCTGCGCCGACGCGTCCGAGTAGAACGCCGCGTGCGGCGTGCACAGCACGTTGGGCGCGTCCTTCAGCGGCCCTTGCTGTGTGTGCGAAACAGACTTACTACAAACACTCTATTCAACTTTCATTTGCCTCTGCTAAGTAAACATGGAAACCCCCATATAAACGTTTCAATTCTGATTAAACAATATTTAAGAAATAAAAACGACCTTAGATCTCGCTTGTGAAAGAAGCCATCAACTCGAACCTCGGCTTGCGACACCGTTTTACTTTGCTTCGTTCAGTTCGAGCTAGGTCTAACTAAAGGCATTGGTGCCCGGGACGACATCGGGCCTTTGGAAAACTGGGACCTCATCTCCACTAGTGGGGACGGTGTCAGTATCGTGTGTGCTTGAAATAACCTAATCTAACACTTTAGTAATAGCGTCAGCTACTTGCGAGACAATTTTCCTATACGTCGCGGGGCCACATTTACTAAATTTATAATCACACGGCTTTTACCACCAACTGGTTAGGTATAAGTAGCTGGCTTATCGAAGTAGCTACTGGAGAGATACCAGCAATGCTCTTTAACCGAGTGGAACTTTATTTCTTCATGGGGATCGATATAACCTATTTTATAATACTTGGAGCCTATGGAGGTCTGTTTGTCCGAATGCAATACCGCCGAACGTAAAAATTTTCGTTACAAATGGATATTTTGCTTTGAGCGCAAATAAAAGGATAAAGACGAATTAAAACGAAGACAGCTTTGTGACGGATGAATCTATTTGGACTTTGAAAGTGAATTTATTATTGAGGACTACGTTTACGTATTTGAGCCAGACTCTGTCAAAGGCTTTCGCGATATCTAAGGATATTGCCGCTGATGGCATTAATTTGGCTAAATAAACAGATATTCCGTAAGAGGGTGAAATTTGTGGACACTATATATAGTGTTGGGCTCCAAAACCTAATTATTCATGCGGAATGAGATTTTTGGCCTCGACATTGGC
Organism: Dryas iulia moderata; assembly: GCA_019049465.1. Taxonomy (NCBI): domain Eukaryota; kingdom Metazoa; phylum Arthropoda; class Insecta; order Lepidoptera; family Nymphalidae; genus Dryas; species Dryas iulia. Next base: position 1,352,037 of record CM032437.1, read on the forward strand.
TTGAAGATGCGTTATAAGGATACGCTCATAGACTTAGCCCACTGCGCCGAGGAGACTAATGGGGCGATAACTGACGGGAAACGCGCGAGGATTACCCGGTTTGTGGATACCAATGACTATGGCTTCTTTCCACTTGTTTGGGAACCAACACTCACGTTACTAAATGAATCGGAAGGGTCTTCCGGATCTTGTTTGAGATACGATCGGATCCTGCAGCTAGGTAGTTTAGGCTTAAGGCCTTTAAGGTTTTAAATTATGTATTGGACCTCGTCGACGGATTCTCCTGCTGGTAGTAAAGGCGCCCATGCTTCTACCTGTGCGTCCACTCCGGCAATATGTGTTTGAAGGATCTAGAACTTCCAGAACGCGAGATGCGATGGCGAGATTGTCGAGGTGATCTCAACTTTTATCTGTGAGCTCCGCTAACCGCGATCAAACCTGTCTTTGGAGGCTCCAGAGTTTCACACGGTTTTCGGCGCTGGGAAACGCGTCGTGAGCCCTATATACCTAATTGTTTTACGCGTAAATTTTAAATCGTTTTAAATCTTAAATCGCGAGGAGGTATTGTCTTCAATTTCAAATGCTAATTTAATGTTTGAATTAAGTGAAATAATATAACTCCCTAAGGTTAATATTAGTTCTGAGTAGAAGGTTTATATTAGTTCTGAATGTAAATATAAAATTATACACGTACAGTGTGACTTAACAATTAAAAAAGACACGAGACCAGGTCTGTAGTGCTTAACTATTTAAATTAAATAAAATCGCGAGGGGGAATGAAGCAACCATCGAGGCGCATTTCTATTTCCCTTGAGCAGTTATCGATGGTTGTTTCTCCGCGACGTTAGATTATTGATGGCACTCTCGGCTACTTCTATTGATTCGAGTCTCAGGGTGTCGGGTGTCAGGTTACTGTGGCCTTTATGAGTGTGGGAGGTCAATCTAGCAATAATTAAACTAAAACTATGACTCTACAGACTGATGGATGTAGGAGCCCTACAGGATGACTATATCGAGAACCATAGGACGACCTTGTGGCCCGAAACGCATCGGTGTTAATGGAACTATCATTTCAAATTCAAATTGAGAGGTGGTAAGTCTCGAGATCGCGTCTAGTATGAACCCTGCACTGTTTAAAACTGGACAGTTACACCTTGATTGCTTGCAATTAAGGTCGCGGGCTAAAATTACCGAGTCGTCTAGAGCTAGGAGGATCTGAAGGTCCCTTTCTAAAATATTTTTTCGGAGATAAGTACGTAAAAACTATAATTATTGACGAGTGCCCAGAACACTTGACAGACCGAGCGGTGACCGGCAGCAGGTCTAGCGGTACAACGTGTCATGCTTTTTTATAGAAAGCCTCTCTTAGGGCCGTTTCTATGTGTCTAGGACCTCTGGTGTGGTTTTGAGACTTCAAAGTTTTTAGAATTTACTGCAAAATTTTTAATTATTTCGAAGTTTTCAACCGTTTTCTCTATTGAAATAAAGATGTTTAAATACATGTGTGTAAATACAAATACAAATGTTGAAATACATTATTTCAAACCACACTAGAGGGCATGTACAGTCAGCTCATTTTGCAAGAATCCAGGGCAATACGCGAGGCAAACTAAAAAATCGTTGGCGATAGTTTGATATTAGCGATGGGCGTTAAATCAACGAACTCGTTGAATAAACCGTTGTTTTATCTTCAACTCTCTCAATGTATTAACGGTTACGTTTTCAATAAACTAGTTAAAATCAGTTTTGCCTAGATCGTCGGGGGATTCACGTGAGTGTAATTCCATATATGAGTCTGATTGTCGTTTTCAGGTCGGGATTGAACCGACACGTTCTTTTTGGAAGGCATCAAGTACTTCCGGGAATTTTACCGTGAGAAAGGCGAGGAGTGCCTCAAATTTGGTTACGACTGGAGCCGGTCGAATTGGTCGAATTATTCGCTTCTGGTGTTGAGTATACTTGGTCTGCGCATTTTTTTGGATTCGAGTAGTTCGAATATTTACATAATGCTATGATCAGCAAGTATCGAGAATTTAAACGTGCTGTGCATGCGAGAACTGGTTTAGTTTTTTTCTTTATATTGGGACGACCTTAACACGCACATCTTTTAGGTTTTAGTGAAATCCGATTATTAGTGTCTGCCTGGCGTTACTTTACATCAGCCAATTTTTCAATTTTTCGCATTTTGTCAAAACACAACTGAAGACGCTGAAGTTGCTGAAGAGATGATTTTTGAAGTATGACTATGTATATTCTTTCTCTAATAGTCTAGCCGCTCTGACCGCTAAATTCAAAGAACGCCTGAACGGTTCAGGAGGCGCGGGTACGAATCCCGCTGAGTTCAAATTTTTATACGTTTTCTAAATGTCCTTTTCAATATTCCTACGTGTCGAATAACAAAAATAATAATTAAGATAATTGGTATGGTGTGTACCTGGAAGACGTTGAAGGGCTCGTTCTCGTGCACGTCGAGCGCGGCGGCGCGGATGCGGCCCTGCTTCAGCGCCGACGCGAGCCCCTCGTCGTCCACCAGCCCGCCGCGCGCCGTGTTCACCAGGAACGCACCTGCACACGGACACATAGACACGACTCATTAATATACGAAAACTATAAACAAATCATTAGACATTTTGAAATCAAACTATTTGTAATTAGACTAGATCGTCTAGGTAGATATCTGTGACCACCCACTACTATTAAGTGTTTGAAACGTCGGGTGTTCAAACAATGTATTTTCGAATACTAAAAATATACGCCATTAATTCGGTTAAAAATAGTTTCAATTCAAAATGTGTAAAAATCGAGAAAACAAAAGATCTTATAAAATTCATTAAAACCTAAATTTATAATATTGTCATTGTTCCAACTCAACTTAATATTGGACTTTAACCAAAACAGCACAATATAATTAATTATCAAAAATATACAAAATCTACACACATTTATGTTACTACAGTCAAACTATGCCTCAAATTCGATTAGCACAAAAACAAATATCTAATGTAAAATAAGTCTGTATTTTTAAAAAAAACGTTACCTGGGCGCATTTGTTTGATAGTGAATTCATTGATAAGGTGGTGATTGTGTTCGTTTAGACTGCAGTGTAATGAAACACAGTCACTCTGGAAAAGGAGGTCCTGGAAATGAAAAGAAAACAACAATTTTAATCCTATATAAATATACTAAATAAATAATGAGTAAAAAAATAGTACAATAAAAAAGAAGACTAGACTAAGAAAGTTTTTCTGACAGTACCTACCACAAAAAGTGGAACATATGTAGGTACATACTAAATAAAGTCTCAATTACAAACAACTACAGTTTTCCAGTTAAGTACATATACCACTGTAACTAAAAATAAATAGCAGCAGAATATTGTATATTATTTTTTTTAATATGTTTGATATAATCAATTAATATTTTCAACGTTGATGAGTCAAAACTATAGACAAACAGATAAACATAAAATTATCTTATTTTTCTGCCACCTTCACATTTGACACCTTCGGCAGAATGAAACATAATGACAAAACACTCCGTTCTGCGCTTTTATTTTTGACCAGTGACGTAAAACAGGACTTTGTCATACCAAAACGTTCATTCTTCTTGTAGAAAACATCCGTTTTGAGGTATATACAGAGAATATACTGTTTTGAGGTCTATATAGCTTACTTGAGTCTTTTTTGTGTTTTGTCTCCCACATAGTACGGATATTAGAGATAGAACCTAGTGTCCAAAACACTCCATCCAACATGCTTTTTAAATGTTTTATTATAAACAAGCATAACACCGTACCTGAAGCGTATAAACCCTAGTCAGCCCCAAGGACTTCTCGATGCCGTCGGGCAGGTAGGGGTCGTAGAATATGACGTTGAACCCGAACGCCTTGGCGCGCAACGCCACCGCCGACCCGATGCGCCCGAGCCCCACGATGCCGAGCGTGTCGCCGCGGATGCGCGCGCAGCCGGCGGCCGCCTCGCGGACTTGCTCTGGACCTAGCGGCAGAAAAACATTATAAATAAATATAAAAATATATAGGTACTACTATGTTGTGTAATATACTTTATTAAGTAGTAAGATGTAAGGGGGAAAAACAAATATATTAGAAATAGATGAAAAATGTGTACGTTTTGACGTCGTCTAGTTCCAACACATAATATACATCAAATCGTCGGGCGGAAAGTAAAGAATAGTGTCTTGTGACACTAGGTTAGGTAAGACTATCTTGATACGCAAGAAAAAGCGTGATGAAACTGAAATCGTTAATATACAATGTCTCGATTTCGAACGAAAAGTGGAGAACAAAAGTATCTTGACAGCAATGTTAGGTACAATTTTATTGCAATTAACAATTAAATATTAACAATTGTTAATAGTAGTGTAAACATAATAAACTAATTAATTTTCAGCTAATTATGATTTTATATAAGAAATAAATGAAGAGTCTACAGTTTTGACGGTGTTAAGTTGTCTATCAGTTAATATGCAAAGGTTCAATTTAAGATGAAAAGAGATGTACAGAGTGTGTTGAGTTTAAATGACGAGAATACATAGAAAACATTATGAATAAATGGACAATAAGGACGTTTTGACGGCGTTAAGTTCCATCAGTTAATATGCAATATGTAAATTTCTGATGGAAAGTTGTGAATGAATGTGAAAGGGAGTTTAGATACTAAGTTTCTCTTGCTTTACTAAGAATAAGCGTGAAGCTGCATACTTATTAAGATGGACATTTTTAAGTTTAAGTTTTATATTCTTTTATATTACTTAAATATGTTTTTTAATTAAATGCTGAATTAGCTAGTACTTTTTTCATTTTGACATTTATTCATGCAAGTTGATTTTTATCCACTTATTTACACCTAGTACGTAAGTATTAGGAAGAGACGGGATGGGACTAAATCTTAACTGGAATACATAATATGTTTATGTGAAAATAAACAAATCAATTAAATGTTATTTATAAGCCTACACATTTTGGTGTAAGTTTATAATACAATAGCGTTAACTTTATTTTTTGTGCAATAAATAAATAAACTGAACTTGACACAAAATCATTAAATATTGAAGCTCCAATTAAACATATAAGACAAAATTAAACACTATACAAATAAAACTTGAATATTCTTTAAAATATCATTAAAAAATAGCACACAATTCATATAATATTATACCTAATAAGTAAAATTACACGTGTGTAAAAAATAAATACACATAACATTACGTAGGACAAATTTAAATTACAAATATGTAGATTGTTGTTAGCGAGTGAATTAATTATTCAAGTATGTATTCGATAACACTTGTGTTAAGTATTCGTAATTATATATGATAATTCATTTTTTTTTTAATTATGACATCATCATTATAGCAAAGAATAATTTACAACTTAAAATAATATTACAAATATTTAAGTATTTCCATTTCCTTCGCTCTGGTATCAGAGGCAAAGCGCGGCGTTAAGTTCCGCCACTTAACACGCAATGCCTCCGAAATTCGGCGGAAAGTGGGGAAGAGAGTGTCTACCCTGCTGTGTGCGGGATACAGCGTGAAGCTACAATACAATAAACAATAAATATACTTATACTATATTAATATAATCAGAGAGAACCTTTTAATATAAGAATGAAATATGAAGATTAATATAATCAGAGAGTTCTTCACTTTCCACCCGAAATCGAGACATTTCTTATTAAGTAGCGGAACTCAACGCCGCGCTTTGTCTTAGGTACCAGGGCGGGGAAAATAATATTATATTGTGAATTTATCTTAAATACTTTTACTGACTCACTGGCAACTAAACAATACGAGTCTGATAAGTTATCACAAATTTACCAATTAGAAAGAAACAATAATTAACTTTCAAATATAATCTATTTAGTGCATCAGTAAGATCAATGATACTATGAAACTGTCTGTAAAAGCAGTAAGTATGTACGCGCACATCTACAGAGCTACTACTGGTTTTTTAGAACGACTTTTAAGCTTAGACAAGACTCTGGCTATAATTGATTTTAAAATTTGCAGCATCTTATGATATCCAGCTAATCTATAGTAAATAAGGAAATGGTGTCTTTACAAAAGTTGTTTGGTGTTATAGGTAGTTTGGTGGGAAGGGTCATTACCCCACGCAAACGAAGTTGCGGGAAACTACTTGTGTAACACTCGAAGTTTAAACAATTTATGAAAAACAACAGGTATGAAAACTGAAAATGAGATTATTATATATATAAAAATTACTTAACAAACGAACTATAATAAAAAAATAATTTTTAATCCCATTTATATACTTTTATTTTTGACAAACAAATATAACCTAATGCCGCAACTAAGGCACAAATCATTAAGATACTTTTATCAAACAGTCTTCAAGACGCTATATATAAAAAATAAAAAAAATCAAAACTAACCTGTAAATTTTTTCCCTTCCCGTACCATGTTGGCGAGCCAGTACGTCCGCCGGTATAAATTCAATATGAGACACATCGTCGTGTCGGCCACCTCCTCGACGCCGTAGCCCGGAACATTACATACAGCTATCCCTGGAAACCATATATATATTTGTTAAAGGAATGTTTATTAAATCAATTATAATTAATTAGAATGGTTTGTTTTATTAACAAACTAAATCAAAGTGCGAACTACCACATCAAAGTCTACTTTGTATATTCTCATAAAATAAATATATGATGATCTTTTCGATCCATACACACTGAGCTTAACCATAAATGAACAACTAATATTCCACCAGTTATATTATTTTCTGTTCTTATTTCCATTACCTTTTCTGTTTACTACTATTAAAGTGTCATTACTCTCTTTTATTCTTACTTTACGCTTTTACCCACCATTTCATTCTACATTCAGTTACTAATTTTGCCAAAATACTTATTATTTAACTAATATAAAATACACACTAAAAATCCTTTGAGAATATAAACAAAATAGAATATGTACACTTTCAGTACATAAAAATTAACTTTAAACCTCTCTTATACAGCAACTCACCTAGTTCCCCCGCCGCTTTAACATCAATATTATCCACACCGGAACCAATGCGTACAATGATCCGCAACGCCTTGAACTTCTCCAGGTCCTCTTTAGTGAGTATGATGGTGTGCCACATGAGAGCGCCGACCGCCTCGTTGAGCACCTTCTCGTGTATCTCCGACGTGGACTGTGCGTCGCAGAACGCGACCGTCGCAACGTCTTTTAGTATCGGCATCTCGACGGTGCAGTCCCTACCGTCGAGCAATGCCACTAGGGGCCTGGAAATGTATGGAAATCCTGGTTAAAATTCGGAGAATTATAATTTATACAAATAAATAAAATTAGAATGGCTGCTTGTAATATTAAAATAACCGATTTCTACTGAATACATATTCTATGAGACAAATATCTGTTTTTTTTTTTTCAGGCAAATCTCTGAAACGGCTAAATTTTAAAAGGACCTCCTGACTGACATATAAGCTGATATAATCAGGAGTAACTTAGGCTACTTTTATTATGAAATTATATATTTTGTTAAACAAAAAAATATTAAATTGTTTCACTTAAAAGAAGTAAGTACGATACTCTAAAATATGAGATAAGTTCATTGTTAGTAATAGAGCTTTGAATGGTAAATTATTCAGAACAGTTCAGTTGTAGCACGGAAGTTTACTCACTGTTTCAAGAAAATTTATTGTATCTATTATATATTCTATTAAATAGTTATAACTAAGTTCATAGTTTACGTGTCTAAAATAAGATTAAGTTACTGTATGTAACAAAAAATAATAAAAGCATATGTCAACTTCTTTATATTAAAAAGTAACGGAAGCTTTGTAATTTGCATATATATTAAATATATCTACTACAGATCTTCTGCAAAAACTGTTAACAACAATTTCCTTCATAAACTTCTTTATATTATTAATTTTATACATTTTTCTAAATATGATTTAACGTTACACATAAAATATTAGTATTAATCACACCAACACATGTCAAAACAAGCATAATATTTGTCAAAATCTATAATATCAAAATATTCAATTCAATATATAACATCCTCATAGGCACATAGTGCAAACGTTGATTTAGGCAAATATAAGCTAAACTCAACCAGCCTAATTCAATATTAACAACAATTCGGTAGAATAATTACTGGTCCTAACAATCCAACAGTATTACGTAGCTAGGGTAGGCACCTGTACTTTATAATAAAATATTGTATAAATAATACATTTTAAAATGAGCTTGATTTTGATAACTTTTTAATACTCATTATAATATCTTTTTTTTTAGCTTCACGCTGTATCCCGCACACAGCAGGGTAGGCAGAGGGAAACCTACTGTTAAGACAATCCGTTCCTCCCTTTCTGCCGAATTCGAAGGCATTGCGTGTTAAGTGGCTGAATTTAACGCCGCGCTTTGCCTCATATACCAGAGAGAAAGAAATGGAAGTATTAAATATTTCCACTCCTCGAGTGGGAATCGAACCAACAACCAGTAGTTTACAGTCACACGTTCGTGCCACTGCGAATATTTCGTAAGCAATGACAAGCTTGTGTATCATTGTGTGTCATCTAAACACCTAATAGGCATGCGCTTGTTGGACAGTAAAGTGTTCGTAATAGAGTTCAGTTTTCGACACTTCATTTGATTTTAGAAACGATCTGTTACTTCTGATAATTGTACTCTAAGTATAGAGACTCTAAGAAAAACTAATCACAAAAGAATCGTAAGATGCTGTGCATCTTGTGATAAGTGACAACAGTTTCATACAACTTTCGAAAAACAATTCATACTTATATTATAAATACGAAAGTCTGTCATCTACCGGTCCGATTTGGATGAAATTTAGAATGAAAGTAGACAACAATCCAGGGTCAAACATAGACTACTTATTTTATTAAAAATCAACCTCTAAAAGGTTGAAATAAGAAATGAAAGTTTATATGAAAAATCTAAACCGCTTGACCGATTGTAATGAATTTTGAAATCAAGGTTAAACATAGGCTACTTTATTTTTCAAAAATCCACCCCCGAGGGTTGCAATAAAACGAAACAGTCGCGTAGTTCATGCGACGAAGCCGCGAGCGGGCCGCTAATAAAGATATATTTTGAACTATTTATAACGAAGAATAATAAAACGTACGTAAAGTAGATATTTTGACTTTTAATAACAAATATATTTAAAATGCTATAAATAAAGGTAGCAACCCTACACATGGCGTATATATGTATAAGTACAACTATAGGTACATTTGTTGCATCATTGTAGGCGATTCCCAGTGCATATTAATCAAGCGGAATTGTTTCGCTCGCGACTAATTGTCGGGCACATTCTCCATGGGAATACATTGGTATTGAATACGTGTTGTTTCCATGTAAACAGTTTTAGAAGTTCAATAGGTTCTTGTTCCTACTGTCATTTTGTTAGGTATGATCAACCAATTCTGAACAAACTTCCAAATTATATAATTCTTTAATAACAATAAGTAAATAGAGCGGCGATTATGCCACTCAACGATGATTCAATTTCGGGCGGAAGGTAGAGAACGGAGTGTCTCGACACTAGGTTTTCTCGGACTCCCTCTTCTTTGAAGGCAAAAATTGTTATTACACTCGTATGTCACTAAAGGACACTCGAAAATTGATTGATTATGGAATAATTTATTGCAATCGTAAAAAGAAACATTAACGATAAAAATCTACTTTATATTTAATATCGCATATACATACTAAGAATTCGTGCCAAATGATTTTTATGTAAATAATTAAATAGTCTATGAGTTTCTAAGTAATACCTTTAATTAAAATACTGATATCTTAAGCCACTTTTAAGACATCGGAGATATCTATAATCAAATAGCTTATAATACCAAAAATCCATAAAGCCATATATTTATTATATTCTTATAAGTTTAAAGAAAGAAACAAACAAAAAAAAACTTAAAGTAATCTCAATTACTAGATAGATAATAGTAAATAGACATGCCATTGATTACTACAATAAAACAAAGAACGTATTGCATTATTTAGCATCGGTAGAGGCGAGCTATTCACAAACTATTCAAACTCCATCCGTCCAACTAACTGAAACTAACTGATTATTATACGAACGAGACTGTTCAAAGTTTATATGATAGTTATTGTTGTTTTGTTTTATGAAAAAATCTTAACATTGTAAAATATAACAGTAAAGCAACGTAACAAGTTACATTACCTATACATTACTTAAAAAAACATTCCTGATCAGCATACAATGATCGTGAAGTAAAGTCTCGGCTTAGGAAAATGTGTTAAATAAATTTAGTCAACCAAAAAAACATAAGGAAAGTAAGGAAGTAAAACTATTTAACTTAATTTCACGAGAAAATGTAAATATGTAGAAAAATTGATATGTCAGTTTCTTTAAGCCACACAAAATAAGATACATTTAACACTCAAAGCTGCAAAATCAATACAATATTGATAATTATATAAGCTACCAAACATCATACTCAGACTTATGCCGTATTAAAATTATTATTGTTACATAAACGAGAGAGAGCCTATTACGATACGCCATAGAACATAATTTTAGAGTTCAACATTGTCATTTAATAGCAATATAAACCTAAAATCCATTTCCTATGCGAATAAAGCAAATGTGCCGGTAAAATTTATTGCGAAACCCAACGTTCCTTAAAGACGACATAAATTACACAGGAGATATCGCTATGTACTTATATAACGTCAACCTTTGGCCGGATCCTTGGATAGCTACGATCAAATCGAATCGTCGGACAAATTGGATTCCAAATCAAATATCGGCTACTTGGGATACGAAGTAGATTAAAACGATTTGTGGACCCTTCCCGGCTCCGGAATAATTAGAGCCGCGCCAGTACGATTAAACTAATAAATTAAACTTTCGTCATAGCAAGGCAGAATTATTATTATTGCCGGCGAAACTTTCGGCGGGTGGAACGAGAAAGTAATTCCGAAGGGGGAAGTTTTACGGAATTTCGTGGAACTTTGTCGGGCAGACGAAAACAGATTTGGGGGCAAACAAAGAGATGGGGTAGCGGCGTATCGCGGAGGCAACCCCTTTGGCCAAGTTTTGATGGAAAGTAAATAGGATTAGCGCGGGAAAAGAATAAGTTGACTAAACCCGATGGACGAGGCTTTTTAGGTTTGGAGAACTCGGCGGACTTTGAAAGTGAATTAGGGTAGATACTCGGAAATCTTTGATGAGCATATTGTTTATCTACGATATCGCACGACTTGCTGATACGAGTGGCTTCGACTACTAGCTCGACGCTAATTTATTTGTTTTCTCCGAAATAGATCTTATCTAAACCACTTGTTTGTGTTCTTGTTGAAACTTATACATTATTTTATTACCTTTCCTTAGATCCACGTTATATAGATACTTGTTTATTTATATTTATATTTCTGCAAATTAAAGTATATCTTTTTATAAGTTTACTTTCAATAAAAGATTGTCTGTAAGAGATTACTTCCAGTGGAATGGCCGCCTTTGCATTGACCTGTTCTAAATAAAATTGTCAATCGTTGTTTTATTTTATGCAATAAAGATTTACTATTATTATTTTAGGATGTCAAGTAAAACGGGAGAACAAGTAACCAAGATAATTACAAAGACTTCAAAACTGGCATGACACTACATCTAATTTTATATTATCACAAACAAAAAAAACAACAATCGGAAATGTCATTTTGTTTACCATTAATTTCGAATTTGTGTAAGTTTGGTAAAGTTAGAATAACATTAATAGAACTATTGACCATAGATCATTCGATGATTTCGTTCACCGCCTGCGTGCCGTGTCGACTTAATACGTTACTAATGACTCTTGGATTAACTTTAGTCATGCAACACTACTATCAAGCCTATTAAATGTGTTAAAATGATAAGCTTCACTCCTTGAGCTTGTAAAAGTTTTTATGACAATTAAACAATTCGTTTAATGTGAATGTGATAATAATAATATAAATAATACAAGTCTTTTAGTTACCACGATTGCTATAAAATTTGTATAATAAATGGATACTTGATAACTAATTTTCAAACCAGCAATCAACACCCTTTTAATGCCTTAGGATAAATGACTTGAAAATATTTAAAAACATATACAAATTTAAACACAGCGGGATTTGAACCCACGCCTTGGAAATCATGAGGTCTCACCTCGCCTCGAATGCCAATGAAATTTGAAGAGCAACGTTCACGCTGTATCCCGCACACAGCAGGGTAGACAAAGGTAACCTAGTATTAAGTCACTCCGTTCCCCACTCTCCGCCGAATTCTGGAGGTATTGCGTGTTAAGTGGCGGAACTAAACGCCGCGCTTTGCCTCTTCAATTTTTATAAGTTATCTAAATATGTTTTCATTTTCCTAAGTATATGAATAACACTTTAAAACGTGAAAAATATAATAAACTTAGTTTATATCATATATTTTATCATTTAAAATTTCCACTACACACGTAACAGAAAGCACATTAAAGAAACAAATGCACCAACGCCATTTTCGTCCCGCCTTGACCTATCTCTAACCTTCCTACGACGCATTGCAGATTTACTTTTGACTCTAGAGAATTTATTTTATATACGTACCTACATATGATTTGTGGTCAGTTGAAATACATTTAACTTTAACTTTATAGACCTTAACTGATTTACTCGTATAGTTAACGCTTGGGACGTGATTGACTTATATTTCTTTGCACGCAATGGACGTGGGTACAAAGTGTTCTAGAGTAAAATTATCTAAAATAAAATATCATTAGTACGTAATAAATTTTAATCAGAAACACTATTAGGAGAGATAATAGAGATAGTATTAAGAGAGATCTTAGTGTCCAGCCACTCCGTTCTCCACTTTCTGCTGGAAATTGATACATTATATTTTAGTGGCCGACCTCAATGCCCTTTATCTAGTTATCAAAGGAGAAAAAGAAAACAATATAAAATCATTCCCTCGAAATGGAATTGAACCAGCAACCATCGCGTTTACAATCAAACACTATCCACCTACACCACAACGATTTCGATTCATATTACGATATCGACTTATCTAATCTATTGTAATTCTTATCTCATATTTCTATATAAACTGCATGTATATAATAGGTACGTACCAAACCGAATACCAAATCAACTGTATTTAAATATGTACTTTAAAGCGACAAACGATATTTAAATAAACGGCGCCGACAATCAAACGGACCGACACGAAACGAGTTATGTAATTTATGTATGTATTCCTTCGGTGTTACAATAATAATATTATTATAATCAACGGTTATGAGTTTACGGCGCGGCAAATATCAAGGACATTCGAGGCCGACGCCGCAAGTGCTCTCGTCGTTCTTTATGACCCTCGACGATTCGGATAAATAAACTACGAACGGCGTATATTATATCCTGTTCAAATAATGTTATAACGTAAGATTGTATATTGAGATTTTTTCATTTTGTATATATATTTAGATAAGATTTTTTCCCCAGAATGAACCTAGTGTCAAGAAACTTCGTTCTCCATATTTTTTAGGAATTCGAAATATTGCATGTTTTAACAGAACTCAACTTCGCGCTTTGTATTACTACTCTTGTTCGCCAGAAAAGAGAAATTAATATAATTTAAATATAATCATTCCCCTTAGAAGAAATCGAACTTACTGTAGTTTAAATCATGAAGCTGTTCTACTGCGCCACGATGGCCTTTGTAATATTATGATGATAAAATATAATTTCAAAATAACATTAACAACTGACACGTGATACATTAATAAAACATAATTTTGAAGTTAAAGATATAAATGAAATTAGAGAGAAGAGAATTGTTTACAATAAGATAAGTGAAAAATTGTTAAGAAAAAATACAAGACGGTTGGAATGTGAGCTTATCGACAATATATCACATAACAAACAAAACAATTTTATTTAAAAAAATCATTATACATATAGAAATATAAAATGACTTAGTACATACTATCCAATATAAGTCAACGCACTAATAAAAACCTAGTTGCACGTAAAAACACCCATACATTGCTCGAAGAAAGAACTAAATTCAACTCACAAATCTGCATGTCAAAAGTTTATCTCCTAATCTGCGTTCATACAATGCTTGAACTCTGCAGCACATCCGGTTCATTTAACGTTTATATTCTTCAGTTTATTATTTAGAATGCTAAGTTCAATGTACACAAAGTTGAATGGCGTGTTTCAACTTTGCATAAGAGCCGAGAAAACATATTGAAGCATATAAAACGGAGCAGTAAAAAGCTAATGCGCTCTACTGCAGTAGATGATTGCGGGCCATTTTCTTTTAAATTTGAATGATGACAGGAAAAACTTCTTTCGTTTTATGTATTATAATAAATTATCATTCACTTACAAGATTTAAAGAAGAGTTTTATTTATGAATGCCACAAAAAAATTCAAAGTAATAAACAGGATTTATTATTACTGTGAAAAACTCGAGTACATAAAACCGCGAGCAGAAGAAATCATCGTTATTGATTGTGTAGATGTGTGCACCGACTTGACTACAACAAAATTTAGAAAATTGAAGAAAATGTTTACTTAATTTAAAAAAATCATGATACATTCATTTAAAAATTCATGATTCAGATTAAAATCTCTCAGAATAAATATAGTATTTTTTTTTTTTTTTTTTTTTATAGCTTCATGCTGTATCCCGCGCACAGCAGAGTAGGCAGAAGGAATTATTAGTATTAAGACACTTCGTTCCCCACTTTCCGCCGAATTTGGAGGCCTTGCGTGTTAAGTGGCGGAACTTAACGCCGCGCTTTGCCTCGACACGATACGACACAAAATAAATAAATATAGTAAATATATAAAATATCAATAACTCTCACCTTGATTGCAGGGGTCCATTGGCGATCGGACCCCGCATGCTATCCATACGCGCTCTCTTTGGCAGCATCTTGCGTTTGTCCATTTAAAGCGGCAGAGCCGCTTTAATCACCGCTCCGCAGCGCGTCACCTGTAAACAATGTTTCATTTATAACGTGACTATGTTCACTTATATTAAGCAGCGTTTAATACGTTTTCTAAATGTTTTTTAATTTCCTAAGTGGTATGAATAACACTTTAAAATGTTAAAGTTTAAATGTTAAAAGTTTAAATGTTAAAAGTTTAAATTAAAACGTTAAAATGTTTCCGTGATATATATTGCTTCACACAGCAGACACTTTGTTCTCCATCCATCCGAAATCAGGATATTGCGGGTTGAGTGATCGAACACTTATTTATTCCCCCTTGGTGGGTATCGAACACATAACCATCGCGTTTACATTCACAGACTTTCCCACGGCGCCATGACGGCCTCAGTTATATTATTGCTGTTAAAATGTTTTTCCAATTGTGTGTGCACTGAAACTTAAAACTCTCATGTCGAGGCACACTTCACAATTATATTTTATTTTACAAAGAGTTAAATATGAGCTTCAGATTTCCATTTTCACCGGAATAATAACTTATGTACGGAAATTTCATACATTTAATGGGCTCAATGGGTTAGTTTTTATGGTTTAACTTTAATACATTTTTTTGTTATGTTTGTGCCACTAGTATTCTTGTTTATAGGGAAATGTCTTAACAATGCGTGAGGTACTTTGTATAATAGTGTATGGTTTGTCATACATTTTATTAATTTATCTATTTCTAACACATTATTATGAAATATATTCGCTTTCTTCCTACTTCTTTATATGAACCTAAAATTATTGTTATACCAACTTCATAACACTCACAACTACATATTTTTGTAATAAAAAATCATACAAAGATTTTTCTTCACTTTTTTTAATAATATAATGATTTTCACGACGCACTGTGTAATATTTATAATATATTTAAATTATAAAAAGTACATACGTAAAATGTACTTTACATAAGATACA
Source organism: Dryas iulia moderata (assembly GCA_019049465.1). Lineage (NCBI taxonomy): Eukaryota > Metazoa > Arthropoda > Insecta > Lepidoptera > Nymphalidae > Dryas > Dryas iulia. The sequence goes on from CM032437.1 coordinate 1,367,969, forward strand.
TTATAAAATCGACAATCTATAGATTTAGGAGTATGCGATAAAATTAAATTAACCTAAATGTCGGTCGTTATGAGAATTAAAGCAACCAAGTTGCTTACCGTTGCAAATTTAATTATCTCAGTGTTTGCATCAATTGTATTTATTTCTGGATTATAGTAAAAAAAATATCTTTCTGCGTTAGCTTGGAGCAATATCTATGCCAAATGTCGACTACATAGTTTACTTTTGAAATGACGTAAATTTTGTAAAAAAAGCGTCAAACTTTTTGAACATACTCGTATATTACTTTATTCTTTAATATAGCTTACACAAGAAACATTTACAAAAACCTATAGCTGGTGTTAAATCTGAAATTGTTGTTTCAGATTTAACACTTGCTGTTATTACAGTAGTAATAATTAAATTATTTTTTTATGCCGCATATAAATTCAAAATCCATATTAGAAAAAAAAACTTGAAAATAAACTTAGCATATTGTTTTAAATCTTTACAACCGTCTAGCACGCCTGAATGTATCAATTTTGCAGAGTCAAGCAAACGGCAGCGTGTACAATGTGATTGTTCGATATCTGGAGCTTTGCCAAAGCGATTTGGATGCATGAATATACAGTTATGGAAATAACGAATAAAAGAATTTGAATTATCTATCAAAACCGTTTCATGACTCAATAAGAGAATTACGATTGCCGAATGGAATTGTATGAAATGGTCAAATTTACTACACGAGGACGATTTTGTGTAATATAAAAAGTATTAACTTTTTAATAAATTTTAAAATAATGTTCATTAAAAGTTGTTATTCAATATAAAGATTAAACGCAAAAAAATGTAACGCAAACGTAATTCTATTCAAACATTAAATAAATTATTACGTACATAATATATTGACGAATGTAATATTAAAACAGATGTTCCCTTCGTATTCAACAACAAATACTCTATCTAGATTAAATATTAATATCTAGATTACAAGTTACGTTACTTAGTAAGTTAAGTTACTTAGTAAGTAAATATAATGAAATCTACACAAACGTGTCATAATCGATTAGGTTTAGAATTATGATAGGGGGCGACTTGCGTTATATATATTATATGAGAATGAGTGAACGATCAATATCTGTGTTTACTCACAATTTCAATGTCATTAGGGTTGGCGTTGGCAAATCGCTGTCGGTCTCGCCGCGCTCATTTTACCTAGGGCAGAAACACAACTTGTTGAATTACTGATGACTACTTTAGACCCTACTTATTACCTACTGTACTAAATTAGTATATCTTTTATGTTAATAAAGAGCCTTTTTTCATATATTTCGTTGTACGATATCCGACTTTATATTGTTGTTAGCTGTGCCCGTGACTTCGTCCGGTTTTAACAAAAATAAAATTAAAAACATAAAAGTAGTCTACGTTACTCCTTATTATATCTTCCTGCTATATAGGCTACCTGATAGTAAAAGTCCCATCAAATACGGTCTAGCCGTTCTAGAGAGCCGAAACAAACATACGGACAAACAGAGAGATGAACAAAAATCGAAAAAAGAAGTTATTTTGGTAAATGCATTATGATTTTGGTAGAGATACATATGCAGTTAATGAAAACTAGTTATTTTAATATTACAACACTCCAATTTTATTCATTACGTATAGATGATAAATGAAGCTTTGTATATTATGTCTATAAGACTTTCTTTTGTAAGGAACTAAGGGAAAAGCGTATTATCCTTTATTATATAGTAAATTCAGTGTAAAAATATGTTGATATTTTTGGAGCATTGGGTAGGTATTAAATTACTTAATACGACAGGTGTAGACAGGTGTATGAATAAGAATATGAGGTTCATACATAAATTAGTTGTTCCATGTAAATGACATAAATTATAAAAGTTTGGGGAATTCAAATGAGCATAATATGTCGAAAAGCTACGATATCCAAGTTAATATAAACATAGAGACATACATGCGTTAAGAGATAAATTATGTCCCAACAAGGATTACAGACCGTCAGTTTACGAAACGAAGATATCCCCAGGAGTAAAAGTTTAATATTCAGACTAAATAACATTATGTGTTTTATACATAATAACTAAACAAAATAAAGAAAACGCTGTTTTTTTTAAAAATAATAAGAAAAATCTACGTAAGGTTTATATAGAAATTTACTCAAACGAATTAATGCTCAGCTGAGCACGATATGCGAAATTATATTTTTGAGAATACATATGATACAGGTTTTTAGTAAAGTAGAACAAAATGTTAGCACCTAATCACAAGTAAATAAATGTGGATGACGGAAACAGTATAAAAAATACTTTTCAGATTATTTAACAACTTCACGCTTTTCTCGTGTAGCAAGGTAGTTAGAGAGAACTTTGAGCCAAAGTGCCAAGACACTCCGTTCTCCACTTTTCATCGGAAATTAATACACTCAAGTGTCGGAATTCAACGCCTTTGTCTGTGCGCTTTGTCGAATACATCAGAGCGGAGAAATGACAGTAACTAAATTATTTATATAATAAATACTCTATATAAAATAATATAATTTAATTTAACAAGTTTCATTTAGGTCTCAATAACAATCAAGTCATGAAATAAAACATTTTAAAAGGCAGCTAAATCTCATGAATCAGTAGAACGATTAAAATTTTAATATTTCAATATTTCATAAAGTACATAACATTTTCGTTTAAACAATAATAATAATATAATAAAAGTAGGTCATTATATAATCAAAACAATGGTTCTTTAGCAGATACGTAATGACGTAGATATATCAATAAATATTATGTAAGCATCATTAAGCGATACAAATAGAAGGAAAATGTAAAACAATCATTAATAATAACTTTATTTATATCTAATCATAGATTATTTCTTGTCATTGTATGACGGGCCAAAGTTACACTTAAAAGTACTTAAACAAACAGTAATGGAAGGAGCTTAAATACGAAAGATATCGTGTATATCGTTATACGTATACACAAATTTACGCTTTTTTTAGCATTACAAGGCGGTCAAAGATAAGTTAGTGTCAAGACATTTTGTTCTCCACTTTACTATCCTACTCGCTACTATATAATGCCATAAACGTAAAAATTAGTACAATAAACTTTTGTTTAGTCCATTTGAGTAACATAATTGACCAATGTGCATAACTTGAAGCAAATCTAGTTTATAATCCGAATACTATGCATTCATCCAACGATAATATACGACTAACGGGTAATTTGATAAGGAAATAGATAAGAAAGATTGATATACAATTAAAAAAGTTACACATATTAAAAAAGTTACAAACAATAAAAAAAAAACAAAAAAAAAATAGGAAGTATATCTTCTAAAAACTTTTACGTGTGCAGCAAAAGTTTTTAAATCGTAACAGAATCTAATCCAAAACATTTCATTCAAACGGTAATCGAATCATAGTTATTATTTTGGGATAATTTCAAATAGGCGCAAAAGAGAACTGCCACTAAAAGATACAAAAATAAAAGCACCTATTAAAATGTTGCATCTTTGACAAATACTGACTTTAATATGAATATAATATAATTTATAACTAACTTTATAAATTAATAATAAATATAAGAATGCATCAATAATAACTGTAATGACAAAACGTTTACGTTTACACGCAGAACACGCTTCTTGAAATCAATTAACCACTATTGTAGTGTTATCTCGACACGTAGTACGCAGGCACGCAGTGTTTCTTGCGAACGTATAATGAAATTATATAATTAGAATAATCTTAATATAATTACTACGGCGCAGTGATTAACCTATCCTACACTAATGTGTTAACAGGTTCAGAAAAAAAAATGTTTGGAAATTTAACAATTCTTTGTGCGATGATATCCAGCTTCATTCTTAATTTTTCTCGCAAAACCAAAGTAGTCCGAGAAAAACTAGAGTCTATTTTCCACTTCCCATCCGAAGCGTAACTTAACGCCGGGCTATGTTTCAGGTACCAGAGCAGTGAAACGAAAAATAATATGCAATCATCCCAAGTGGAAACCGAACCAACAACCACCGCGTTTAAAAAGAGACGCTATCGAGCTGCACCACGATGACCATTTAGATACTCAATTCAAATATTTATATGCAAACGACATTATCACATTGACATTCTATATATATATGTATATTTATTTGAAAAGTTTCCTCTACGTTTCTTTTCTGGCGGACATCTAGAAATGTGTCAACGTAACCAATACATCATATTTTATTTTGACATGATATCAAATCGGATCAAAGAACTTTTGTGAAGAGAACTAAGAATATGTAAAATCTTACGATTTATTTCATAGAGGTTATATACATAAAATATATTAAAAACACGAAGCAATATGATGCCATAGTGGCGTAGTGGGACAGCGTCAGGACTGCAATCGTTGTGGGTTCGATTCCCACTCGAAGAACTCGCGAGCTTCGTTACCCAACACGCAATGTGGAATGCGGAAAATGCAGAACGTAGTGTCTTAAAACTATTCTTTGACTACTCTGCTATGAGAGAAAAAAGGGGCTTTTTCTAATATCAGAACCGGTCTAGCAAAGTCAAAAGATTAAATTAATATTAAAAAAAAACCTGTTAACTCCAGCCTTAATTACATAATTAACGGAATAAAACAATGGAAAACTAATCTAGTTTAAGTAAATTTTCCTTTTCAACACATAGTTAGTTTCTCGAGTGGCAGTAATGTTTTTGTTTACGGGTAATTAAATATTTCTTGGTATCAATTAACGGTTACGTCTCGTTATCTCAACTGTCGAGTAAATATGTAACTTGTAATGACCTTGCGTGGTGAATGAACACGTTTTCATACTAAGTATAAATATTCTTTACTTCATTAATAGAAATTATGATATATCTATGTATAATAAAATAAGACGTAATTAGTGATTTAAATTTATATACGAATATTATGAAATGAAATTATATTAAAATATCAATAACAAATTTCCTGTTTTATCAAATTTCACGATCAAATGAGCACTGTAAGTAAAAAAGAAACATTTAAAATTCATATTTATAATAACGAGTTCTTTCCGCCGCTACTAGTCGACTTCGATAAGTAGATTTACATTCAGTTGGCAAAAGTAAATTCGACAAACAGTGCATCCTTTGTTCTATAAATATGTTTAGTATATCTGATTTACGTGTATTCTCTGTAATAATCATTCTAACAGCAAATCGACAAGTAAATGAAATGGTTTTTTTTAAGATTACAATTTTTTTTTGCATAGTAGGAACCTAATATCAGGGTTTCTATCTCCACTTGAGTCTATCTGACTAAAATTAGCAATGTTTCGGAATTGAGGCAGGCCTCAATTCCGAAACATTGCTAATTTGAGACAGAGCAGGTAATAAAAATAATTCAAAGATATTTTTTGGATTTTTCTTACTATTCCAGTTATATTTTTTGGCATTTAACACATATAAATCCGCTAAAAACGAAATATAGGGTGTTATTTTAGCTGCATAACCCGCAACACAGCTGTATTACACAAATATATAAATTAAAACTAAATAAAATATTCTTGAATGTATAAAAATACGTATAAAGTTTTTGTTCAAAAATTAAAATGAGAAATATATATATGAAAAACCTCAAATAATATATTCACATATAAAATCACTAGTTAAAATATTCGTAACGCGTGCGATACTATTTCACTGTAAAGCATCTAGAAATGTTAAGAATCACGGTCGGGTGAGCGAACTGAATGAAATTCGAAGATTCCGCAAGAACATCCATTTCCAAAAGTAGGTCAGCCTCTATATGAAATATGTCTGAAATACGCATTTAAAAGGTGATGTTGGTTTCAATGCGAGTGTTGGTATAATGACGTAAATGATTGACTCGTCATTTATACAACTTACTTCTGTAATTATAGTGAGTATTCAATTATTAGGTACACTAAATAAAACTTCATCTTCATGCTTTCTCTCGCTTATCAGGGTAGTATTGAAGATACTTCGTTCTTTACTTTCCAACCAAAATCGAGACATTGCATGTCAAGTGAACTAAACGACGCGATTTGTCTTAGTTACCATACCGGAAAAATGAACTGAATTCACTCACAGGAGTGGTAATCGAACCCACAACCTTTGCGTTTACAGATGCCGTCCAACGGTGCCACAAAAACTCGCCCACTAATTAATTAACCATAATAATATATTAATTAAATAAAATTAAGATGATTACTTTTAAGAAATGAGTTACACATAAAACTCAACACGTTTAACAAATTCTCGTAGATATCTACATCAATAACACATCCGGGGCCAGTTTCTATCGAATCACGTGAGAAAGACATTAATATGGCCGTTGCGTATACACACTCTAAGAAATAACGTTTCGATAAGTTCAAGGTTATTACTTTCGAGTGGTTTCGTTAATCAAAAATTTAAAGGGTCTGAACTAAACGTACGAAAAGGCGATGATATAGAGTTGATCGTTAAATTGACCGTATAGAGAGTGTATAGAATGGTAATGCGACTCGAGTCTTTTTATTTACTCGATTCATAGTACACGAATGAAAAAAAAATATTACGCGAGTTACTAAGTCAACTAGATGTAATTTCTCTAATCAATTTTACTTATTAATGCGACGCGCATACAAACCAAAATTTACAAATTTAAACATTCAATGAGTTTACTATGTTTTTGTTGACAAAAACAAATAATATAACTCCATACAAAACATACACTATTTTAACGTGGGTACATATTGGTTTGCAAAATTGCTAAAAGTAGTCTCACTAAAATTGTAAACTTCCTACTCTAGTGACGCGAAACCTCCACTCGAGATTTCAGATTGATTCGATAGCTACAGTGACTCGACTCACACACTTCAAATCAAGTCGCATCACTATATAGTTTATATAGTATAGTATAGTATACTAGTACTAGTATTGTTGTTGAAAAACATTTTTTATCACGGATTAAGTCCGGTTTAATTCCTTACCTCCACCCTGAGACCCTCAGGGAAAAGTAGGTTCGGATTTCCCTTAACGAACAAAAACTGAGTCCCCTAACACTTTACTTAAAATTGTAACTGTATGTATGGCGGCTTGCTTTTGTATTATGTCTAGTACTAGTATTCTATATAGTATAGTATAATACATAACAGGTATCGTACTCACCAGCGCTGCTCTTGTGACGTAGTCAGGCCGCGATCACCGATCCATCGGCGCACCGGCATTGAGTTGACGCTCGCGTCGGCGCCACTACGGACGCGCACGCGCACGCGCACACACACAGTCACAGTCACCGTAACCCGCACACGCACACGCGCGCACACGCGTACACGTACACAAACACAAGTACACACACACACTACGCGCACACACCTGCGAGCCGAATGAGCTCACTCGTCACCTGAAACAAACACAATCTAAGTTGAGACTTGAGTTCACTTCTTGCTTATTTCTTATGGTATAATTATAATTGTATACAATAATGTTTCATAGGCACAAAGTGTGATTGTGAACGCCACTGGTTTTGAGTACAATTTCGCTCGAGGAATGGAAATGATTTGGTTTATTTAATATCTCTATTTTCTTCCCTCCGGTGTTGAGGCAAAGCGCGGTGTTAAGTTCTGCCAAATTACACGCAATGCCTACAAAATGCGGAAGATAATTTTAAGAAATTATCTTCCGCTAGTCGGTTAGACTAGGTTTCTTCTGCCTATGCGGCTGTTTGCGGGCTACAGCATAAAGCTATAAAAAATATATAAGGCCTATATGACTAACAAAAACCAATCAATTTATTAAATCGCCACAACTTTTTATGCCTAAACGAGAACCGCTATCGATTATATACCTAATAATATACCGTTAATAAATAAGTAGACAAGTTACAGTAATTTATAAGAGCACGTGTGGCGGACGGGAGAGTATTCGAATTAGAAATTCGTTTACATTGCAACACATTTTACGAGCTGGTTACAAGAGCGGCGGCGTAAAACGTAAACATCAAAATGACACCGCGGCAAGTGTGATGTGATTGCTTGCACGCCGCTTTGCCGAATAATAATCGAGCAATAAATATGTTTTATGGTTTTATACAGAAATTCAATACTTTAAATCAAATATATGGCCTATAACGTTCTCATCGAGTGCGGCGTAACGTTTAGCTAGATTGGTAAGTTGCGTAAGGAAATGAATGAGAGATGGGTTGAAATAGTTATATTTCACCAATAGACCGCGTGTTAATAGATAAACAAAATATATTAAACCGAGAATCCGTCTTAGGGCAGACTTTCAGTATACATGAGTTACCAAACCCGACCTACATTGCACTATAACGGCACTCGAGAAGATTATTTTTATAGTGTTATGCGGAGACCGGGGTAATATTTTACGGGCCATAAAGCAGGGACGGGAGACATTGTAAACTTTATGATTCAAACGTTACCTGCATTGTTTCCGCCTCGGAGCGTCATAACATGTTAGAAATGACGACGAGAACACAACAAAAACCGTCATAATCGAATTACACAGGTGCGTAAAAATAATACAAGTATTACACTTATGTAATAACGAGTCAGATTACAGTGCTGAAATGGTTTTCATAAAACGTGATTATTGTTGAAGAAAACTATATAAAAGAGTAACATAATATTCACTTTAAACGAATTTTGAAGTTGAAGCTTTATTTAGCAGTATAAATAAAAGTGTGTAACATGAGAAAGATAGTACTAAGAATATTATGTTAAAAAAAAAAAAAAAACAAAATAAATATGAAGTAAGGAATATTATAAAAAATAGTAATTCAAGTTATATTTACAATAAAGAGAAATACACAACGACAAGTAAAATGATCGATAAATAGAAAATGTTGTTCCACATTTTTTTTTATTGAAGGGGGACAAGGGACGGGGGACGAGCAGAAGGACTACCTGATGGTATGTAGTTACCTTCGCCCATAGACATACACAACATTAGAAAGGTTGCGGACACGTTGCCGACCTTAAGGAGGTGGAGGAAAGGAGGGAAGAAGGATAGGGATGGTGGGAGTAGCGAAAAAGAGCTGGTTTACATGCCATCGAACCAGAACACATCACTAGATGTTCGTCGGCGTTCGTAGATGGCGGTTCGTCTTTGACATGATAGTGGTCGCGAGCCGGTCGGAGAACGAATCTCCTACCACCAAGTTACCCGCCTTTTACGAGACGCTGCCCAGCGACGGAGGGGAATTGTATTCTAACCCGTCCCCCCACGGGTGGAAATACTATTAAACAATGGTTTGTTTGCCACATCTTCAGTTCGTGCACTAGAGCTTAGACATGAATATTCATATCGATACGTGCTGTTTAATTTCGTAAGCAAAGATAACAAATGTAATTATTACGTTCGCATAATGTTATTGGTGAATTTTGGTGAATAGACAGCAAATGGTTAATGCATACATTCATGAGTTAGAAATGTTCAGCTACAATTAGTTAATATAATGTATACTATTGTTAAGCTACAATTTAGTGCTTCATATAATATTAAAGGCTTATTGTTGTTTTCAAAATATATAATATATACATACAAAAGTCTTGCATTACTGACAACTATTACACAACGCACACTTGAAACTAATTTATGCAAGCAGATAATATTTGAACATCCATACATAATTCTTGCAAAATGTAGGGGATGATATTAAAAGAAGATTTCTTACGTAAACGTTAATAAAGGAACTTTTACATCTTAAGTCTACACTACAATTACCACTTCACTCATGACGATATATAAAAAAATATATACATTTCAACCTAACATAACAGTATAATAGTATAGAACACAAAACTCTCTAATGGCACAAGTACGTCATTATATACTCGTATATAACATACCTACTATTATTTGGGGCAAACGGCGAGCTGAATGATAGAGTGCTCAATATATTTAGCTTACAGTGTCTAATTCAGCACTTAGCAACACAACCTTGTCCAATAATTGTTCGTAATGCAAATAACTAAATATAAATCAAGTGGAACCAGCCACGTACGGTGGAGCTCAATGTCGTTACCATTTGTGTTGGCTATTTGCATATATGTATGGTTGATTTACGAATACACTAATTGTGTAGTAGAAAAATATGTTTCATTGTGACTTTGTTGTAGTGTAGATACGTATATGTATGGTTGTGGGTTTGATTTCCACTCTGGGCATGATACATATTTCAATTAATTCTACGCACCGGTGCTTAAAACAAAGCCCGACATTGACTCTACAAGCAATTTTTCAATTTCAGGCGGAAAGTCGAGAACCCTCTGACTACCATGTTGGCGAAAAAAAACGTGAAACAGTAAAATATATATTGAAAAATAAACCCAAATTAAGGTAAATAGTAGATTTATAAAAAAAGTAGTCCAAAAGAAAATCCGAATAACTACAAAAACCTTAAACACTAAGGACCAAAAACATAATTCAAATGTACAAAAAGAAACTAAACATAAAACACTAAATACTAAAGCAATAACTGTGTACATAGAAAGTTAAGTAACACACCGTCTATCTACTTATAAAAAGCTGTAAGAGGTAAAGTTTTAAGCAAAAAGCGACCGACAGACAACTCAACACAACGTAGCGAGCGGGCTGCGGGTCTCGAGGAACTTTTAATTGAAAGCACCATTGATCGCATCCGGCAGCGATCTTGGATGCAAGAATAAATACCGTATATTTTATACGGAAAAGTTGAAAGTAAAACGTTTACCTATTTATATAAAAAAGTTAAAACTATAAGTTTTATTTAGATTATTTATTTAATTAGCTGTGTGCAACGGTAATAGTTTATTTATATTATTTCTATTATAAAAGTTAGCCTTTAACCTCTTCCCGTATAACAGAGATCTCGGGTAGGCAAAGGGAACTAAGTTTCAAAACACTCTGTTTTCTACTTTTCACCTGAATTCGATAGGATGGCATGTTAAGTGGCGATTCTTAACGCCGCACTTTATAATATCTGAGCGAGAAAATGAAAATAATTTATTTGAAAATGGTAATCAAATCAAGTTCATAGCCAGACACTGTCCTACTGCGCAACGGTAACATTTTTACACTATACATATACGTAAAATTATAAAAATGTCCTAACAAAACTCTAATAAAATGACAACATAGCATTTTGTGTTTTCCATCAGTGTACAGTTCTGTCTCACAATAATACTCGAGATTACTCCTCAATTAAAAGATAAATGGAGTAGATAACGACTAGTGCGGTTATCGCATTAATCGAGCCATCTCGCAGTCTCTACAGGAAAAGAGCTATGATATTATCGGAAGATGGCCGATTAGTACTTTTAGAACAATGAAAACTTGAGGTAGATGTAATCACTAAAGTAGGTATCAAGAATATAAATACAATGTATAGAAATAATTATTTATTTAGTATAATTGCACGAAGAAATTTTTGTTTTGCGTTTAACTTTAAAGGGCTTTTAATATACTTTATTTTTTTACAACTTCACGCTTTTTCCCATATAGCGGAGTGACCAGAAAGGACCTAGTATCAAACATTCCGTCCTGAACTTCCCACCCTAAATGAAGATATTGTGTGTTGAGTGGCGGCACTCAACGCTTTACTTTGCTATCAGAACTAAATCAAACTCACAACCAGTTCATTACAATCAAACGCCACCAACCACCCACTGCGCCACAACAGCTTCATACTTTCTTACTTCAAAGACAATTATAACTTTCTTTTGCAAAAACTTCTTACAAACCAACAATCTAGGTGTGGATGTGTGCAATAAACGGGCGCGCTATCAGCGAGTTTCTTATCGGGTCACACAGTACCTATGCGGTTTCGAAACCCAATAACTTGTTACCGGTTGGCGGAGGTCTTTGAACTATCGATTGCGGGCGCAAGGGCGCTATCGTAGCGAGTTGACGATCATTGTCTTTAAGTTGGAAACGTGACATCCGTTATCATTTTTTATATAATTTAAAAACTTTTTGTTATCCTGCTGACTACATTGTTGTGATTCGTGTATTAGAATTCAAAACAGACGTGATGAGTGGAATTTTTAAATAATAATTCAACTAGAATTGTATAACACTGAATAGAAATATATTTAGACATTTACTAACCAAATGGAGCGTATTTAGGTGTTATTTTAATACATAAAATAAATCTGAAATCGGCATTAATAACGGCAACGATTTATATCGAAAAATCTTCAAAATAAAACTATTCTATAGTACTCATTTTAAAAATATGAAAAATTCTCATTTTCACAAATATATATATATTTTTAAGATTTTTAGTACCTATTGTTAAATCGATTTCAAAACACACTCCATTAATTTCAGTCTCTCTTACAGCCTTTCACTGCCACAAGACAGTTGTCACAGTATAACCGCAAGTAATTCTAAACTCGATCGTTCTCGAAAGTACCATTTGGTTAATGACCCTAGTTTTAGAGGAAATGATATATATAGTTAAGTTATATTTTAGATCTAAGTACTTATGAGGCGCGTAGTCTACAGTTTATTATCACTATTAGTTTTGCAAACATACGAGACATATACGTAGAGGAGTTAAGAAGAGAATGTAGTGATTGGTTACAAGTTCAAATTCTATTGCAGAGGATTTTTCATATATTTTTATACAAAATTTATTATAGAGTGGTGTTAGGTGAAAAGACAAAACATTACTTGATTTTGCTGGCTTTCTCTTATATCTTTAGGAAGTATATAACAAGACACCAGATTTTATTCACGAATAATGAATATATAATCATAACAGGCATAATAAAAGAAACCATTAATAAATTTTACCACGTTGATTCTAAGTGAAGCTTAGAGCTTTAATAGCTTCTATTAACTAAACCTATTGTACTTAATTACAGCGCACAGAGAAAATAAATCTTTTGTTCTATTTTAGTTTCTTTAAAATTACGCAGATATTTAAAAATATGACTAAATTTTAACGACATCATTAATTGATATCATGTAGACATACAGACATATAGACATACAGACATACATACATATACATAGTCTAAGAATATGTAATATGAAACGGTGCCAAACGTAATAACTCACAGCTGTCAGATAATACGACAGACAACTGTCGTGCATGTATCGATTGTGATTCCAGCTTTGTTAGACATTACACATTTGACCTAACGCCAAAACTATGTTAACCAATATGCTGTTCCGCCATTAATGATGCTTACAACTAACTTACTTTTGCGTGGAATTAAAATTTGAAATTTTTGTTAAGATTATCTGATACTTTGATTAAAAATCTAGAATTATTTTCATCTTTCTCTCTTCTATTTACACGTATAATTAATCTATATTTTCAATATGTCTCACATTTTCCTTACATTTTGTAAGGCTGTACATGAACAGTTTACAGTTTTTACTAAAATGGCAAGGTAGTCAGAGAGAACCTAATGTCAAAACACTCCATTCTCAAATACTGCAAAATAAAGCTTAATAATATCAACAAACCATATTAACCCATAGTATTAATTTAAGTATATACCTTAAACGATCTCTTCTAAGAAGATAGCAATACTGAATAAGGCCAAAAGTATCAACTGGACACGATTCCTATCTACCGTATCACCGTGTAGGACGCAAAGCCAACGTCAATAATTTACAGCCGATAATCTTGAGTGACAGACAATCCCCGTGTTATCGATTATATGGGAAATCCCGGTCCAATTAGATATATATCATTACTGCTACATCTAACCATTAGTTACCTATCGGTTCGTTGAATTATTAGGTACGCTTAATACGGAAAGCGCAGATTAGCACTGAAATGCTAAAACACTAATGAATGTGTTTTGGAATAGTTTCAAATTAATTTGAATATATTTGTGTATATTTAAGGCCGTCTTCGAAGTCAGAATGTGTCTGTAACCGTTACGGTTGTGGGTTCGATTCCCACTCGGGGGAATGTTCCGCCACTAATTAAGCAATGTTTACATATCGAGCGGAAATTAGGGAAAGGAGTGTCTTGACACTCTCTATCCTGCTATGCGGGAAGAAGCCGGAATATGTTTGATGACATGCTATTTATAGTACATAAAATGTTATACTTCGTGTTTATTTTTATTAATATGTATTTATTATTTACGCAACTATTTATTTAAAGCAGATCTACTTATAATTATATAATCACCGAATAAGTACAAAATTAACGTATGCCCTTATTTATAACATTTTCCGCTAATATAGTAAACACAAGCCTTGTTCTTGTACATACATAATATCTTTTACATAAATAAGTCAGTATAACCGACAATGAGATGTATGTATGTTACGTGTATGTATCAATAAACATTCACGGTCGCGTGTTCGGGGTCAACATATAGCCGAGAGGTTATAAACAATAAAAATACATGAATATTTAAATTAATCGTAAATATGTACCCTGCAATAGAATTTCACTTTTGCATTAATTTTAACTTTTCTTGATACTTAATAGTAAAAGTTATAACAAGTGCTCGGACACAAAGTAAAACTATCAGTGATACGAGATATTTGACTTCTGAGTAATGCTATTTAAGCGAAAATATTGAACGCAGGTATAGGTATAAATTATTGAACGCAGTGGGATTAAAATCCACGCCTTTTGAAACCGTCCAAGAGGTGAAGTTTTCTAAGAATGACACTACGATTTTTTCGCATAGCAGGATAGTCACGGAGCCTATTGTCCAACTTTTCGTTATCCACTTTCTGCACGAAATTGAGACAGTGCGTGTTGAGTGTTAACTCAACGTTACGCTTTATCTTCATATGAGAGTGGAGGAATGACAATAATTTAAATATAATCATTCCCCTGAGTAGGAATCGAAGCCAGAACCCCTCGCATTTACAATGTGCCACTGTGCCACGACCGCCTCATCGTATACTTCATATATAAAATAAATAGCAAAACAGACACAGCCAAGCATTTATATATATATATATATGTATATATATATATATATATATATATATATATATATATATATATATATATATATATATATATATATATATATATATATATATATATATATATATATATATATATATATATATATATATATATATATATATATATATATATATATATATATATATTTATATATATATAATCTTAGCAAGACTTACAGTGTGATTCCGTCAAATAATTCGTGCAAATTAGACAACAATCCATGTTTAAAGCCGTTAAAGAGGAGAAAGGCTAGCGAAGTTATAATGAAATTCACGAGCAATAAAACTTCCCTACAGACTAACCCCTAGATATACATTTGCGCGTAGGGCTGCCACTTGACAGATTCGCAAGCATCACTAAAATGTAAATTTAATGATAGCTAAATAGATTCGAGTCGAGACGCCTCTTGGGTTGTTTCCGCTGTTGTTTCGCTTCTTTATATCAGGTGATATTTTTTGTACGTTGACCTTCGCTATTTAAATGAAATATAATGTACTTGTAAACAATTTTTGACACTAGAGAATTTTTTAATACGCTACTAGTTCCCGTGTAACGGGGATTCAAGGAGGTCCTAGTGTAAAGACACTCCGTTCTTTACTTTCCACTCAGAAATTCCGACAAATGCGCATAGCAGTACCCATAGACGCGCATGGTTGGGGTAGCAGAGCAGAGAAATGAAAATAATTTAAGTATAATCATTACCCCGAATGAGAATCGAATTCATATAAAATCGCGTTTACAGTCATTGCGCCAAAAAACCTACTAATACTTCTTTCATAATACAACTTTATAACGAAAACCACTAAAATTACTTGAAATAAGCTCTGTGTATATAAAACATTACCAAATAAACGGTTTGACGCCCTAAATAGGTATCCAAAAGTTATGAATGTGAAAGCGGCGCGAGTGCGCGACCAGACGAGCGACGAACGACGAGCGACGAGGGAACTTAGACAAAGACGGGACTAACTTCCATTAAATCTTTTGCAACTAAGTTCCCCATCCCCACTGACTCCTGTCTGTTTGTTACTTTACTTATACTTACTTACCTAAGAATATTGGGCAAACTCGCTCGAAACTTTTGATACGTAATTCATTGTACATATAATTATAACATTAACATAATTTAAATAAACGCAGACATAATATATGTACCAACAATTTAAGAATACTTCAGGCCACCGTGATGCATTGGGACGACGTTCGACTTTGTGTGATGGACGTTGTGGGTTCGATTTCCACTCGGGGTAATGATAACTTTTATTTAGATTTAAACTTTAATTACTTATCTCTGATACCTATGACAAAGCGCGGCGTTGAGATCCGCCATACAATACACAATGTTTTTATAAATGAAGGACGGAATGTGTTAACACTAGATCCTGTTTGACTATTCCGCTGAGGAAAAGCTTAAGCTGTTCTTTTTTACCAAAACTCATTACAACTATAAAAACAAGCAAATTTTTATATAATAACTGCAATACATTATAAAAAAAACAATAATCACGAGATATAGAAACACTTTACAATTGTAATATCAGTTTGTAGTGTTCTTTCGTTATCACTGGTTTTTACAACTCTATTTACTTTGTGAATTCCTTCAAAAGATAAATTTTAAAGACACTCGAAAAGTCGGTGCTCTAACAAGTTGTTTTTGATGTTAAATATTAAAAACAGCAGGTGGGTGACTTGTTAAACACATAAAATGCCTACATAGTACATATATTAAATAAATAGACGCATATATAAAAAAATATTAAATTAAATAGTATTAATTTTGAGGCAATCGTCGCGCAGTGGGAGGGAGATCGTTTAACTGTAAGCACATTCGATTTTGGGTACAATATTCACTGTAAAGAATGAGATCGGATTTAAAATGTTTTCATTTATCCCTTTCTTTCAAGACAAAATGCGGCGTTGAGATCCGCCACACTTGACTTCACAAAACGGAATGCCTTGTTACTAGGCCTTCAACACCCGACAATGCAGGTAAAGGCGTCAAACCAATAAAAAATGTATATTTTTTATAAAAGCAACATTGTTAATTATATATACGATTGCAGACAAGTTCGAAATGTTTAATTAAACGAACGAGCGTATGAAGCGAATCACCCAATTAATTATTATCATTACCAGACATATTTCGAAACAGACGTTGAGAATATTATCAATTTTAGTAGCGACGCACGTTATGAAATAACTATATACAATCAATTGGTTTAAAAATTAAGTAATATACGAGTACATACTTTTAAAACAGTCTTTTAATAACAAATTCGTTATAAAATCAAGCCAAAAGGAACACAGTAAAAATATGTTTTCCTAATTCCTGTCCTTCGTCGTAAGGACATCAGATTAATGTTCATAAAAGTATAGTACAAATTGTCATCCGATTTAAACACGTGTAAGCTATTAATTAAGCAACGCGTACGTACGACAAAACAGGTAGAGCACTCATAAGCACACAGCAGGGTAGGCAGAGGGAACCCTAGTGTTTCAACACACCGTTTCCTACTTTTCGCCGCATTCAGAGGCATTGCGTGTTAGATGGCGGAACTTAACGCCGCGGTTTGCCACGACACCAGAGCGAAGAAAATGGAAATATTAAATAACTTAAAAGTAAAGAATATGAAAATGATTTTATGACTTATTTAACTTTCATATTCTTAGATATTTAATAGTAAAAACAACGACATACTTTATTTCATCCAACACAAGTAAAACAGTTAATGTTCTACAAAGCAGATGCTCACCGCACCTTGAAGGTAATATTAATAACGAGTACTTTTAAAACGTTACTGTTACGTAATCCTTGAACTACAGTAATTTGTTCGTATGTGAAATATATTTATGCTATATTCGTGTACGTAGAGATATAAGATATGGCTTAATTAAATTTAATTTGATTCATTTAAATAGATAACAAACATTTTCCTTATTCGATGTTTACATACATTAGCATCGGTAAGTGATTAACATACTGTATGAATAAATGGGAATTTTTCTACTGCAGAAAGTCAAATAACTTAAATATAAATAAATTAAGGTTTGATAGCGTCTGACTGTAAAGCAAGATGGTTGTGGGTTCAATTCCTAGTCGGGGGAATAATTGTGTTATTTTCATTTCTCTGCTGTGCTACCTAGACCGAAACGCGGGTCACGATATCGTATGGAAAGTGAAGAAAGAAAATATCTTCACACTAGGTTATCCTAATTTAACCTTGCCATACGGGAAAATCGTGAAGCTGCACTAATTAATTAAAAAAAAAACATTTTTTATACTTAATAGCAACATCAGAATATTTTTGTATTTGTTTGTAAGCATAATAATTAAAACAACATAATATATGTACATGTGTAAGTTTTCGTATGAGTATTTAAATACTTAATATTGAAATACACTCACTACACCTCTCCCTACCTCATTTATTTTTTTTAACCTAATCCTAAGGTTGTGTAAAAGAAATTGCTAACCAAGAAATAAGACCGTCTATTTAGCCAAATATATACTTACAAAAAATTCTGTTAAACCATTAATTAGTCTATAAAATATAACAAACATTTATATTCATATGAAAACTAACAAATTATTATATAAACACCAAGCACATATCCAAAGTTGTTCGAAACAACTAAACTAAAGCGTAGTAAGCAAAGTCAAAGCAAAGTAGTATGAAAGGCGATTACTTTCACATAGCAGGAAGCGGCGGAGTGTTGTAACGAGGGAAATTTCCAAGTAACTTAGTTAAAACTGAAGATAGTAGGTGTAGTTGCAGTATGTTTTTGACGGATTAGTTGAACGCCAAGTTGGGGGGGGGCTCCCACTCGTGCTACTACTAACTACAAGTTTGCTGCAACTCGTATGCGCGCACAGCAAACTTTTACAAACTCTGTCCCTATAACGTAAGTTGTATCAAACTCGACTCAATACAAATTGTTAATTATAATAGTTCACTAGTTATTGCTGTTTTAACGACAGAAAGCTTGGAAAAGTTATGTGTTCTGTTTTGTGTTAAACAAGAAATGTAATATTATATTTAAATTTTCATTTATTCGATCTGGTACCTAAGATAAAACGCGGCGTTAAGTTCCGCCACTAAAAAATGTCTCGATTTCGGGAAGTGGAGGACGGAGTATTTTGACACTAGGCCCTTTGACTACCACTCTACTATGCTTTATACCCGCTAAACCATGAAGCTGCCAAAAAACAATGTATTCATTAATCTAATCAAAACGGTGTTACTATATGCACTGCATATCATCAAATGCTTTTAATGATTACGAACTTGACTATCTTTAAGGACATATACATATATAGACGTACGTGTAATATGTCTCCAAGTTAATATTGCAACATATCATAAATTGTGATAAAAAAACAAAGCCGCAGTCAAATTTTGCGGCCATTGTGGGCATATGTGGCATAATGGGACAGCCATAGACAGTAAATGGAATGATTATAGATTCAAAATCTACTTGAAAGAATGATTATATTTAAAATCATTTTTATTTCCTCTTTACGGAACTGAAGACCAAGCGCGGCATTGAGTTCCGCCATTTAATACGCAATGTCTTGACTACCTTGCTATACGAGAAAAAAAGCATGAAACTAAAACAAACATGTCCAAAAATTACACTAACAGTGCAAATTTAAAAAAAAAATGCATTAAAATAGCCGTTAAAAGTTTAACACACTGTTTTTTCAAGTTACAACAAACATAAAAACTCATCTTAACCTAAAAACAAGATAGGAACGAACGACATACAAGTGCTGCGTAAAAATTAAAAAATAAAAAGCGACGACAGCGCACCCAGGAACGACGGTGCAGTGTTACATGTATTGCATCCTTTCAACGACGCAATAAAGGTCATAATTCAAATATACGAGACGCAACGCCTAGAAACTAGTGCAGTTGGGTTACCATGGCGAAATAAGAAAAAAACGGGACGCAAGGAAGTTTCTCATTTAGAAAATAAATATATTACAGTCACATAGTTGTCTTTTAGTTTTCTTTAGTTTATCTTATAAAATTGTAACTTGACATTCAGAAATTTAGTAGTACGATTAACTAACAAGATAAATGACAAAAATTCAGGCACATTATGACGCTAATAAATTTTCATTTCGTTATTTGTAACGTAAATACTTATAAATATTTTAGAAACATCGTTTGTTTATATAAACATTTACATTCATTAATTTGATTTGATGTGATTAAATCAATAAATTACTAGTTAATTACTTAACTATATAATAAATTACAAAAAACTGCTTCCTTTCTCTTGCTTATTGAACTATTAAGCTTAAAACCTCCAAACCTACAAAACAAGCTAATATAACTTAAAAAAAAAACGAAGTAACCTACCAAAATACTCAAAAACAACAGAGTCAACAATAGCCAGTAGCATAGAAAAGCATTCAGCAAGTCGTACAGTGTACAACACTATACTATACGGTAAAACGTCTGTCGCGCAAGTGGGGCAGGGCGGAGAGGCGTTCGATCGCGGGGACGCGCTCGGGTCGTTCACCCGCGCCGGACCGTCGAGCGCGGTTAGCGGCGGCGTAACGACTACGATTGGGTTTAATTGCGACCGACCATGTTATGTTACTTTACTTAACTTATGTTTCTTTTATATATATTTTTGAAATCTTTTCAGGTGCTGTGTAACGTGGCTCGTTATATTTCTGGCTACATTTTAATGACACAAACACGGTACAACATTTGCAATTCATAGCTAGTCGCACAAGTTGTACAAAAACAGTACAACTTGAATGCTATCTGGTATATGTTCAATTAAGATTCAAACTGGATAGATGATAATTGACTTAATTATTTCATATCGATATCGAAATACATTTAAAGTAATTTAAGCTATTCCGAGAACTGCAGTTATCAGAATGTACGTGTACGTACATGTTCTATGTATTTACGTTCAGATATTTATAAGATAAGACATGGATTAACTGAGTATATTTATTATAAGTTCAAGAAGCGAGTGGTTCGAGTAGAAACAAAACTAACGGTAAAATGAGTGTTCAATCGTGTCCGTCGCCTGGCAACAATGCGAGAACATCGGCGAGTTTAACGCGCCGGTTACTTTGTGAACTGTGAATTCTCTGAAGATGGCCGCTAGTCATGTTTGTCAGATCAATACGTTTCCTACATTCGGCGGTCGACGTTCCAATTGTATATTGTAGCACACTCTAACCTTATCACTTGCTATATTTCATATATTATTTTGGCATAAAATCTATAAAATAACATGTTAAAAATTCAAAGTAAGACAATATTTAATACACTGCATTTACACCACACCTTACACAACAGTCAAAAAGAACTAAGAAAACTTACTAAAAACAATTAATACAGAAAAGATAAAATTAAAAACAGAAACACAAATCTCAAATAAGTCAAAGTGAAACTTTTATTCACAGCGGTCGCGGAACGACGCCAACAAAACGACGCCCTGTCAGCGTTTCCACATAGACGCTTCCGAACAATGAACGAATCGGAAAGACAAACCCATCTACGAAATTTTGGCCACTATCGTAAAATATCACACAACTAACTTATATACTTCCATTCAAGTATTGCTTTGTTCTTGTTATGTTATATTTGTATTTAACTGTCTTTGTTACGTTAAATATATCGTAATAAATGAGAAATTTGATATATTCTTTTCATTGTTTATTTCTCGCATTTCTTTTGTGAGATTTATAGGATGTAAAAACTTTTAAAGAAAACATTAAAAAAATGTACACAGAATGGACGACTTATTGGGCAGAGCGCTTGGAAGGAGGCGCAGTGGATGATGGCGCTAAGAGGCTCAGGTTCCAATTCTGTTGTTGTCAAGAATATACGTTTTTCATATATGTCTACTAAAAAATATAGCTTTTGTTTATTTTTAAAGATATTTTACAACTCTTTAAACTAAATACAAATGAAGTATATTTTAATAATATAAATAAAATAAAACTATATTATAATAATTTTAAATTCCATATTGAAGTTCACAATGTAACTACTCATTGACATTGATTCCAACTCAAAGAATAAAGTATAAAAAATCAATGGTGAGTTGTCACGCAACAAAGTCGTCACCGTCACGACTTTATTGATCATTTCTTGCCGTCAGCCGTCTAATTTAAATATATTTATTTTGTTGTCTTTACACTTATTTCTTTCAAGATATATTAAATGAAGACAGATAGTACTTCCCATATTCTAACTTGTAGGATTAAATCTTGGAAATAAGTTTCTTTTTGTATTTAAAGATATTTAAGTCTAAAAAATCACACAGATACTTTTTTTTTATAGCTTCACGCTGTATCCCGCACACAGCAGGGTAGGCAGAGGGAACTTAGTGTTAAGACACTCCGTTCCCCACTTTCCGCCGAATTCGGAGACTTGTGTGTTAAGTGGCGGAACTTAACGCCGCGCTGTACCTCGACACCAGAGCGAAGAAAATGGAAAATATAATTTCCACTCCTCGAGTGGGAATCGAACCCACAACCAGTCGTTTACAGTCACACGCTTGCGCCACTGGGCCACGACTGGCCCCAACTCAATTTAACTACATAATAAGAACAATAAGGTTTAAATATAGATAAAACAAAGATCACAATTTACAGTCATAAGTCGTCTAAAGAACATATATAGTGCAGTATAAACGTGAGTAGAATAACAAACATTTCGAACAGCCATGTGTGAAATAGACAACTACGCGACGACAAGTTTTTATTTTGTTTCCTTTTTCCTTTATTTTCTAAACAAACGTGTCTCGCGATATTATCGACTTGAGCAAATAAAATTACTAAGATACAACTATCATATATTTTTCTAAGAGTTCTTTTAAGACGAATAACATATTTAACACACGTTCATCGTCATTATGGCATATGTGTATCCATACTTATCCATACTTATATTATAAACGCGAATGTCTGTGTGTTTGTCTGTCACGCTTTCACGGCTAATCTACGGGTCCGATTTTGATGTAATTCAGAATGAAAGTAGTAATAATTACTGAGTTTGACATAGGCTACTTATTTTTTAAAAAGTTAATCTGTAAAGGCTTGATATAGGGGATGAAAGTT
This sequence comes from Dryas iulia moderata, assembly GCA_019049465.1. NCBI lineage: Eukaryota > Metazoa > Arthropoda > Insecta > Lepidoptera > Nymphalidae > Dryas > Dryas iulia. The sequence goes on from CM032437.1 coordinate 1,391,006, forward strand.
TATATGAAAAATCTAAACCGCTTGACCGATTGTAATGAATTTCGGTATAAATTTAGTTGACAGTCTAAGGTTAAGCATAGGCTACTGTGTTTTTAAAAAATCACCCCGGACAGTTGCAATATAATCAAACAGTCATGATAGTTAACGCGGCGAAAACGTCAGCGGGCCGCTAGTTTAAAAATAAATTAACACCTTTCAAAGTGACAGATAATAATAAAAAGAAATAATAAGTAAGTCCCGACGTAGTCTTTACAAGAAAATGACTGTATAATCATTTAAAACGTCAATACTTATCTTTGGCATTCCACACCCTAATCGCTTACTCAGCGAAGGGTGGAACAAGTTATGGCACAGCGATAGAGGCGGCCAACCGGTTCGTCCGAGTGAAACTCGCCAGTGCAAGGTAGCGGAGTCGAATATTTTCAAAGTTATTTGAATTTCGCGATGAGTTATAAAGTTTTGCGAGCGTGAATGAATTATAATTCGTGTTACTATGAAAATTAACAAGCCTTTCTTAACGTCGACTCCGTCACGCTCTAGCTAGGCTTACGCTACTATAGAAATATACATTTTGCAGTTAGTTATTATTTAAACGCTAAAACACTAAAACGACCAATGTTCGATAATAGAAATCTTAAATTACTACTACATAGTAACATCACCATTAGTATCTGTTATTAAAATATAAATTAATTTTGCTTTATTTTAATTTTAAATATATATTTTGTATCATATTCGCCCAAGGAATCGTTCCACTGAAAAAAAAGAGTACTTCCAGTTGCTGAAATTGGAAATAACTGGTTTTCAGCTTAATTACCTTAATCGACAACAATATCCAAAATTCATAAAAATTGGACTTCTAAATGTTTCTATGGGTTAAAATATGGAATTCAGCTACGATTTCCAGATTATACCGAGTCATCAGTGAGTATGAGTCATCCCTATCAGCCAGATACACAAATACACCATATTGCTTACTTGACATATCAATTGTTCGTCTAAGCTAACAATGCGGAAGAAATACTTGTTTGCTTTCATTATTGCTGTTGTGCGCGTACTCGACAACATGGGGGCTTAAGTCTTAGCATGAATAGAGGTCCATACAGTAGATGGATAAGTTAGATAGTACCCTAGCAATACTGATAGAGAATTTCAATTAAAATTAAAAACAGCCTTATACTCGAAGTTTTCTAATAGTTAGTCTTAGTTAATAACTTTTTTCTAACCTTACGTAGTAAAAAGTTTTTAAGAACACTTTTAAATATTTTTTAAAGTGTTATTCCTCACTTAGGAAGATTGAAAAAGACATCTTAGAAAACGTATAAAAATTTAAACGCAGCGGGATTCGAACCCGCACCTACTAAACACCGCCCAGGCGCTCTCATCGCCGAGCCATGCGAACGCGTGTATTCAGGAGGCGCGGGTTCGAGTCCCGCTGCGTTCAAATTGTCATACGTTTTCTAAAATGTATATTTTTTAAAAACAATTCGAAAACATATTATAGCAAAGACAAATAATTGCAAAACAAACAGAAACAGACGCAGAAATTTATAGTGAAATAAGCTGGTATAATAGTATTTCGCTTGTCAGCGGATCTAAAATAGCCGAGTGAGTGAATTACGGCCGCTAGTGTTCAGAGTAACAATAGCTAACGCTGCGTGTGGCTTTTTAATGTGCACTTTATGAGGTCACGATTTAGATGCGAATTATATTTCCTATAAATTTTCTCATATGACACACGATATGAACTTTAAACTGTTTGTTAGGCGTCCTAATAACTCTTGCGGCGTGATATGGTAATAGCATGAAGAACTAGGGTTGTCAACTTTTATTGCGGCTTTCAAAGTACATTGATTAGTAAAAGTAAGAAAACAAGTATCAAAATAACGTTCATTTTTCAACAAAAGTTACATTACACTATTTGAGAACGGAGACTCATTGATATATTTTGGGCCTCCAATTTTGTCTCTAATTTTTTAACTACCACAAAAATATTTTGGTTTTCATTTTTTCTACGACGGCTACTAAGGTAGACATATTTTACCTTTTTTTTATGCAACGATCATTTAACTATAACGTAATGATAGAGTCAAAAGTAATATGAAATGTTAGTGAACACAAATTCTAAGAACACAAATTAAAATCAAGAAAAACAAAGTAATTCAATGCACTGCATTTTTAGTAAAATATAGAATACAACCATCTGAAATAACCGTATAATATTTTATTACAAAGTACAAGTGGCAACTCTATGAGTAACCCCTGTTATATAACTACACTTCCACTCCACAGTTTAAAATTACATACAGTATAGTGACAATTTAATTTACTTAAATGGACACGGTATATGACTAATAACAAAGAATAAGTCATGTCACCATTTGCTTAATGACAATTTGCAAGAGGTTTACTGTTATATATAGACTCAACTTTTAATATCCGTAATAAATATTTAAATTAGATGAAAAATAATTTGTATTTGTATTGCATTTTTAAATAAAAAACACAATAAAAATGTAACTGATTGCTGTCTGTAAATGGAAAGAAGATATATAGGGAAGAAATTATTATTAAGGCTATAAATGATGTAGAATACAAATCTATGTGTATATCTGTTTGGCGCGCTAATCTCAGAAACTAAGCTAAGCTAAACCGATTTAAATGCAGTGTTTAACTAATGTGTATTGGTAACTACCCATAAAATTTTGTATTTATTTCAATCCGTTCATAAATGAAAAATTTAATTTAATTTTTTTTAGCTTCACGCTGTATCCCGCACACAGCAGGGTAGGCAGAGGAAACCTAGTGTTAAGACACTCCGTTCCCCACTTTCCGCCGCCGCACGCCACGCGTGGCCTAAATTTCAAGATTTCAATTAATTTAAAATGATTTTAAATAATTGTTTTTTTTAAATCGGTTGAAACTTCAATTTACACAGGCAAAGTCGCGTGCGGACTGCTAGTTATACGCTATATTACGTACTTAAAGTATTTATTACTTCATCCGAGTGATTTATTAACATAATATAATGCTAGACCAAAGCCTGTTTGCATCGTAATATAAGGAGGTAGCTTCTGCTATCAACTTTGTTGGTGAACCTTAGAGTCGGGTCCAAAGAGAAATTAAAACATGTTTGTTTTAACATAAATTATGAAGCAGTCTAGAGACGAGTCATTTACGGAGTTTGAAAGTGTTTCATGTAATGCAAAATAAATAATATTTTTATTTTGTCCTTAGATTTGCTTATACAGAAAGAATATACCTAATGTATAACCGAATTGGCTATAACAATATGAGGCCCACCTGTGCGAGGAAAGCTTCTGTAGCGATTGTTAATGCAATTGATGGTTCATTTCCCATTCAGGGAATGAATATATTTTAATAATTTTCATTTCACCTCTCTGGTACCAACCTAAGTCAAAACTCAACGTTGAATAGTACCACCCAACACGCAATTCAAATGCAATGCATTGCTGGTTGAAAACAAGGAACGGAGTATCTAGACACTAAGTAAAAAAAATCGTGAAACTATATTTAATTACATCCCACAATAATAATAAATATAAAAAACCAAACTATCAGTAAGACGACCGACACGCTAATTAGAATAAAGATAACATATAAAAGCCATGCATACATGCATACATAAATACACACATACATAGGAAGAAATATTTGCCATTCATCGCTTACACATCTCGCGTTGACGTTGCGAAGGAAAGGTTCAAAGTCCGCGTCGTATTCTCGAACGCACGGGTCACGCACACTCGTGTAATATTGTATATCTACTTATATACTATACACTAGCTGTGCTCGCGACTTCGTTTGCGCGGAATTAAAAAAAATATAATTTAAAATAAAAGTTGCCCAAGTTGGTCTTTATTACATCAGCTATCTACCAGTGAAAGCCCCATCAAAATCTGTCCAGCTGTTCGTAAGATTAGTCGGAACAAACAGACAGACAAAAATTGTAAAAAAAAATGTTTTGGTATGAGTATCTCCAGTACATATATACACACTTAGTAAAAACAATATTATTTTAATATTACAAACAGATACTCTCATTTTTTTTATACATGTAGCTATATACACGCACACTAGACCGAGTGCGTTGCGATTATCACGCACACAAGCAATATGATAATTATTTCACACTGTCAGATGAACGGGCATTGCACGCGATGTAATAAATTTCGAGTCGAAATTGCATGACGTTTCTTTTCACTTTATCTTGAGATTCCAGCCAAAGTGTTTTATCTAGTAATGTTCCTTTTTTATCGTCGCGTGAAGCCGTCGTAAAGAAGTAGCTCAGCGTCTGATTTTAAACGCATCGAGATGATTGTGGGTTCGATTCCTTCCTCCCTGCTGGTATCTAAAGCAAAGCGCGGTGTTAAGTTCCGTCACTTAATAAGTGACAATGCCTTTGTCTCTAATTTCTTTAGAGTTTTCGTCCCTAATTTCTCTTTGACTACCCTGCTACGCTAACAGAAAAAGCCTGTGTCTATATAACGATATAAACGATTTCTTTTGTATTTTCTCTTCTTCCACATCCATCATTCTCTGCCCTAAACAACGCCGATATGCCTCTAAAAGGCTTTGTTCCTTATAATTATTAAATAACAACGAATCGTTCTCTATTTCATATAGAATAAATTAATTACTTATGCCCACAGGGAAAACTAATTAATTACTGTACGTACTAAAAACGGGTTTAAATGCAACTCAACGGCCATAATGGGAAATTAATGTAATGCGAATTAAGGTATGTTAATAGAGGCGAGCGGGTGAATCGGTCCAATATAATTGGTAATTATTGGCTACAGTGCGATTTCAAAAACAAATTAAATACGTTAATAATTGTGTAAAAATTCTTTGTAAATTATATAAAGTTAACAAGCATTTTTTAAATATCAATTATTTTGTTTTTAAAAGTAATAGATGTCACCATACACGTGTAGTAAAGAGGTCACTGTACGATCTTTTAATAAACTAAAATACCCACAAACCGGATAAATGAGATAAAAATCAGTTTATTTGGCTACTTTACACTATAAAATAATCAATTAATACAAATACTTCCGGTACAGAAGACAAGTCTTTTAAACATAGTCTGCGTTAAGCTTTACGTTTTATTTCCTTACTAGCGGCCCGCTCGCGGCTTCACCGCGTGAACTATTTCGTTATATTGCAACCCTCAGGGGCGCATTTTTAAAAAATAAAGTAGCCTATGTTTAAGCTTAGATTATCAACTATATTTGTGCCAAAACTCATTACAATTTTTCAAGCAGTTTAGATTTTTCATATAAACTTTCATCCCATATTTCAACCCTTTAGAGGTTGATTTTTGAAAAAATAAGTAGCCTATGTCAGACCCAGTCACTTTTAGTACTTTCATTCTAAATTTCATCCAAATCGGACCGGTAGATTAGCCGTGAAAGCGTGACAGAAAAACACACAGACTTTCGCATTTATAATATTAGTAGGGATGTTAAGTTTTAGTTTTTGAATAAAATATATTATTAAACACCATGTTTATACTTAAAATTTGTTTTATTATTCTCCACATTGAAACAATTAGTAACTCAATTGAATAACACAAACATAATTAACTATATAAAAATAACTAAAATTAACTCCAGAACAGTATTCATGCATCATATCGTAATTTCGTCTGAACGACATAAACAAAAGTCATTCAATCAGTAGTCAGTCAATAACAAAGATATAAAAGAAAATGTTATCACATGAATAATAATTAATATTGTATGTTAAATAATGCAATATTTTTCAATGGTGGCGCGGAGCTCTGAGAGCGTATATATCGGCGCATTGTTGCGAATGCATACTAATTGTGGGAAACGGGTCACGGGTCAACGTGGGTCAGAAACTTAAGATAGACTTGTCTGTTGGAATGCAATTGTAATTTTGCAAAGCGTTGTAAACCGGTTTGTTTTGCTAAATAAATAAGGAAACATACTTTTTGTGTATACTGTGGTCGTGACATGGATACGTAAACGTTAAATTATATATTTTTAATCTAACGTTTAAGTATCTATCTTACGTATATATAATTATAAAATTCCATTTTTGTCAAACATAAATAAGAACTGTTTAATTGAAGACTAAAAAGGTAATATATGTATAAGTATATTGATCTAATAAAAACATAGAACATATTTACCAGGCCAGGCAGGCACAAGGTGTGAATAGATTGAGAAGTTAACTTGCCTATACTAACAAGTTTTTAAAATCTAATGGGCATTAGGATTGTTTTTCTTTATACAATGAATAAATAATTAAATAAAAAATCAAGCAAATTAAGCACTTTCAGGTGTTCAAATGACAAAAAAATACAGATAAAACTTAACTAAAATATCTCTCCAGAAAGTATACACGTTCAATTTATCAAAATATTCACACCTGTTAAGAACATACTATACTTAAGTTAACTTTTACACATTTGTAAGTAACCCATAAAACTCAAACTGAAAAACAACAAAAAAAATGTTAAAACAACCATTTTTACCTTATATAAAAGCTATCTAAGCATTTTATTGCGAGATCGAAATTTAGCCGGCACCTGAAAGTGGTCGCCTACCATTCCGTTGATGACGCGCATTGAATATTTATCAGGGTCGTGTACCGCGGCTGGAGGGACCCACTCGCACCTACATTTATTATTCCTACCCACTAGCTATGTCAATGTGGAGCATAGAAAATGTTTTACCTTTATATAATATTGTGTTAAAGGTTATTACATAATTAATGATTTTTTGAATGATACGTGTTATCATTTATCCATGGGAATGAAATGCTCGCTCCAGTCTATTTCAAAAGTATCATTGTCAATAAACAATTATACCTGTAAATGGTTGAATTTAAAAAAAAGTCCCGCTGAATTTCTTGCGCCAGTTCTTCTCAGGTCTAAGGCATTCGCTTTTATGAACCGGTGGTAAATTGTTTGCCGTTCAAAAAATAAAGCATGTAACTTATTATTTTGAATAATTTGACTTTGATACTTTTAAAATTAATGTATTTTTTAAAAATAAATTTGATATACTAAACGTAACAGGACAATTTATCAGGGTCGTATACCGCGGCTGGACCCACTCACACCTATATCAATGGGGAGCATGCACACTAGCTATATCAATGGGGAGCATGGAAAATGTTTTACCTGTTATATCATATACCACCATATATTATAATAATCAGGAAAGTTACCCTAATTTGTAAAAAATATATATATTTTTTAAATTAAATTTGATATACTAAAAGTAAAAGTTCCTATTATATAATAAGTTATTTTTTAAATTTATGTTTATAATTTTCAAGATTAGATAATAAAATATTTTATTTCTTGCTAATTTCATTAACCAACACTTTATTTTCTGTAAGATTTAAAATAGAATTTTTGACAACTACAAGTTTAGTACACGTTCCACATATTAATAAATAAATTTACTTATAATAAATTTAATTAATATAAAAAATAAGCAAAAATTATCAATAAAATATTACACTTAACGTTAATTGTTAATGAATATTCATAGTTGACCTCAGACACAGACATCCGCTTATGTACCTAAGAAGCCGCATACCTTATCGGATTCATAGTATTTGCTTGCATTAGCATAAATGCTCGTGCAATTTAAAAACCCTCTTATACTCCATACTAGTATTATATATACAAAAGTCTGCCTGTCTTTTAACTTTTCACGGCTAAACCAATCAACCTGATTGGGATGGAACTTTAAATTAAAATAGTTGAGGGTAAGTAGGATCAAAGCAATACTATATTTTTTTTCCAAATAAAATCTATCCCTAAGTTACTGAAATAGCGTATGGAAATTGTATAAAAAAATTAGTAAACGCTTAACTTAAGCGAATATCTCGGCAGCCAAAAATACGAAATCGCTATAATTACGTAGTTAACGCAGACAAAGCGAGTGAACGAGTGGCTAGTTCAATACAAACTAAACAAAAATTTCATAAAAACAAATTCAAGAAGAAAACTTACACTAAACACAAAAACGTGTAGAATAACTCACAGTTAAAATACCTGCTGGATTAAAAGCCACGTAGCTCAGACAATTTACATTTGTTACGTGCACAAATGCCATTAGTACTTGAAAAGGGTGCTTTTTAAGACATGTTATTAATTAGTTGGTATAATTCGCTTCCTTTAAAATATTAGGGGGAGAGAAATTAGACTACTAATGCCATATTGCTATGGTGACTAATCTTTTTTAAAAAAAAACCAGTTACGTAATAGCACAAACGTAATAAAAGCATTAAGTAAATATATGACATGTATGAATGTTGGTTTAGATACATACATAATTTTTATTATGTTATGTTACAAATGACGTCAACTTGACAACACAAAAAAATATAAATTCTTCATCACACTGATAACGAGTAGTATCAACTACTTTATCAAAAATTTACGTCATGTAGTTTATTTTACAAAACAATAATGTGTACTATTAGGTTGTGCTTGTAATACACACAAGGGTCGTGAATTCAAATACGTTAGTAGAAATTGTATTAATTCGCTTCAAATTGATCTGCGTACTGGAGTTTAATTATTTAAAGTACCACCGTACTTTAATAAAAATAATACAGGCATCAAGCAAACAATCAATCTTGTATTTTCTTTTCGCATCTGATATATCAGAGACGTTATAAAGTTCCGTAACCGTGTCGGATATGAACAGAGCCTATGTAATATGTAAAAAAAAATAGATAAATTTGTAGCCGAAATTATTCGAATCTACCAAACTAATGTTATATCTGGTAGCAAAACCGATTTAGTATTCCTCCTATATCTTTATCCGAATCCTTATCCAAATTGTTATATCCATTAGTTTCCTACTTTGTGCCATTCAAAAGGTCACTGTGGACAAAGTTTGACTGAATTGACATTAGCTTCTCTTTGACTACCCTATGAAATGTATTCATACCAATTATAATAATTTAAAACCAAAACAAAAAATTATTAATTTACACTAAGAGTAACACAACGTAGCACACTAAACAGTAAGCACACTTCCCCACACACAAAACCTATCTTACACACAAACTGGCTCCCGCAGAACAAACAAACACTAAGCATAAGCGACAGTTATAATTACAGACCAACCTAACTTAATGTGTATCACCTCATCCCAAAGGAGTAGTAGTTAACTCGGTCCAAGTTTAGTTTAGTACAAGTTATGAATATTCTTGTTAGTGTATATTTAAAACAAACTTTTTACTTTAAAATTCGTGAGTTACAGTAGCTGACCCTTTATAATTATATAAATGAAGAAATTAAATTACTGGGTTTTACAAACGTGCTTCACGAACGAAAAGTCTAAAGTAATTAATAAAGTATCGAAGTTACGACGTTCATATCAGAGCTTTTAGCAAAGTAAAGATTTTACTAGCCTACTACTATACTATACTTTTGGGGCCAGTCGTGGCGCAGTGGCACAAGCGTGACTGTAAACGGCTGGTTGTGAGTTCGATTCCCACTCGAGGAGTGGAAATATTTAACATTTCCAATTTCTTCGCCCTGGTGTCGATGCAAAGCGCGGCGTTAAGTTCGCCACTTAACACACAATGCCTCCAAATTCGGCGGAAAGTGGGGAACGAAATGTCTTAACAATAGGTTCCCTCTGCCTACCCTGCTGCGTGCGGGATACAGCTTGAAGCTAAAAAAAGATTTTACTTCCAATTCAAGTAAACTGGCCAAGTGACTAACTAACTTTACGTAATACAAGGATATCCTTATATTCAAAAATATATTTACATTAAACTCATTAATATTTACTAGTAAATCCACAATCACCTATACAGCCAAACACATTGGAACAGTAAAATAAATTTAGAAGCCATTCCGTATTCACAATAAAAATTATACATACCAAAATTTTATTCAAAGTAACCGATACACAACGTCGGCATTAATAATCCAGAGGGTGGTTAGAAAAGTGATCTAAACCATTAAATATTCCACCCAGTTCAATATAGCTTGTTTTGTTTCTACCAACTTTTTTTTATTTGTCCAGGTATCGAGACTAGATTTTTTTCCATTCAGGTCCGTTTCGCCCGCTGCGATGGGAAATGTCTATTTGAATTGTAAATACTGCGGAGATTCGAGCGGATATTATGTAAGTGTTAGACTCAGTTTTATTTCGATATTTATGAGTCGATTATACTAAGTTATTCATAGCTCTCTGCTGTATGATGCATAGTATGTTCAACCTTCATATTTAGACTAATGTTATTTTAAAAGGAACCGTTTTAGTTGGTTTTTGTATATGCGTAGGACTGTCGGAATTTCTTTTTCTTTTTAGCTTATCATTTCTTTTTAGCTTAACATATCGCAAAGAGTATTTATTTAGTCATTTACAAAACATCACAGATACTTGTATGCGCAAACAAAATTTCGTTTCTAGAGAATAGAAACTTTACAAAATTCGTCTTAAAATAACTTTTAAGGTTAAAAGTAATAAAAAATATATTGAAATTATTAAGATAAGATTCCAGGGAACTACAAAAGTTTCTGTCAAGAAAATGAATATTTCACAGATTTAGAATAAGACATTCATCAAAACAATTTCTAAAACAAACCAAGTCATTTCTCCGACCTAAAGTATGTAAACAGAAAGATATAATAACTTTTCCACACCATTATATAATAAATATTTCATACAAATTTTCCTTAACGACATCTCTAATAATAACAAAAACGGGAAAAAGTAATATAATATACTTAGGAAGGAAATAATACTAAAGATTGAAGTATACTTCAAACATAATTTACACAACACGCCAATACATTTCGTAACATTTCCCTTTGAAATAGGGTTTAATAAAGCATATCCAAATACGTCTTTGTACAAAGACGGGCAGAAGGCCGTTGGCGTTGCCTCTAGCATTTTCCTGTTTATCACACGTCGCCCGATTTAGTAGAGCACCCGCAGGGTTGTCGATCGAAAAAACCTCATGAATCAGTTTTCAGCATGGCTTTGATATATTGGACAGATTATGGCAAACAAAAATTATACAATTTCACGTTATTTCGCGTCTAGAACGGGAGTCAAAGAAAAACTAGTATCAGGACATTCCTTTCTTCGCTTTCCTCCAAAGTTTTGAGACATTGAATGTTGAGGAACAGAATTTAACGCCGCACTGTCTTGTTCAAAAAAGCGGGATCATTTCTCCATTAATAGATAGCTAGTTGTGATCATTTACGAAAGTGAGAGTCAAACCCACAACCATCGCATATATAGTCTGACGTTGTCGTCAATTTTTAACCTTCACAAACAAATTTAAAAAGAACTTCAAGTTTATTTTTTATATTAACGGTACAATACAATAATATTTTTATAATAATTATAGTCATTATGGCTAAGTATTGAATTCAAATAATGGTAACTGCGTTAGAAATACAAAACCGTGTGAATCGAGGCGTGAACCAGCGACAAACCCACGCTTGCCTATTGCACAAGTATTTTGTTACCACAATAAAAAAATAAACGTATAATATTACTAGTTATAATGAACGCTTAGGTTTTATTTAAATATAAGTTAAAAATTTCATTACTGGTAATATACACGATGGCCGATGATCTGAGACATTAACTTTAGTGGACCGGTGGTACATAGTTTGACGTTCAAAAAAACGACCTGTTTTGAATAAAATTACTTGAATTTCATTTTAATGTATCCATATTCAAAAATTCAATAAATAACTAGTTCGCAGAAGATAAATATGACTTTATTATCATACGTCGATACTAACCAACTACCAATGGGAGTCTATTTCAATATTAATCGTGGTAACGTTACTTGTTAATATTTAAAAGACATGTTAGATATTACATTAAAGAATTAATATGTTAAGACTAGCTTAGTCATGTACTGTAATATATAATGTAATAAATAGAATATAATGGGTAATTTCCCGATATGACGCGTTTATTTGTTAAGAACAGATATACAAAGTTTCAAGATTATGTATAAGTGGAGTCAATGTAGGATTTTATCATACAAAGAAACAAATAGCTGTGAGTTCACATAGATAACTTTCTTTACGTGAAGTACCATATCAATAAACCGTTTTAGCTCTCAATTAAAAGTAGTTGTAAAAAGAATATTTTAACAAAATAATGATATAATACAAGTAGCCACGCATGTATACCATGAACCCATCGTGGCGCAGTGGGAGCTGCAGGGAGTGGGAGTAGCGTCTGACTGTAATCTCTATCGATTGTAGGTTCGATTTCCACTTATAATATAAATATTAATTTAATTTCCCCGCTCTGGTACATAAGATAGAGGTCGGCATTGAGTTCTGCCACTCTACACGCAATATCTGGATAACGGATGGAAAATAAAGAACAGTCGGTAGTGTCTTGACACTTTGTCCTACAATGCGGGAAAAAAGCATGAGGCTAATCATAAAAACAGTAAAAAAATTAATTACACTCTAGAATTCGACCAGAACGTAAAAAATATTAAAAAATACAAATAGTTTTACTTATGAAAATTAATTTGTGGAAACACATCATCACAGTATAGGTATTATTTGTACATATACAGGTGCTAGACAGCATAGCACTGTAACTAATTTTCCTGTATGCTTTGAACAACAAACATGGCATAACTTGCGTCATGTTTAAGTCAACATCTCGATCCGTAATCATACTCTGTACACATTTGAAGATCGTCTTATCTCAGACTGCTTGCTTATTATATTAGGATATTGCCATTATTTCTTATAATGAAATGTTACGAAAGGTTAAATTGTGTTCATTTGATTCAAATGTGCTTTACAAATTGAATGTCGCACATATTTTTAAATATTCGTAGAATATGGGAATAGAATAGAATTGTTATAATAATATATAAAGGAACAACTTTGGAAAAAGAAAATATAATGAGAAGTATAAAATTTGGCTTACTAGTCAAGTTTATATGGAGAAGAAATGAAGAAAGTCAATATGTTTAAAAAAAACACTTGAAAATAATAAAACTAATATTACAGTTAGTCACATATTCGACATTATATAATAACATAAACGTTGCTAAGGCACACACCGAGACACTGTTTTTTATTAAAATAATAAACTTGTAATTTTCTTTGTGATATACGTTACATACTTTATTTCACTTAATAAAATCCAGAGCTGTGGCGATAATGTAGAGTTTCTTACATTTTTCTGAAAATTGGAATATCGCCAAATAAAATAATTCAATATTGCAAGTCGGTTTGGTTTCCAAACGCATTCAAATTGGATTATAAATATTCAAAGCAATAAGCAAGGTGTAATGTAAAATTTAGAAATCTTTCTTGTAGCAAAAAATAAATTGTAGTTTGGCAAACATTAACCGATTCTATCATTATCTATACATATTTTATTTTATTTTTTTTGTTTGTCTACGCTTTTATGGAAGATAATACCAAAAATAAGTTAACCGATTTTAATGCAGTTACGTAGTAGGTATTATATTTTACTAACCTTTCCAAAATATTTAGTTTTTTTTAAAACTTCAATCCAGTCATAAATTTAAAAAAATACAACAATTTAAATTGTATTCGATAAAATCTTTTTCCTTTTTTTGCCGAAACTTCAACTTACGCAGGCGAAACCGTGAGCCGGTCGCTAGTAAATAAAATAAATTAGATATAGTTTTAAAGATTACACGTGTATAGTTTTAAGGAAAAATATTAATAACTGACGTCCAAGATGATTAATAAAAAAGAATATTAACATATAATTGTATTCGTACTTAGCCATTCCACATCATAAATAGCGATCTATGTGTAATAAGCAGAGGTATTCGTGTGAATACACAAGTCGTTAAAATACATTTAAAATGCAAATTAGATTGGTAATTGTATTGCTTCCAAATAAAGTGAATTGATAATGAATATGATAACTTTTTATCATCCAGCAAGCGGTAGCATAAGTCGTGAATATTCAACAACTTCGATGTTACGTTTCAAATGATAACATTAAAAAACTTGATAAAATTCATAATTTAGTCAGTTTTGTTATTACGATATAATTGGACCAGAACTAAGAGCGATTAAATATCTAGACAACGCCTCGTAATATGGATTTGACTTGCATTAGTTATAATTATGAGTTAAGTAACATTAGGTTAAATTCTCTACTATTTAAAAGCAAGAAAATATATTAAAGAAGCAAAAATGTCTCCCTCTAACCTCACTAACAAATGCAAAACCAAGTAAATAATAAAAAATAACTAGGAATTAGCAAGAGTAAAAAATAAAAATAGTTCAAGCTCACAGTTGTACACGCTGAATATATTTTAATAAAAGCAACTGTAGACTACGGGAATAAAATATGAAATAAAAGTACCTACAACATATATAAAATACTGTGCCTTCAGTGGTGTAATCGCATGATGAAATAAACGTGTAAACGCATACCAAACGTTTTATTTACTGTACGGGGTAGTATTGAATTCAATTCAAAGAGAAATACGCAATAAGGCTCACGATACACGACGATATCGGATACGCTATGTGGAACACCGGATTCCCGACGGCATAGCGTTCACTAAATGGATTGTATGGGCCGTTACTACTCAGATTGATCAGCAATTCACGATTGTTTCAAAATCCAGCAAATAATCATTTACCAATCGGTTAAATTGCAACTATTGCTAAAATCGATGTTATTTTAAATGAATCAGATGAAAGATATTATAAAACGAGCGCTCTGCTCGTGGCTTCGGCCGAGTGAATCACAATGTATTTTTCTGTTTAAAACGGGACAGACAGACAGACCACGCATTATATTAATATTAGTATGGAAGAGTGCATAATATTATGTAGTAATAACGATATAAATATCTATCCATAAAAAAATGTTAATATTTTTTCTCTACAAACTCAACCAAGCGGTTGAGTGTTATATTAAAATAGTAATAACATTGACCGTCAAGTCTATAAAAGGATGTCACTGGAGTCCTTGCATAAATTGGAGCGTACCTACTTGTTCCAGATTGATAGCGAGGGTGCTAATGGACGCCGGTCACAATAAATGAAACGGGTCAATTCAACCAACGACAATCTAAGTCGCAATTGTGATAAAACAAATTTCAAAGCAAAGTAATAAAAATCGCAAAATATAAATAAAAACGAGAGAAAATAATTTCATTTCCAATTTAAAACGAGTTTTGCAGATAAAAGGTTCGAGTCAATAGTGAAAATCTGAACATTTCATATAGCGAGTGGTATGAAACATGGAAACTACATCAGATGGTAATAACCGGCACAAAGGATTTAGAATCGGGCGTGGAATAGAGCAGTAAGTGTATTTGAAGCCTTACATTCTCGCTATTAGCGAGTCGGCCAGCGTCGCCGGAGATCACGTAGAGGACCGGTCGTGAGTCTGTCCGCCCGCCTGTGTTAAATTACCGCCATTCGGGTCCGTGGAGCGTGCTCGTAAAAATGTGCAACCTAACGGAAAAAGTACTATAGCACCGTAAGCTGGGAAACGCTTATCTACATTTTACAGCTGCCGTTTTTGGACACATTTCAATTTTATGTTTGGTGTACCAATCATAAATATAGTTGTGCGGTGTGTTATATTAAATATTTTCAGATGGATGCTATTACAGGATCAACGCGCTGCAGTTTATATAATACATATATGTTCCATACACCAAGCATACGAAACAAGAAGTTATACAACTAGTCTGTGACGAAAACGCAAGGAAAAGACGCACTGCGTGAAAGAAAACCTCTTTAAAATACGTTTAATGAATGAAGTACAAACAATAAAACAAAGTAATTTTAAAATAACTACGGCCTACATTAACGCGCATCCAGTTTAACCTGACAAGGTGCATGCGTTCACCGTGTAGGTACTATAGTTATACTCGACAACAAGAAATGGGTACTTATTTAGTTGCAGCAAAATTCCGACTCGGCAAGATGCGGTGAGCGGGGGAGGGCCGCCCGGCAACTGCGCTATTCGTCGCGCACATACAGCCAGACAATCCCAATTATTATTAACAGATATACGTTTAATGATCGTGTTCAGAAGGCCTGATGCGATCGTGGCCGCTATCGTTGTACGATTATAGCATTATGTCCATTAGTGTTAGTGTGAGAATCGTGTACGGGGGTTATAATGTGACCTTTGAGGGTGGGAATTAGTTGGAAGACGGGGTGCGGCGTGGGGGGCTCGCGGAGTGGGCCGACTGATGATTTGTAGTGCGGTTGGCGTTCATCTAGCGTACTGTCGAGACAAACTCATTTTAACAAAGATGAATTACGGAGTAACGACACGTAGACATTGCGCTTTCAGTCGGACATGACGTGACGTTAAAGCGTATGTAGGATTAATGTCAACGTCCTCTGCAGTAGAATGTAATGTGTGTGATTATTTTAAGAATAAAGTTCCACGTGTTGTTAAAAATAACAAATTTCTTATTTACCAAAATCTCAAGTATGAACAAAATTGTAATTATGTTAACTATACAAATTTGATTGAAAACTATATAAAACTTACTTTATTGTCTAAACTGCTTGCTGTCTTCCAACTTGAACCTAAAACAAATAAGAACATTAATTTATTTATGTGATATAAATATGTCAGAAGAATGGCGTCAAGAAGTTTTCGGAAGTAATAAATAACCTTTAAGGTTGTTTGTGTTCTTATAAAACTATGAAGAATACAAATTATGTAAGATTTATTACACACTTAAAACTATAGTTTAGTAGAAAAGTACTTTGAAAGAAATGGATCAAAATCGAGCACTGTGATGAAAGAAAAATAGTATATTTTTCAGTCTCACACTTTTTTCTGCAATGCTGAATAGAAAAATATAACCTAATGTTAAGACACTTCATTCTCCACTTTCTGGTGAAACTCGAAACATGTGTTGAATAACGGAATTCAACGTCACACTTTTTCTTACTAAAGCGTGGCAATAAATTTTCATTGCCACGCTTTAAAAAACAAGTATTTAAATGTTTTTCAAAATGCATTTTGGCAAGTGAGGATTGAACCTGTACCCGTCATGTTTAACCTCAAAAAACTATAAATACTGTATACAAAGAAATGTATTTTTTCAATGAGCTTGATTTGTAAAAATGTATTTTATTTTATGTATAGATTTTCAATGTATATAATAAAATATATAAAAGTTAATGGTCAAATAAAAATTGACTAAAATACCTCGTTGGACTCGACAGTGATAAAGTTTGCTGAACATATTTATTACGTTTCAGATGTACACGAGCTCGTTCACTCATTTATTATTAATCTTTCTGTGCATGCCACATTTATTCATAATACTTTGGATTTATTTGCTCATTATATTTATAATAATTTTTAAAAAATAACAATTTTAAAGTTGAAATGTCGTTATTAATTTTGAAAGTTTACAAACTTGACTACTAAGATGTAGTTTATATGCCATCCACTGGGAACGTAGTTTAATAGCTAATCCATCACATCTGCATATATTAGCCAAAACAATTTCAACAAGTACGGCAAGTTCATCCGACAATACTGCACGTAGTTGCAAAGTTATATTTGAGAGCGGATTACTGGAGCAACTTCAAAGGGAATTGCAGATTGCGTACTGGGCTTCGATTGGGGAACGGCAAATTTAGTTAACAATTTATGCAGTAAACACAAGTTCGAAATCAATGAACCAGTAGTATGGACATTAAATAAAAAAACCGCAACAATAAAACTTTTTATGTCATATATTTCGTACACAAAGTATTTCGCCGAATAGATTGTGCGAACAAAAGTAGCAAAACTGCCAAAAGTCTAAATTGTTCCTTTGTCCACATCAATAACAGAGTCGAATATCGAGGGCGTTGGTGAGTCGGTACGAGTAGGTAGGAATGAAATGGACAATGCGCATAAAAAATCAATAAACGCCGGGCTCGGCCTTCGCTGAGGTCGAGTGACTCTCGGATCAGCTCGCCACGTCACAAGACTAAGATGGCCGCTTTTAATTTCTTTAAATGAATTCCTACTTGCGGCGAGGTATTATAGAGTGAATTATGAAATCCGCACTCGCAGCTAGATTGGAAGCAATAATCTTATTAACTGTTACATTATTTAAATAATAGTACAGTTAAACCCACAGTTATCTGAATAGTTAAGTTATATTTGCAACAGATAAACATAGCTCGAGTCGTGTGTCACGATGTACTTACTAATTTTACAAAATATGTGTTCGTTCAAACTTCCGCCATTGCTCAAACGATGAGTGCGCAACAACGTTTAAGTGTTTTCTCTGAACCTACAAAAGGAATAATCAAAAAGTTACATATACTCTTATATTCTTAAGAAAACGACATTAATGTTTATTTTGACAAATCAGTATCATGGATAACATAAATTTTAAAATTAAACAAAAATTGTTGAGTTCAATGCGCTAAAAATCATTCTTCATTGAATGTACGCTATAGACACGTGAACATCCGAGTGTTATCACTGTGCCAGCGTAAATATTAACGATAAGAGTAATATGTGATGTATAGTAGTATAAAGAATAGTTGGCGTCGGCTCAGAGTTAACGCCGTTCCATTCAGTGCCAAGTGTAATATTTTTAGATGGTGTGTGACATGGCAAAATTTTGATGTGCGTAATAACTATATTAATTTACATATATAAATCAAGTAAAATATACAACTATATATTCATTATATACATGTCTTATCCAAACAGTTCACCATCATTCGTACTTAAGTCGCAATATGCTAAGGTGATTATATACTTGAGTGTGATTATATTATGAAACAAAAATAAACTTAACTGAACAAATGCACTCCTCTGCAATGCATTTGTGAACCAGATAGAACTAATAATGTTATGAATAATCAGAGTTTTAATTCACAAAAACATGTTCAAAAACAGATAATTTGACATCCAGATAAAGAATAAATTCATTCATGACAATCACACGACACTGTGTGAGAATAAACTTATGGCTCCTGACCTCCGACCTAAGTATAATGATTACTGAAATAACGAACACAACATGCGAAATCGCATTTTTTTGCAGCTTCACGCTTTTCGCGCATATCGGCGAAGTCAGAGAGTACCTAGTGTAAAGACACTCTGTCCTCCATTTCGACCTCCTTCACCGGCAAAAAATAAGACATTTCTTTTAAAAACAATTGCAAAAAGAACTAGCACTATAATACATATAATCTTATGTAGTTTTCAAACAAGAGCATAGCAACTCCCCAGCATAACGTCCATTAGCGAGTAACCAGACGTTATTTATATGGCCTAGCCAGGTTAACATTAAAACCGGTCTACGGTCGGCGGCACACATAGGCAACAGCCTAGAAAATACACGCGGCTCAGGGATCAAAGAAAGTTGTAGTGGCGTAGGTCGAACTGCGATACAATGCTCGGCTGCGCGGACACGGGCGGAATGGAAAGTTGGAAACTGTAATACAATAGTTTAGACTTGCCTCTTGGAGCTAATGTTGTGGAAGCAAACATTTTATAGGAAAATTCCTATGAGAACTCATACATAATCTGTGTTAAACATGAAATTTTAATATTACGAATATTCCACTAGTATATAGCCTATAAAAGACTGTATATGCATATTAATTGTATTATTATTACAAAACGTTATTTCCGCATTTGCATCATGCGTGAGCGACATCAAAACGTCAAATCACAATTATATCAAATGTCACAATGTTCTAAAAACACGATCGGTTTCCAGCTCGAAAGCAAATTACATACGCTATCAACATGTTATGAGTGTGACATGTGACATCATTAGTGAAACATTTCCACTTGCTTACATTACAACCACGTACTCCATATAAAGTGTCGTGTCATACTTGCATTGGTGAGATTATTTAAATTACAGGTAAATCTCTTAACCCACGCAAAACTTGTTGTTTTTAACGACTTTACTATAGCTATCAGAATATATTTTAATCATATAATAGGTATATAATTATTTAATATGTAATATACCTAATATTTTATAAATCACTACTATACATCAAATTTTTATATTACAAAAAACCATCGTAGCGCAGTGGAATGTCCCTGCTCAGGTTTACAACACGTAAACGAGATTGGTTCTAGGTTCGATTCCAAATCGAGAAATACTTAAATTTTGATTAAATTAATTTCTTCTTTAGCAAGACAAGACGGAATTGTGAATTATAACGCGAATTTAGTATTCTAGTATTTCGGGCGAAAAGCGGAGAACAAAGTGTCTTATCACAAGATTCACTCTAAAGTAAAAAGCTTAAAGGCAAGCTCAGAAAGGCAGTCAGATTGGATCCTCAAACCAAGTCGACTGTATAAATTTCCACAACGCCAGCACATTCGGAACGTGAGCATTTTATTGCATATGAACATGATAAAACTTACACACACGAATCGTCTGCTGTTTTAAATTATGCAATTTCCGCATATTCACGCTTCCTAGACACGTATCGCTGTTACACAATTAGTACATACGAGTACATAGAAATTTGTGAATGCTTTTAATGAAAGTTAATACAATAAGTAGTACACTGCGGTAATAATAGGTTACTCTTGTAATGATTCATAATCCTACTTAATTATGAGTTAGTTCTAAAACTTGTGCCAACATTGTGAACACAATTAATGTTCTCAACTTGAGATAAACTTTTGAGAGCGGAGATAGTTTAATGTAGAAATATGTACATTAAATATATATAGAAAGCTCTTGAATAAGACCGCATAAATAAATATGATGAGAAATGTTTACAGTTGCCAACACAGAAACACCTTGTACTGGAGAGAGTACTTCAAACGGCAACTTCCGCGCACGATTTCAAAAGTTTAATCAAAGAACTTCAAAACTTCGGCTGACCGCGCTTAGTTTAGTAATACACGGGCCGTAATAACTCTCAACATTTATTCGACAACACAAACAAGGAACAACATTACATAACCTGGGGGTCAAATGTGAACGTCATACGATTCCATCAAAATGGAAAAATAATGTATTATCATGAATACATATATGTGGTAATAAAACGTCGCCATAAAATCAGGTTAATCGGAAAATAAACATAGTTTAGCGGCCACGTGAAGCGAGTCGATAGCGCACAGCGTCGCGTCACAAGGTCACTGAACGCGTATACCTAGCCGCCAACGAACCCTCGCATACTTCACCTGTTTATCGCGCTGGCACTCGGTAAACAGGCGGAGAGCTATTGTTTACGATACTAGCGAAGTTTGCTCAACAAACGTACCTGATAGTTCCTTGGGGCCGCTCGAGCGATCCGTTCACAATGGCTCACGCGTATTGCCGGCCGGCGGGTACGGCTACACAATATAATGTCGTTACGAACAATAAATACATACAATCGCGGAACACCGAGCGTTTACCAATAGCGGCGCGCGACAGGGCAAGCTGCGCTCCGGGCGCAAGGCGTGTTTATCTGACGGTGACAGTACGGACGCCACACATGGGGCCACACCGGCATATAACAATACCGAGGCCGATAATTATTATTATTGTCGTCACACCGTTGACCGGCTCCCCGTCTCGGGCTCTGCTAAAGTAAGCAGATAGGTGTCGTAATCGCTAAATTCCATAGGACGAGCGCACACAGGCGCGTCGTGTGCGCGTCCCCGCCACGTGTGACGTGACGTCGCCGGCTAGGTGTGAGCGCAGGTAAGTGTGGCGGATAGGCGCGTAGGTATCGATCTCGCGATAAATTCGACACGGCCAGCGGTGAATGCACCTCACCGCTGGCGGCGGTCGCCTTTCACGCCGCACATTGCTAGCCGGCGAAAACGCAATTTGTGATCAGAACAAACCTTGTTCTGATCCATTACTAGTGTAAAATTCACAACTAATTGTTAATACTTCATTAATTGTTCATTGAGAACAAAGCTGAGTTTCTGGCGCCGGTTCTTCTCAGATCCGAGGCATTCACTATAGTAAACCGGTTACAAAATTATGTAACGTTCAAAAAATGAAGCATGTAACTTCTTATTTTGAATATAATTATGTGACCTTGACTTTGACTAACGATTTTCAGCTAATCGTATTTTTTGTGTCGTTTCCCCACAAACAAACAATGAATTGTTAATTTTAATTAAGTTTTGCCCAACACTGGAACAAGGCACTGAATTCAAAGCATCAATTACGAGTCGCAGGTCGCGGGCGGCAACCGGCAACGCGCTATGCGCATGAAAGCGCGCGGGCGCAGCGCCACGCGGCCGCGTCGAACCTTCTCGAATGCCGCCGAGATAACACGTGTTTGTTTATTAACGGCGGCAATTGCGCAACAATAACGTATTGATAACAGCGTTAGGTTCGCTCCGAACGAGAATCGAGGCGAAGGTGACGAAAGGTCGGGCACCCAGTGGGCGTCGATCCAATTAAATATTGACAATATTTACTATTTCTGCTTTGTATATATGAAATATGCGTAGGTACATGTTATCGTTTGATATCGTATCGTATGACAAATATTTTTACGATATCACTTTATTCTAATTTATCTGGTATCTAATTAGTAATGGATAATACGAGATTTGAATGCTTCGAAAGACAGATCATAATATGAACACAATGACTCACTAGAGTCGCCTACAAAGCAATAAAAACAAGTGAATACGTTTCGCTACTTCCACCGACGCTAGTATGCTCCGGCTAGTCTAAATTAGTTCAGCTGTCAACGACAGCCATAGACTTATAAAGACTTGTGTCAAGAATTAACGACGATTCAAAGTGTAATTAACCATATTTCCATTCAAATGAGCAATATCGGTACAGTTCAAACAACGAGCATCAGGCCTAAAATGTAACATAGCATTGAAAGGAACAATAAAAAATACATGTACCTATCTATACCTATACAAAAAAGTAATTCAATTGTAAGCCAAACTATTTAGTGTGATTCGTTCTAGAGCACTTTAGATTCCGGAAAGCAAAGTGGTCTAAAAATGACAACGCCGAGGGAAGCGAAGCGTGGCGCGAAAACGTACACGTCTGCGCGACAGCGTAATGACATAAAAATCAATTACCTAAAAAAAGAATTGGTTCTTAATTTTTACATTACAATTAACAATGAATTAATTGTAAATTGTGTTTTTCGTACAATCAATTGTTAATTTTGCCCATCACTGGCGTAGACCAAACGGGCAAACGACGACGAGCAAGCCGACCGATGCTAGTGCGCTTGTACAAAAAGTGAATAATGACGGACGTCGGCCGCCTCGTCGTCGCACAATTGCGCTATTTCGAGACACGTTTTCCTGCTAGCAATAATACCTATTAATAATAACAGACGCTAGTCGTCCTGCGCTCAGTGTTGGTGGGCAAAATTTAAATGCAATTAACAGTTAAATATTAACTATTCATTTTGTTTGTGGGGAAATGACATAAAAAAATCACAATTAGCTGAAAATTAGTTACTCTTTAATTATTACACTACAATTAACAATGAATTAATTGTTAATTGTGATTTTCGCAAAAACAAATAATAATTTGTTAATATTTAATTATTAATTGTAATTAAATTTTGCCCAACACTGGCTCAAACATAAAGATAATGATTGTTAAGTGCAAACGGCAAACGGCATAAACAAGTATAGACGCCGATAGAGCGCTGTTACTAACTATCGAGTATGATGAAAAAGTAACACGTGGCGCGCTTCGGAGCGTACAAGGTGAACGGCTCCGCGAATTATAATGCCAAAGAAAATCGTATGCAAATCGCTACAATGAAATATTGGATTCGATGGGATCGTGCCTCGAATATTAATACGGTTTTAGCGGCGACAGATAACTTATAAATAAATTACTTATTGCACACACATAAAATGTGTCCATTGCAAAAATTTTGTATTATATTTATGCTTTCAATATTTACATTTACTAAGGATATTGCAATCTCATAAACGGCAAAGTTATTCTCTAGACATGAATTTCAATAATATTCAGATCCATTGTTTTAAGTTAATTAACTGTTTAAAACTAAATTAATTAACAACTAATGTCCTCGTTGTCGCGTATAATATAACAGCAACGTTTGTCACTTTATACGAAACGATAGGGATATCAAACATTTTTTTTAGCTTTACACGCACACAGCAGGGTAGGCAGAGGGAACCTAGTATTAAGACACTCCGTTCCCCACTTCAAACATGTGTGATGTGTATAATGTGTAATGAATATAACAATGAATTAAATTAGCTTTCTGCATTTCTTCTGTATATGCCGAATTACATACTTCTCAGGCCACAATTTTCGTAAAATTAAGTCAAAATTCCATCTTTTACGTATTAAAAAAACAATGTATGTAAAAATAGATACAGTCTATATTCAATAAATAAAACGAAAATACATACTACAACATTTTTCCGTTTAATTTAGAGTTACGATCAAACGAATTATAATAACCGTACTTAATAATATAAAAGATCGTGTGCCACAAAGTTAATATTAATTGCTATACCACAAGCAAAGGTAGTTTTTCTCTTTTATCCAAAAGCTAAAGTTTAGCGGATCGATTGTTCGCAAGAACTTTAGAAGTTGGTGGATGTTACTTTAGGTGGGTAGTTTGCAGAAGTCGGCGAAAGGGAGCGGGAGTGGGGAGCAATGAGCAGTGAAATATAGTTCAAAGTTGAGGCAGTTGCGATGCGCCGACATTGTGCTGTTCGACCGATCGAACTTTGCGAGCGGCGTTCGTGATGCAATCTTTATGTTCTAAACTTCTATTAGGTTACGTTTTTATTATTGCTGATTCGAATACTATTTGAAGTATTTGGAAATTAACTTTAAATAACTACTTTTGTAGAGTTACAGGACATATATACTAATATAATAAAGAGGTAAAGTTTGTAACTTTGTTTGTGAGGGGTCATCTTCGGAAATACTGAAACCGATTATGAAAATTCTTTCACAATTAGTAAGATGCACTATTCAGGAGTGCTTTATTATTTTATTATTATTGAACATAAAGTTCAGAAGGACGTAAATGCGGTCGAATAGGGGATGAAAAGTGCAGATAACGCGGGGCGAAGCAGCTTGCTAGTTTTATATATAGTTGATTATGATAAGATATAGAATACACAAATAGACGAAGTTCCATCACAATCACCAAATTTTATTGTATTGGAAATTGTATTTCAATAACATTTAATGCAATTATAAAATAGGCGTATTTCTAGACTCTAGAGTGAAAACTAGATTTTCATAAAAAATATATGACGAACACAATATATAAAGTGAAAGCCGAAATGACTCACCGTCCGCCTACAAGCAGTTGCTACGCTACTAATTACTGTACCTGAAAAAATAAAATATACATTACAGTCATGAAATGTACTCGTAGTATAAACCTAAATATTCAATACGTCCGCATTGACCTTATGTTATCGGTTGTTTTTAATGGAACAATTTGTTTTACAGTTTTTACTATCGACATACGCAGGCTTTGCTTATTATTTGTGATAAATGAACAAGTTATATAGTTACTTGTTCGACCACATTTGACACTATTAATTGATCGTTGGATGGATATCAAATTTTGAATATCTTACAAAATTGTGAAACATTCTTAATTAAGACTTATTGACAAAAAACGGAAAGAAAGCACAACAATACATTGGTGACTATTTAATAACTTGGCTTTATATTAACAAACAAAGAATTATTAAATCTACAGAACATATAATTAAATATACTAAAATCCTTACTAACGTACCTAAGACTACACTAATATAAAAGAAATTTATCAACACCGGCAATGACAAGCCTCGTCTATTCACCGCAAAGTAAGAAATCAAATCTACCTATTCTTAGAAACCGCTACATTTTCGCTTTACTTTCAAAGTGGATATTTATCTTAAAGCGTGAGCCCGGCGACAGCTAGGTCGGGCTGGGCTGAGAGACAACGGTGACCTTGGCTGAGCCACCCCAAGCCTCCCCCGTGATGTGAGCCGACTGAACGACGATCTATCGAAGCGTGTCTAGAATTCTTTATGTAGAAAGAATTCTTTACATTCAGTAATATATTTACAAAGTAAACGTGTTTACGTTCGAGAATGTTCTATTGATAAAAAAGTAGTTTCGGTGTGAAGAGCTGCAGTTTGTTTGTATGTGTCTATAAAACAAGCTGTGCCAGTGTCTTTATACTTAGAAATTTAAAAAGTTATAATTATTCTCAAATAAAAGTAGCCTACGCTACTCGTTACTACACTACTGCTATGTATTACTAGTAAACTACTAGTAAACATACCTTGAAATAGGTAGAAAAAAAGATAGCAAAAACAGACAAAAAATTGTAAAAAATGTCATGTTGGTATATATATTTTAATAATACTACAAAAAGACAATTTTATTTATTTACATAGATTAATATTCGTTTATATTTAATATTAATGGCAGTAACTTATCACAAGGAATAGCATGAATAATTTCCTACATGGAGAAATAAATATTGCTTTCTGTAGTCCCAGCGAATCATAAATTATGGAGACAGCAATGTGCAAATTGCATGTATATTTATTGGAAGACTTTTGATCTTTTGTCAGGCAAACAATGATACGTCTAGCGTACACGTTATTACTAAATAATGATTACATCATATATGCATATTCATTGAGGTTATTTTTTTTTTTAAATTATACTTTAGTGCGTGGCAAATGGCAAGCTAAATTTTTTTTATTACATTACTTAATTATGAAGTTAAAATTCGAAAATAAAAGTAGTCTAGTAGTCTTAATTAGCTATTTTCCAAGGAAAGTCCTATCAAAATTGGTCCGCCCGTTCCAGATACTAGCATAAACAAAGAAATAGACGAACAAAAAAAATTAAAAATGTATTATACTTATATTCTGATTAAAATTACAAAAATACACTAAATGTATTTATATGTATAGATTATACTTCATTAATCAATGGCAAGTTAAAAATGCTTGATTACAATGCATGTAGTAGTATAAATAGACACATATAAACTCATTTTATAGCCTTTTCAACAGATGTGACTACAAGATATTTGTCTTCGTTTATCCATATATAGATATAAGAATAATAATATACATATATAATATAACTATATAGATTAATTACGTCCGTATGCTAACACTGTGAATCATTTGTCTAGATTACAATGCGATTACATCATGCTGTATAAATAGTGAGGAAACGTAAAAAAAGACAAGATTTTTTGTTTCTTTTTTTTTAGCTTTACGCTGTATCCCGCACGCAGCAGGGTAGGCAAAGGGAACCTAGTGTTAAGACACTCCGTTCCCCACTTTCCGCCGAATTCAGAGGCTTCCGTGTTAAGTGGTGGAACTTGACGCCGCGCTTTAGCTCGGCACCAGAGCGAAGAAAATGGAAATAATAAATATTACTCCTCGAGTGGGAATCGAATCCACAACCAGTCGTTTACAGTCACACGCTTGTGCAACTGGGCCACGACTGACCACGTTTTTTAATATAATAATATTTTATCACAAAATATCATAACAAAATAGATAAGCATACATAAAACTCAACAAATTCCTAATTATCAGATACTAAAGTTAATACAGACTGAACACCATATATACAAATATATTATTTAAAATTTCAAATAGTGAAAAATCTACAAAACAGATCGGCATACCATTAAGTTAGTTAATTTTTTAAATAGCAAACGAAACAACATTCGTATAGCATATTTTCGCAATTCACAGAACATGCTAATTACGAGCCGCTGGCGGACCGGACGGTGGATGCGTTTTTATACATTTTTTTTTCAAATTGACATTGACAAGCCGGTCGGGTGCCACCTGGTGCGGAAACCTGTTCTCCAAACGATTGCAGTACTCGGTATTATTGATATTTCAAGATTCTTAGGCATTTAGAGACGCTATAAAGAATAAATTAACTTTATTTCTACGAATATATACTAATATATTCACAACCTTATATTTTATAATTAATATACAATACTATATGTGCTCGCGACTTCGTCTGCGAGGATTTTAATAAAATACTAATAATTCTGAAATAAAAGTAACTTTAGTTACTCCTAGTTACATCAATAATCTGTATTTACATAACAGTTACAGAGATTAACAACCGACAGATAAACAATTGTAAAAAATGTATATGGTTAAATATAGTATATGTGTTTTTTTATATAAATATAACCTTCAAATATTGTTCAGAATAAGTGACAATTACGTAATGTCAATATAAAATGTGACCATTGGGCTTTAGTCACATTCACATGATGAATATAGTTTCCGAGAAAAGTATAAGAAATTCGAAACTTGTGCATTGGACGGAAAAATAACACAGTCGGCGTGGCCTTTGTGCGGGGTTGGCAAAAAGATGCTGATGCGACTGGCTCAGCACCTAGCGGCTCTTCAAAGGGATTTACTTTATGCATTGTCAGACCACAGTTGATATCGGTAAGCGATGCGGTCGAATTTAGTTTTATTATTTTTTTATGTTAACGCGTTATTACTATTACTGAAGAGATAGGGAAAGAAAGTGAAATGGCCGTTCTATTCGTTCGTCTCTTCCACTCTTGGTCTATATAACCCTCGGTGATTTTCATACTTTGCATGTCATTACGGTTAACATAATTTTAATAATATATTTTTGTTTTTTCGATTTTTACTCTTTTGTAATTCTCTCATTCCTATAGTTTTTGTATTCAGGAATATATTTTAGATAATTCTACGTATCGAATACTTAGTAGACCGTCACAGGTAGATTCTACCTGTGATTGAATATTTTCAAATGCCAAAAATATAAGCGCACTCATAAACATAACCACTCTATATTATAACTTAAAAGAACAAAAAATAAAGGATGTTTACTGTAAGATATTTTAAATTGATTACAATTTTTAGATTAAGATAAAAAAAACATTTCATCTAAAAGAATAAACAATAGTAATTGTCAGAAAGTTTATGAACGCAATTATGTTCAAAGTATGCACGGCTATTAACGTTAATACGTGAGTAAAATCGCAAAGCGTGTAAACTTATCGTTACACGTGACTACTTATCGTTTAGGTATACGTGACGTATGCACTTTAACGTAAGTGTTAAAAAAATGCCATCAGGCAGGCCATACGTGAAATGTTATATCAACTTTACTTGTGTTTTTGCTGGCTTTACACGTCTTCTTAATTATTGCTCGTCTCGTAACTCACGAGATAAACCATTCGATTTTTCATGTAACATTATAAGTATTTTAAAATACAAAAGGCCGTCGTAACGCGGTTGGACAGTGTCTGATTGTAAACGAAAGTTGTGGCTTCGATTCCCACTCAGGGATAATGATAACAATTATATTATATTACTTTCATTTCTCCACTTCGGTACCTAAGATAAACGCAGCATTAAATTGTCCTACGTTAAATGTTTCGATTTTGGTCGAAAAATTGAGAACGGAGTCTTGACGCTAATTTCTGTTTGAAACCGTGCTATGAGTAAAAAACGTTAAGCTGTTATTATATATTAACAATGATATTATTCTCATTAATTTAATTCTTAAATTAATGGTATTATGATTTATTACTAACATTATAATTAATAATATTTTGTATATAAATATATTTTGGCAAAGGTAATAAAGGAAGAAAAAAAATAGTTAACAATGGGCAATTGGAAAAAAATGTAAAGTAAATAACCGCAGTATGAAACTTAATTGAATTGGACAGACGCGATCCAATTTCGATTCGTTTTAAATGTTCAAAAGCAATTTTCAACTTTGACATGCCGTTTTGTCAATAAATACCGCCGGCAAAAGCAATTAAAGCATGTAACACAACAATTGAGTTTAATATATATTAAAACTATAAAACAAGTTATTAATGTTAACTGTAGGTAGGTATGTAGTTAGTGAACAAGACAAAACAACTGTATGATTATACAAATATTTTTATTTCTAATCACGGTTGTCTTCCTAAATTTATAAGGACAATACATTGGTGTGTACTACTTAAGAAGTAATTCATTTAAAGTAGGAGTAACTGTTATGGAAAGTTTCATAACAAGAAAAAAGTAATCAAAACTACTAGAAAATTCTAGTATAAATACTGAATCCAAAAATAGAATTATCATACAAATCAAATCCTCATTTCGACATCACAGTCGGAAGTTTATACGCGTTTTACTATCACAAAAACGGAGGATGACACAATTATAAACAAAAAAGTTAAGTTCAGTTGAAACCGATTCGCTAGTGCGGCGAAGTTAAAACGAAAACAGCAGCCATTCGTGTCGGAAACAAGGCAAAAGGAACAAACTATGAGCCCCGAGGCCCGTACACGATGAAAATAAAAATTCAAACAGTTTCAACTGCTCCCAGACGAATCGTGCCCAACTTTGTCGACTAAGTAATTGCCTTTTACAGTTTTGTCGCAGCAAGTTCCGAGCTGACTCATCCTACGATCCAATAAAAAACACGACCGTTTTTAGAAAGTTAGAAAATTGAGTGTCGATCGTAATTTATACGATGACGCCATGTGTCTCTTTTTACATTTAACGACGCAAACAGCAAAATCGACAGATGCGACCCAAATTCTGCACAATTAATTAATATTAAGTAGTTACTTAAGGCATAAATTAACTTTTAAAGGTGGAAAATTATGTAAATTCTTATGGCAAACCTTCCACATATTAATATCCATATCACATATATATTATACCAAAAATCAGAACAAAAACAATTTTTTTTCACAATTTAACCATCTATTAGCGTCTCAAACAATAGAATAGCGAAAAAAAAGAAACTAAAATGAAGTATAATAACACAAGTTGGTGCATAAATCTAGTTTCCGTTGCGACGTTAAAAACCTAGTTCAGTGGTGCCACGTCGGCTCACGTCCTGGTGTGTCGCTGACACACCACTCTCAGCAAAAACAACGTGCCTCCACAATACTACAATAGGTGGCTGAGCTGAGCGGTTTCCTCTGCCCCCTCCCACTCCCCTGCCCCCACTCGACTCCCCACGGCCGCCACTTACGTGACTCAGCACCAAGCTTTATATCAAATTCGACGTCGTGCGACTTTAGTGACTTGTTTTTCGTTGTAAGTAGTTTTTTTTCTGCCAATAAAACATTTTGTAATGGCGCTATTGGTAATGATAAAGGTGAGCAACTGAGAATACATTAAAGAGGCGAACGGGTTTTCTTTTTATTCTTTAGTAAAAGTTCAAGCAAAGACTATACAGCGAGCGCGAAGTTCGCTCAAGTTCCGAGACCTATTTAAGAGTTCGACAGCAAGGTTATACTCAACTTGTAATATTTAAGAACTGGGAAACTTTTAAAATGAATTAAAATAACTTTTATATATAATACTTTAGCGAAAATAAAAATATAATTAAAATCACGTGTTTATTTTAAGTATATAAATTTCATAATACGTCACCGGGTCCCACAATCGCATTCGCAATTTAAAGGTGTCAAAAAATGTCGAAAGGTGAATAACCTAGTGGGAAACGTGGCGTTGCCGGCTGTTTCCGATACAAAACGAAATCCAATTAGCCATCCCGTCCCACTGCTTTCATTAACCGCCTGAATAAGCGGAAACCGTAAAATACCTTACTGGGAGGACGGACTGAGGAGACGAAGACGGCATCCATTAAATACCAAACGACCTCCGCGTATAAAATGTGATTAATTACACCAAGTGCGCAATAAAACTTGTACGTCTATGGTCAAAGTTGTTGCCAACTGGATATTCCGGTGGACTCTCGCATTTATAGCGCTAGATGACTTGTGAGAAAAAAATACATTATAATTAAGCGTAATGATTAAGAAATAAATGTCCCTCGAGTGGTAATAAAAATAGTAAAAAAAATCCCGTTTCTTTGTAGAGCACTAAATACACACGACATAGAAGAGGCAATTTACCTAATTGTAGTTTAATTTCTCCACACAACAATGTAATATTTCATTGAATGTACCACACTATCGTGTTGGTACATAAATTGCTTGTAACTATCTGTAATTGTACAGCGGGGCGATTAGGCATCGCGCATTAAAACAAGTGGTTTTACAATAAAATTAGATAAGTGCCACAGTTATTGATGATGCATTAGAGAAGATAAAACGTCGGGCTTTGGTAAATTGAGTCATAAATTGTTTATCGTTACCCGACCGTTTGCCATCATAAACAACGGGTACGATCGCGCTCGAATGGATAATTCGCTTGTTTATATTGCATCGAATGGCAGTCATATTGTTTGTACGGACTGCACATGTGTCGCCTACGCGAGAAATTTAAAATTTAACACTAACATTACTCATGTAAATCTAAACAGACTGTCATCGTCGCTATGAGCACTTAAAAAAAGTTACAGTCGGATAGCGCTGTCAATGTTTGAACTTTAAAGAAAATTCATGCCATTAGTTATATTGACAGAAAAAAATTTATACA
Source organism: Dryas iulia moderata (assembly GCA_019049465.1). Taxonomy (NCBI): domain Eukaryota; kingdom Metazoa; phylum Arthropoda; class Insecta; order Lepidoptera; family Nymphalidae; genus Dryas; species Dryas iulia. Next base: position 1,423,423 of record CM032437.1, read on the forward strand.
AATGAATCAAATTTGAGTGTCTGTTTGAAATGTTCATATAATCGTTTAAATATACTCAAAAATCATTTTTTTTACAATTTCTATATATCTGTCTGTTTGTTCCGGCTAATGGCCGCCCTGTAACGGCCGAACCGATTATGATGTGACTTTCGTTACCAGATAGCTGACGTATCAAGGAGTAAAAAAAAGTAAAATTGTAACTTTTTTGGTTAATAAATTTCACGGGGACGAATTCGTGGGTACAGCTAGTACAAAATATAAGTCAAATACATTTACACAATAGCACCCTCTAAATACTCCAATCCAATTCCAACAATTTGATATTAATTTATTGAAAAACAAAATATTTATTATCACCGCAAATTCATAGATTCCCACAAAGAAGTCGCAAAAACAGAAATCATTACGTACGTACATACGTATGTATATATGAGTATGAAAAAACCAACGCGAGGTATATTTTTAGGTAACCTTAAATATTGCAGCACTCGACGCCCCCACGATCCGTGGATTGAGACAGCTGAATATAACCCGGTGGTATTTTGATTACGATATTAATAAATCGTCTAGGAGAGAAAGTTTGTATACTACTAACCAAAGTGTTGATTAGGTTGATGGATTACTTTTTAGGTTAATTATTAATTAAGTTAATAGAAGAATATTTCAACGTAACTTCTAAATTTTTCAACTAGGAAAAACTTTTCTTTTGTCGTTTAAAGTTTGCTAAAATATTATACTAGTTATTTATTTATAGAAAAGAAAACTTTACGGTGTTCTCCTGAGATGACATAAATGAGTACAACTGAGATACTCTACTTCAATTCAAATAGTAAGTAACAAAAATATATTAAAAAGCAATATTTTTTATACCATAACTTTATACATTTTACAATATAAGTTAAGTGATAATCGATTAACATTTTTACTCCGTGGGTCATCTTATTTTATTGGTATTTATAAATTGTGTGTAAAGAATTAATAGCAGGATAGAGGAGAACAAGCTTATTTTGTTGGTTTGGTTATAATAATTATCAGGTGGAAGAGAAATACAATAAAGATTTAAAATAATTAGAATTTACACATTTAATTCGTTACCTGTGGCAATGATAGTTGGCTACACACATACACAGCAAAACACTATAAATACTTTTATAACACTATGAGGCACAGAATTAACAGCACAAATGTCTATTCAACTGAAACTTTTTAACAAATTACACCAAATTTAACAATAAAAAAAGTAATACTTCAATTGAAATTAATTAATTTACATAGAAGTTTTAAAGGCATCTATATCTCAGGGCTACCACATTTAAAAAAAAACATCTCTCTGTCTACAAAGAGAACATGCCACGACACTGTCCTACACTTTCCGGCCAAAACATTAACAGTTTAACAAACCACAAAAAAAAACTTACTTTTTTTTTTTATAGCTTCACGCTGTATCCCGCACACAGCAGGGTAGGCAGAGGGAACCTAGTGTTAAGACACTCCGTTCCCCACTTTCCGCCGAATTCGGAGGCTTGCGTGTTAAGTGGCAGAACTTAACGCCGCGCTTTACCTCGACACCAGAGCGAAGAAAATGGAAATATAATTTCCACTCCTCGAGTGGGAATCGAACCCACAACCAGTCGTTTACAGTCACACGCTTGTGCCACTGGGCCACGACTGGCCACATATTTCTCCATACATATATTTATACAAACTTCGAGACAACAATGAATCAAACTAAACGCCCCACCCCGTAATAAGCGAGTTAGCGAAGGGGACAAAACAAGGTCGTATCTTGGATCTTGAGGAAGGTGTTTCACTGTCAGCATTCCTCGAGGGACCCGCTCTCCTCCCTTCCAAACATCCTTTGTGCTCAAATCACATTTGCCATTGTTCGTCTCCTTGTACTACGCTATATGAATATACATGCAGGTTATTATATTTACCAACTATGTTCGTGTGTTGTAACATGCTTATGAATGAATATATGTATGTATATTAAAGTCGCCGCATAAGTTATTACTTATTTATAGTATTTAATAAATCTAGTACTTTAACTATTATAAGTATAAGTTGTATATTTCAATTCAACTGTGTAAAAAATCGAAAAATTACTGGCATAGCGGGGTAGCCAGACAATATTTAATGTCAAGACCCGGAGGGTCCTCCGCTTTAAGCCGGAAATCGAGACATTGCGTGTTGAGTGGCGGACCTCAACGCCATGCATTTTTTTAGGTACCAGAGCAAAGAAATGAAAATTTAAATATAACCCTTTAATATTTCCCGAGTGGGAACCGAACCCATAACCATCACCTTACAATCAAAATAAACTGTAAAAAAAAATCGAAAAATATCTTAATGTATTTTGTTTTTGCACTACAAATTAATAATTATATATGGTAATTACGAACAAAGTTAGCCAATACTAATTATAATTAACAGTAATTTACAAAGTACAACCAATATCTTAGTAGTCAGATCAGTTCAGTTACTTAGCAGTTAAACTTTGCATGTTTATTGGGTAGTTACCATTCTAACATGTATAGTATACTATAATAAGCCGACGATATGACGAAATTGAGATTCAATGAACCGTCGACATAGATTTTTAGAGGTAATTTAGACGTCTGGATAGTCGAGCAATAACATACATTCTTATTGATTTTCTGATGGCTTCCGTTGAATCTAGTCGAAATCTACTATTATTGAAAAACAATTGAACCAATATAAATGTTTACTACAGAAATTGAATGCGTCTTGAAATATACAACATCATATATCCGTTACCCTTTATTAACAATAACAAATCTTTAACAAAAATACTGAATGCAGTATACCAAAAAATTTAAACAATGACACAAACAAGTTCAGTTAAAAATTCGAACAATGAAATCGAACCGTACACAGTGGGGGGGACAATAAATAAGAGCCGAATCGGAGCCATCCGTCTCGATGTTACAAATGATGTCAATTAAGTTGACATACTTACGTGCCGCAGTGAATAACGTCATTAATAACTTTCTCTATATAATATTACTAGCGACTTACTCACGGATTCGCCCGCATGAACTACAGAACTATATTAAGTTGATCGATTTAAAAGAAAAAAAACCCTATATTCAACCGGTCTTCAACATTGAATTACATCAAAATCGTGCCTATAATTTAGCGTAACAGACAGACAAACAGACTTTTACATTTATAATATTACTAGCGGCCCGCTCGTAGCTTCGCCGCGTTAACTATTTCGTTACATTGAAAAACTCGGGGGCGCATTTTTAAAAAATAAAGTAGCCTATGTTTAAAGTTAGATTATCAACTATATATATATATTAAAATTCATTACAATTGGTCAAGCGGTTTAGATTTTTCATATAAACTTTCATCCTCTATTTCAATCCTTGACTTTTTTTAAAAAAAAAATAAGTAGCCTATGTTAGACCCAGTCACTTTTACTACTTTCATTTTAAATTTCATCCAAATCGGAACGGTAGATTAGCCGTGACAGCGTTACAGACAAACACACAGAGTTTCTCATTTATAATATAGGTAAGTATGGATATTCGTATAAATATAGTATAACATGTCGGTTTATAACAGTTTGATGAACGATCCCCCTTTGATCGCACACCGCATTGACCATATCAATAAACTACTAAAGTACCCAATAAAGGCGTATTTTTAAATAATAAGTTTTAACAGATATAATTAAAGCAAGTAATTACAAAACTGCAACAAAGTATTCGGTAAAAATATAATGCGATCGTTAAGATTTGCAATTAAGTGAAGTTTTATCTTAAAGATCATAAAACCATCTCATAACGTCTTAAAGTTTTGACGAGCACACATTTTTTATAGTAGGATACGAAGTAAAACTTATAGTTAAAGACTTTTATAAAGTAATCATTTTTAACGGTTATAAATGAGTATACTTATATTTAATTTATATTAGAGAACTTGTCGACTACAGCATCACTTACGGACACTTTATGACCCTTGTTATGCTATTGCTATTTCTGCCTTCCGTATACTACTGTAAAACGTGATTTCTTTCCCCAAATTCGTGAAACTTATGGTACATACTAAATTTCAGCATTCTACGTCCAGTATTTTCGATTGTACGTTGTCAACACGCACAATGAGTAACGGGTACATTGATTGACTATAAATTTAAATTATATTATATTAATATTCATTGAAAAGATGCGGCCAATTTCTTTTAATAAGCCATTAATATTTAACAGGCAGCAATCTGGGAAAATCAATATGACATCATTTTGGTAATAATACACAAAGCCGTTTGGTAATTACAATTTTAATAGGTCGGTCAGTGAGAGGTCCGCCCGCGCCTAGAGGGGGTGCGAGAGGGGGTGGGGGGTGGTGGTGGCCCCGATGTACAATAGATCTTTACGTAACTCGAATTATATAGCTGTCGATAATGTTATTGAACGACCGTACTTGAGCGTGATTTTGTGTTCATTCAATTTAACTTAGTATTTGTATTTGTAAGGGACATTAAGAAACACTCCTTCACTTCAGAAATTCGGAAAGGGTACTGCAAGATGTTATTAATTTGTACTCATAACTTTTGTGATTCTATAATAAAAATCAGAAATTTCTTTATACCCAATTATAACGAGTATTCCTAACCGAAACATGGCCGATGTAGCACAATAGCATAAAAAGTCGATGTGTAGGGGCATCGAGGGAAAACCCTCGTTGTGACAGACGAGACCAATTTGCTTTGAACGAGTGCGCTGTCGAAAAAAATGAACGACGATGTCTCTTGGCTAGCAATGTATGCGCATACATTACTACTCGACAGTTTTGTATTAACGTACAAAGAAAGTTTTGGAATACAACGTATGTAGGCCACATGGTAAATAAAATTAATTTATTGAACTTATTGTTAGTATGATTTATGTACTACTTTTGTCTAATATCAGTTTAAATTACAGGTGCATACTCGTATGAATATATTGATGCATACATAAAATACCTGCAAAATAATCAATTACTAAAGTTATTAATATTAAAAACAGCATCTTCTAAATAATGATGTAAAATAGTAGAGCAATTTTGGAAGTACAATTATCGGCGTCTTATTTAATATAAATTAACTATCTATGTGTACCTAATATGTAGCCACTGCCTAAAATAATATTTTTATAATAAAAAAAAATGTTTAACATCATTGTTATTCTAATTAACAAGTACCACCATCACAGAACAACAACAACAATAAGACCTCACCAACCATATATAAAAATAAAACGAGGAAAAACACATCAATAAAAATAAAACGTTAAAAATAAATCTATCTAGTTAAGCGTTACAGACGGAAGCCACAATGACATTGCATTTTATAATACTAAGCTCAATTTAAGCCACTTGAATGATTCCAATGATTTGGGTTTTGCAGCTAGTGTTTTTGCGGCAGGAGGAAGTCGTACAGACCGGGCCACTTGATGACAACTACGTAAAGACATTTTAATGCCACTCGTCGAATGTGATGACATCCTCGAGATGGGCATTTTTTAAAAAAAAGTTAACTACTTAATCAGTGAGTAACTGATTTTTTTTATAACTTCACGCTTTTTCCCCCAAAGATAGCGGGGTGGTTCTAAAGGACCTAATGTTAAGGCACTCTATCCTGCACTTTCCGTCCGAAATTAAGATATTGCGTATTGAGTGACAGAGCTCAACGATTAAATTAAAAATTTAAACACTCAATTCCCCGAGTAGGAATCGAACCCATAACCAACGCGTTTACAAAACAGACGCTGCCTCACTACACAACGATGGCCTTAAAGTGGCTATAAGTAATAAAAAGCGTTATTATTAGAACGCGAATAGCTATTTAAGTTGGGAGCTCCTAGACTATTAAATAACTTTAGTCTTCACGCGAAACATAAAAGAGCTATACCATAAAACTTTTCTACAGCTTCCCAAAGTATTAATTTTTGCGTCGAACTCTGCCCTAACTTGTTTCTACTGAATTCGTTGGTGATTAAAACTTTTAGAACCCCTTCCCTTCCACTTTGATACCGAAGCCCTGTCGAAAAACGGGTCAAGACTTATACAAAAAGACGGGCGTTTAAAATCCAATTAGGTGCTTTTAAAGGTTTCCTCATAAAAAAGATATTTCAAAAGATCGGTAATTAATCGAAAACTTGATTGCCCTCGAGATCGTCAATGAAATACTAATGAATTGAAATTCTTATTGAGGATTATTTAGTTTTGTATGAAAGTCAAATGAATAACTAAAAAGAAGTAAAAGCAGTGTATAATAATCACAATTAGCGGAAAATTGATCAATTCTTAATTATTACACTACAAATAGTAATAAGTTAATTGTTAATCACAATTAACTTAGTAATTCCCAACACTAGGTAAAGATAAATAAAAAATAAAGACTATATACAACATAGAACAAATCCACACCCGTATTTAAAGGCAGCAATCGATATACGATCAAGCAGAGCCGGTTAGTGCGTGCGGATGTGGTTCCCGCGTTCGTACTATTCGCTGAGAGCTATCGACCAACGTGTAGTGGGTACGTGGGGAACGTTATATCATTTGTATTGAATTTTGAAGTAAAAAATAAACCTATTGGTGATTATTAGGGCACGGTTTTTGTTTCTAAAGTTTTATTTTATTAATGTCTTGCTTTATACAAAGGTGATATTCATTTTTTAATATTAATTACTATATTCCCTGTACTATACTGAAATATTTTATATATGTAATACTAGTATTGACGAATATATTATTCATTACTCCAATAAAAGAAGTTTTTCTGCTATCCTGGTTGTCTAGGAACGGATATTAGATCCATGCTATGAAAATATAATATTCTCATCTCAGATTTGCAAGCGTGTGCAAATTCTAAAGTAAATTGGATAGTAAGAAAGAAGTGGGTCAAAATAGCGTTGTAAGATTTTCTTACTTTAATTTATTTATTGATGATATATAAATACAGGTAAGGCAAAAAAAACGTCTTAATTAGAGCTTTGATATCGCCGTGGAGAAATTTAATTGTGGTCGAATATATAGTAACACTGGCAAGGCTCTGGCGAACCTATCAATACAAAAATCATCAAAATCAATGAATTTGGTCTCTGATATGTCCCAAACATACATACATATATAGACTAATAAACACATTACATTTACTTCCCGCAGTCGAGTAAATATGCAATATTTCAAAATGTAACAATATCTTACGCAAGTTTTAATTATCGTACTACACAGTGTCACGTGACGCCTTAATCAATCTTCAACTTCCACGCGTTATGTATCAGAAAATGCAGCTGCTTTTCATATCATATAATTACATAGTTTTATATGCAGTAACATGCAACTTTCTAATAATGGAGACCGTCGTGGCGCAGTGGAACGGCGTCTGATTGTAAAGGAATGGTTGTGGGTTCGAATCTAAATAGACAGATGATGATATTAAAATTTTCATTTCTCCCCTGTGGTACCAAAAACAAAGCGCGGTGTTGAGTTCCGTCGCTCAGTCTCGATTTCGGTAGAAAAGTGGAAGGTGGTGGGTCTTGACACTAGATAATGTTTGACTACCCCGCTATGCGGGAAAAAGTGTGTAGAAATCTATTATTAGAAAATTCCGTTTATAGACACCTAATGCATGTTTAAATTTTGCTTTACTTTCATTACTATAAGGTCATCCTTTTCACGCTAACTATAACTTTACTACTTATATAAATATATGTATATGTCTATAGAACACAAAATAGGGTATTTTTAACTTTTCAAACAAGCTTGCTTGATGACATTATGATGACATTAGAATATATCATCTAAAAAGCCCTATGTAAATTTTTGGATTATATAAAAACATAGCACAACATTTTTTTTATTATCTACCAATGCATGTATGTTTGTTCGGGTGAAATCTGGCAACTCAATTTTTAAGTAAATTTTCAACCGATTGAGCTGAAATTTTGCATACATGTTTATTTTGAATGTTAGCTGTGTGACGTCATTCTAAACTTAACATGACAGACCACCTAAGATGGCGGACTAGGCATTTTTAAAGAGACACTACTACAATATAGACATCAAATAAAAGGAATCATTCGAACTAAGCTAATTTATTACCTTTTACTTTCTTTTTTATTCTTAATAATAATTAGCCATACATAGTATAAACATACTTTACTACAAACCACAGGGTCTATTAGAAAATATATAAATCAAAGTAAAGGTAATCGATAGTCAATCAAGCGGTTGAGCCGGTTCGCTTCAGTGTGTGCGTAAACGGATGTCGTGTACAACACACATACACGCACACACACACATACAACTCACTAAGGCGGCCATGCGTGTGAAATCGTGATGGTTCCAAGCCGTACATTTTTCCTATGATCTAACTATTTACATAATCATTTGCTTCAAGTACAAATTTAAACTTGAATTATAATGAAGATATAGATTGTTAATTGGGGCAGTCGTGGCGCAGTGGTACAAGCATGTGACTGTAAACGACTGGTTGTGGGTTCGATTCTTACTCGAGTTATGGAAATATTTAATATTTCCAATTCCCTCGCTCCTGGTATTAGAGGCAAACCGCGGCGTTAAGTTTTGCCACTTAACACGCAAAGCCTCCGAATTCGGCGTAAAGTGGGGAATGGAGTGTCTTAACACTAGGTTCCCTCTGACTACCCTGCTGCCTGCACAGTGTGAAACTAAGCTAACTGTTAACATTACACAACCTCTACACTATTAACATGTAAAGGAGCTTAACAAGAAAAATAACACAATAAGAAATAATACACGAACAAAAAATATGCAAATCTTAATGTATGCACAAGTTGTGTGAATTATAATTTACATGCATAATTTAATACTTCCTCGGAACATACAAGAACCCAACTCGGCGATGATAGGTCGGCAGAATTCGAATTTCATACTCAATTATCTGCTAAACTCATCAAAATTGCTCGAAAAGACGCAGACTGTGTAAATATTCTTTCCGAATAACATTATACGGAGTGTGCATATTTATAGCTTTGACGCATGTCTATTGCGGTCACGGTCGTTTAAACATAACGAAAATGTTAGTATTTTAATTAAAGAAATATATTATAATACACGTTTTATCTACATTCGCACGTAAACTTTGCATAATCGAACGTGCTAATAAACGTATGACCAATTTGGTGTGAACAAGTAGCATTTACACTGTTCGAATAGGTGTTATTTTTATAGTTTTTGTCTGTTACTATTAACGACTTTGCGAATATTCTATCTGTGGAACATAATTATAGCGTTATCGTTTCTAAGAAGTGCCCACTTTATAAAGTATGCCATATTCGTATCACAATTCAAATTAATAATGTTAATGAACATTTTTGTTTTTTTAGCTTTACGCTGAATCCCGCACACAACTGTGGAGGCAGAGGAAACCTAGTGTTAAGACACACCGTTCCCAATTTTCGCAAGTTTTTTGGAGGCGTTGCGTGTTAAGTAGCGGAACTTAACACTGCGCTTTCGCCTCGGTACCAGAGCAAAAACAATGGATATAATAAATATATCCATCCCTCGAGTGGGAATCGAACCCACAACGACACCTGTTTACAGTCACACTTTGTGCTCTACGACGGGTCTCTACAATTTAAGTTATAATATAATAATAATAATAATTTGCTAATAAAAATTTTGAATAATGCATATTAAAAATGCATGTATCGTCAACCCTAGTACACAAGTAAGAGAACAAGTTTCCACGTAATACAACGCTAGCTAGGTATAGACTATAGACAGTGCGAGTCAGTTCTTCAGTCGCTATAGTATAGCGAGATAGGTCGAGGCGAGCCGCGTCTTTGTTTACGACGTAGCTAGCCACGAACATACTGCATAGTGCACTTAGAACAGTGAAGAATAGAAGTGAATTTATATTTATACATTTTTTTTAGATTTGTTCATGTCTATTATGAAATACAGAAATTGTTATAAAATTTAACTTAATATGATCTTTTGTTTTCGCGATTACTACACATTTTGAAATGAAACTATTTTTAACCGCATTAATTGCGTATATTTTTGGTATTCGTAAATACATTTTTAGAAACCCGACGTTTCGAGCACTTTACAGTAGTCCGTGGTCACAGGTAGACTACTTTAACTTATTAAATTTTTACAACTACATTGAGAAGGCACACTCAACAATAGAAAAAATATTGAATATTGCAATACATTGAGACTTTAAATAAATATTTATTTAGAAAAACAATTGGGCAATATAAAAATTGATAGTAAAAAACAAAAACTACCAATAATTAAACTGATGGCCTTTCCGATATTTCTTGTTCTATCATGAATGCTCTGTCAAGAGTATAGATATGTGTTCTTATGTGGCAGTGTTGATTCAGTGCTTGATTCTTTTATATTCAATTAGAATAAAATGGTTACAGAATTATTAGGTTAAGGATAATGATTTCCATGTCCATATAAATTATGTATAGTATTATTTTTACCCCACTTAGGAAGATGTTCATAATAAAATTAACCATAACAAAAGTTTTTTTAAACATTCTCAGAGCAGTTAATATAAAACAAATTCCCAATCAAAAGAAATGAAACAATAAACTCCAAAACACTCAAGTTTTAGTAAAAAATGTTATCTTCAAAAGCAAACTTGTTCATTCTAAGAACACAACAGCATTGTTCTTACCCCAAAGAAACTTCAATCAAGAAATTAATGAAAGTTGAAAAGAATTCCAAAGCAAAGCCGTACAACTCAAAACAAATACAAAAGCTAAATAGGTAAATAATGAAAAACAAAACTTTCAAATTAAATCTCATTCAAAGTTTTTACCCAATCCAAAGTTAGTTGTGAGTCTCTAGTCTCTACTAATTTAACTTTTGTAAGGGACGTGAAAACAATGTTAATACTAAGAAAGTACTTACTAGTTTAATGACTCTGAATCATCATAGGGGGCATACATATAATGTGCAACAAAATTTGTACTCACATTGAATTAATAACATTTTACATACAACTTAAAAAATTACACAATTTTCCTCAATCAAGTTAGTAATCAACATAACATTTATCTTTTATTGTACACACTTGTAAGTATAATCTTTTTATCAATAAAAGGTTATCTGGACATTTTTATACGGCTCATTCAATTCAAAGAATATTTATATAGTGGAATTTTTGAAACAAGTATATAACAAAAATAATTATTAAAAGAATTGAAACACTTTTTGAAAGTTTAACCAAGTATTTCATTTAAGTTGGATTAAGGAACATGAAATAACATAGAAAATAAAGTAATGAAGACTATGCATATACCTACAATTTTTATTATTAAGGAAGTTTCTATGAATATAAAAAAGCTTTTTGTTGGCATCTTATTAAATAAAACTTAACCAAAGTGAGTTTAACAAGATATACTTAAATACGATAATAATCATGATATATTTAAACTAAGAGATTAATTATAATGTATCAACTTTCTACTACAAGTAGGTCAGCGTCCCAACGTCAATCAGTTAAAAGCCGCGTGGATACTATCATTCATTTCCACAAGTGATATTATGAAAAATTAAATTAGATATTGCTGCTTCTAACTCCGCTTTAACTAATATGGCTTATTATGAGATTTAATGTATTAATATTCCAGTACTTTTAAACTGAAGAAGACACTGCGCCACACTATTACCACCTCGATGACGCTATCAGAATATCGTAAGTATGATACCATAACAAAACATTTTAGAATTTTATAATACCGTACTTTTTATGACTTAAAGGATAAACTTTACTTACAAATTAATAAAAACTTACCTGATATATGCCGAATCCAACAACAAAGAGTAACCAGCCACGCGCTCCAATTACAGGGCACTCACAAATCACGAAAGCACTAGGTACAGCAGCAAAATTTGAACACTATATTGATCTGTTTTGTCTGTAGTCAGTTTAGAAAATCAATTGAACGAAGTTTTTCAGTTTTTTCACGCGATAAACACTTAGCCGGGAAAGCAAACCCTGAATCACCGCCAGCTACGTACAAAATGGCGGATTCGCGTAACGAAAGTGACGCGGTGACGCGCCGACACTTCATAGACAATAAAAAGTTTACGCATCTATGGTTGTAAAATTTATACAGCTTTTAATTTGTTATAAAAAAATAAAAATAAAGCTATTGGCTTTATCTTATTTATTAAATTTTAAATGAAATTTCTTTACACCTTATATTTATTAAAAATTATATTAACAATTTTGAGAATTATATCTGAATTTATTAATTAAAAATAATGTTTATGAAAATAAGTTTATTATTATTTGTTGATAGATGTTATATATTAGGAATTTGTTAAATTTTAAGTAATCATTGTAATTATATTTTTTTACTTAAAAGAAATATTGTACAGATAATAACATTTGAATGACCCACGTATTCTAAATTTCTTGACGGAAATTGGGTACGGATATGGAGTTCCTTGCTTAGTTTTAGATATTTCTCCTTTTTTACTTGAGGAACGTAATTTTTTACTAGCAACGGTGCGGCATTCAAAACAAACATTTCTTGTATTGCAAAATAATGATCATTTTTTTCATATTTATTATATCGTAATTTGTAGACATAGGCGTAGCCAACAGCAACACCCAATCAGCTGAGTTTTGTTTTCATTATTATAGGTGTCCGTGTTCGAGGCGTGTACCCATTTTTATTCTGAGAAGTGACTAAAAATACCTACAATGAATGAAATAAAATCTTTAGAACACGCTACTTTGAAGGTAATTGTCTTTGTTAAATAACTTGCTAAAATATTTTTTGTATTTTATTGTTTTAAACATCTTTTATACTTTGTATTGTTATATTTTGCCTAATTAAACATAGGATTATAACTTTATAAGGATTATTCTTAATTTGTCATCCTTTTATATTAAATAAATCTGAAAAATTTGGAAATTTTATACTTTTGAGTATTGTATAGAAACGTTAGCCATATTGTTTACAAAAGTTAATCACGTCATTAAGTAATCTTTTCTTTTGATGCCCTATTTTCTATAAGATAAAAGTTTTTCTTTCTTTCTTTTCTAATAGTCTTAAAGAAAATATATTTGTAATATAATTGGCAGACATACATAATAAAAAAACTAAGTATATTTTTATATATATATTTTTTTCATGCACCACAATTAGAAATATTAAAGTTATACTATCATTCTACACAGGTGCCATATGAAATATTCAATAAAAGATATAGAAATGCTCAGAGGGTGCTAGACGTAGAAGCAAGGCAAGTAGCTTCTGCTGTAAGTGATATTGACTCAGCGGCCAAGAAAGGTGCTACAACTACTGAAATAGATTCTCTTCTTGGTGGAATGGTGAGAAATACATATGGTTATTATTTTTAAAATATCATGGATTATTTTATAGTTATTTAAGAAAAGAAAAGGAATGAATATAAGTTATTAGTCAAAGTAATTCATATAATAGTATTATTTGATCCATATCTTTAAGTTTAAATTATTTTTAAGTAAAGTGACTACCATATGTGTAGTGAATACCATATATTAATATATATTTATAATCAAATGAATGTGTGCATTCCTATTTCTTTGATGATTACACAAGGAAAATAAAAAAAAGTTTTAGCTTTTATTAAATAAACTAATTGGAAATTATTAAGACGAAAGGTGAAATGGTGAGCCATTATATACAAAACATGTATTTCCATTATAAAAATAAATTAAAATGATTTTAAAACTGAGCTTAATGAATTATATGTTCACTTATTTAAATGGTGCTTAACAGGTTGAAAAATTAACAACAATGAAGCGCAAAGCATCAGAAGCAATTACAGAGGAAGTTCAAGCTGCTTTTGTCTGCAAGAAACGTTTGGAACATCTGAAGGAACAAGCCGGAGCTCTTGCTGATCCAAATGCACCTCAAGCAAAGGTGTGTTATCTATATTAACTTTGAGTTTTGATGGAAATGATTTTTAGTTATATTTGGGTACATTATACATGAACATCAAATATGGTAATTGGTTTAGAAATTTTGACCAAATGATAAAAATTTTTATTGTATATGGTCACATTACACAAAGATGGGTTTATGGCAATGCTGGGGAGTTGTAACACAATTGTAGGCTTACGTCTTTAGAATTTTGAAGTGTCTTTAAAATGAGTATTGACACTTACCCACACTGTCCAGCTCCTCTCTTTAACTAACGTAATTTGAAAAGATGCTACTTACACTGCCTTTAAAATCTTAACTAGAAATGAAATGATGATAATATAATATCTAGACAGGCTTAGATTTTTTATTCTATACCTCTCACTCCTAATTCTACCACTTATTTAATTCTAAACCTGTACATGATCAGTACATGATTAGTTCAAAGAAGTATTACTTTGAGATTATGAGTTTCTGAAATATATATTTCTAATGGAACTGTAAGTTCTACGAGAATAACGCATTTTAGAGATGTCTACGTCTTTACAGGTCTTATACTATTTCTCCTACGTGTCCATCATCAGTGCCCAATCAGAAGCTGTTTTAATAATTTTTTAGACAACTTTTGTTCCATAACTTCTATTGATTGTTTGTTGACTCTATTTCTGTGTGATCTTGCAATTGATAGATTAACATAACTGTTTTTTATATGATTCTTAAACCTTATTTATGAGAATACAAGTATAGATTGCTATCTTGGTGTTCCTTACAAACCTTCGACCCTTCTAATAAACCATGATATCACATTTTCTTTGACTACCTTAATATCTAAAGAAAAGCCGTGAAACTGATAAAAAAAGAAAGAAAAGAATCTCTTTTTATATATTTTTTTTGATACGCTTCAGGTTTTTTTCCGGAAAGCAGAGTAGGCAGAGAGAACTTAGTATCAAAACACTCAGTTCTCTCTGCCTACTTTTCCCTTGCATCCGAATTGTGTTGAATGGCGGAGTTAAACGCCACGGTTTATCTTCTTACCAGTCTGGAGAAATGAAAATTATTTAAGTTAAAGGTTATTACCTAATTCAAAATTTTATAAATGATAACACGCCTTGGGAATGAAATGCTAGCTCCAGGCTATTTCAAAAGTATCACTATCTGCAATAAATCTGTATATAACAATGACTTTAAAAGAAAAGAAGTCCCGCTGAATTTCTTGCGCCGGCTCTTCTAAGGAATTGAATTTAGTGAACCGGTGGTAAACTATTTGACGTTCAAAAAATGAAGCTTGTAACTTCTTATTTTGAATAAAATTATTTGACTTTGACAATGAAATATAATCATTCGACCAAAAGAAATCGAACCCACAACTATCATATATACAGTAAATGCCACAATGATAAATTGTTTTCTTTTAGTTATTATTATACTATCAAAATAGGGCTATATATTATTTCTTTTAATATATAATTCCCAGACGCAAATGAACCAGTGGCGTAAGGTGAGGCTGGACAGAATGCTCGTAGACTACTTTCTGCGCAACGGTTATTACGATTCTGCCAATAAGTTGGCAGATGCCCGTAATTTGAGAGATTTGACCAATGTCGGTAAGTTTTTTTATCTAAATGCCTTAAAAATAGTTATCTTTTTGTTGTGCCATGCCGTTATATCATATAACTGACTGTTTTTTAGCAAAATGGTTAAGCGATTTAATGGAAAGCGGGAAAGTGTTTTGTTGGTTCGATTCCCACTTTGAGAAGGATTTTATTTTTATTTTCATTTCTTCGTTCTGGTACTTAGGGCAAAGCGGATTGAGTTACACCACTCAACACGTAAGTACAAAAAACGTGTGTTAGGCCTTTAACTATTTTTTACTACTAAATACCAAATTACGTTAATAATATTTTATTAATTTCCATACTAATATACGCCGGTAGATTTAGTCCAATGGCGTAACAGACAGACAGATACTCGCATTTATATTATTACAGAACACTTAAGTATACTCCAATTATATATAAAAGAATAAATAATAATAATTTAATTTTACAGATATCTACGTATCAGCAGCTGAGGTAGAACGTGAGCTGGTAGCGCGCCGCACCGCGCGATGTCTTCAATGGTGTGCCGATAACCGCTCTAAACTGCGGAAATTGAACTCCTCCATGGAATTTAATATACGGATACAGGTTATTATGTGTTTTAATAGTGTCTTCAGATTTACTTTAGTGGAGAAAGAGAATTAATTCAATTTTGGGCTTTTGGGCTTGTGGGAATCGAACCTGTAACCAATTGCTAACTTGTCAAATGCTGTTCACTGCGTTACGATGGCCTCTATCTATTTCTTAGAGTAGGGATAAACAACTTTTTTTATCAACGGGCCTATCTAAATTTAGATTTTTTGTTTGTTGTTTTTGTGACCATTATCACACTTCTTAAGATCTAAACTAGCACAAGAATATTTGTAATGTTAATAAACGCTAACGGAAGGATATCTATAACGTAAATAAAACGAAAAGTTAAAAAAAAATCTCTTCGGGGCCACATACTTTTATTAAGAAGGCCGTATGCGGCTCGAAGGACGTGGGTTGCGTACCCCTGCCTTTTTATATTGAATAAAGGAGGCAAACGAGCTGAAGAACCACCTGATGGTAAGTCGGCCATAGACAGCCACAAAATGGGAGTTGTGGATGCGTTGCCGACCTTTAAGGTGAAAGAGGGAAGGCGGGAAAAGGGATTGGGATGATGGGAATAGGGAGGGCTGGTTTACATGCCATCGAACTGGAACACATCATCAGATGTTTGGCGGTTCGTCTTTGACATGATAGTGGTCGCGAGCCAGTCGGAGAACGAATCTCCTACCACTACTACTAGCTACTGGGTTACCCGCCTTTTACGGGACGCTACACAGCTGCGGAGGGGCATTGTATTCTTAAACCGTGGTCCCCCCACGGGTAGAATACTTTGTAGAGTTTATTTATTATATACTAGCGATTCGTTAGCGGCTTCACCGCGTGATCTGTAACTTTCATAGAGGATAGAGGATTCGAATAGAGGATTCGAGCCCCTTTAGGTTAAACTGAAATTTCTGTTCAATCATAATAAAATATAGCTTATAGCACAGTCCTGAATAATGTAGCTTTCTAATTGTGAAATAATTTTCATGATCGGTTCAGTATTTCCGAGGATTACCCCCTACAAACCAAGTGGCAAAATTTACTTTTTTATTATATTGGTATACATTGCTTGTTCTTACTATATTACTAAAGATTACATATTTTTATAATGCTTACAATACAGCCATGTTGTTCTGCTCTGAAAAATAACTGTCAGCAAAAGTAATGACACACACAAACTTTAATTAACTGAAAGTATTGTATTTTTCCAGGAGTTCATAGAACTGGTGCGTGAGGACAAACGTTTGGAGGCGGTCCGTTATGCTAAGAAGCATTTCTCAGCGTATGAGGAGGGCCAGTTGCAAGACATACAGCATTGTATGGGCATGCTCGCTTTTCCTAAGGACACTGGTAGGTTTTAGAGTTAGTAAGTCAGTGTAATGAGATATTTTAGTTTTTATTTTTACAGATTTTAAATTGAAACTATTTTAATCGGAATAATTGCGTATATTTTTGGTACTGCAAAATACTGCATTATTAATATACTGAAAATATCTACATGTTTCTAAAATAAGTGGAAGTAGACATTTCATTACTTACAGCAATTCGTTTTCAATTTATGGAATATAAAAATGTCGTAAGTAAGTAATGAATTTGTATGGCGAGCGGGAATTCTGATTCTTTTGAAGATTCTTTTGAAAGTTCTTTTTGTATTGAAGTGTTGTAAACGATAAATAACACTAAATAAGGATTATCTTAAAGACTTACGTAAGTTTTTGAAATGAAGTTGACATAAATAAGCTCTAAGTAGTAGTAGGTAATAAGGCCAGACTGCGTAAGTCATAATGGATTCTTGACGTCGTCAAAATTGCTGTAAGTTAAAATAAATAGCAAACGCCGGTTTTTTGGGTAGTTACAACAAATTGCATGAATAATTTTTTCAAAATTGAGAACGCGTAAGTATTTTTTTTAATCCCAGTAAAAAACTGCCTAGATTATTCGACTCAGTTTTTTTTTTCAGATTCAAATGGTATATAAAACCAAATTTTGATATTTTCTACTTACAACAAATACATTTTTTGTCGTCGATATGTTTTTAGAAAACCTGGCGTTTCGAAAATTACAGTAGTATATAGTCATAGGTAGACTGAATCGTTCTGTGATCAGATTTTAGGTAAAATAGTTTTTTTTTTCAAAATTTCTATTGAGTACTTTTTGAGATATTTTCTCATATCGTTTCTTTGGACGAATACTGTTGTAACGCAAAAGAGCGCATTTTTCAGTAAAGCATATTAAACTTTAAATGCTGGGTACAATTTGTTCTCGTGACGTCACGACTGTAAAAGTTACTACAGAAATATTTTCTTTACTGAATATATGAACAGATTATATGACGTCAAATGTTGATGTCATCTTAATTTTGTAGTTTTTCTTAATAAAATATTATTGTTTCAAAGTAGCGATATACTATATCATATATATGTGTTTAGAATATTGATAAATAGTATCAGTTTTTATTACATAATACACGCAATTTTCCTTGACCAATGCATAACTACTACCCTTTTTGTAATTTCACTACGCTACTTTCGCTTAGTCAATGAGAGTTGACATGGTAGTGTTTGACTCACTGACTGACAACACTACGTGTAATGGAGTCATAAATATTTGTCATACGTGTTTTAGCTCACATCTTATCACCAGTCATTCTCTAATGGTTGGTTCTGCGACGCCTATAGCTAAATTTTGACGTTTCTACTAAGAAACTACTGTTCCTTGGTATTGTGTGTTATATATTCAGCAGCGTGTGGGGAATGGGGTTTTTTAACATTAGGTTCCTTCTGTTTACTTTGCTGTGTGTGGAATACGGAGTGTATGTATATTAGAGGTGGAGCCGTACCGGTCGCTCTGTTGTTATGTGTATGTATGTACATGTCAGAGGTGGAGCCGTACCGGTCGCTGCTGTCGGCGTGCCGCTGGCGCGCGCTGGTGTCGCAGTTCCGCGCGGCGCACGCGCGCCTGCTGCACCCCGCGCGCCTGCCGCCGCTGCCCGTGGCGCTGCAGCTGGGCCTGGCCGCGCTCAACACGCCGCAGTGCGCGGGCGGTGGTGCGGGTGGTGGGGGGTGCCCCGCGTGCCCCGCCTGCGCGCCGCCGCTGGACGCGCTCGCGCGCACGCTGCCGCACGCGCACTGCTCGCACTCGCGCCTGCTGTGCCGCATCTCGCGCCTGCCGCTCAACGAGCACAACCACCCCATGGTGCTGCCCAACGGACAGGTCTACGGGGAGAAGGTGCGTCTGATGATGAACTTTGAGAAATAATGTAACATTGTGTTTTGATTGGAGTGTCTTGACTCTAGGTTCTCTCTCTCTCTCTCTGACAATAATATTAGAAGCGGGAAAAAGCTTGTAAGACTGGTCTCTTCAATATAGTAATATAAAATTATTATTAATTAATACCGTTATAGTTTAAGTTGTATTTTAAAAATACTAAAGAGAAAATGAATGTAATTCATAAATATAATTATTTTTCATAATTTGAAATCTTTCACACTAATCTCATCACATTATCATCTTCGCACAATCAATAAAATATAAAATTCAATAAAATTAATAAAATGTTCACAAAATAATACATTTATATTAAATACATTTCTTTTGTTTAAAGGGAATTGATTGTGGGTTCAATTCCCATTCGAGGAAATAATGAAATTTAAATTATTTTCATTTCCTCCGCTGTGGTGAACGGGACAAAGTGTGACGTTAAATTTCTTGATATCATTTCCTCTGTGACTCCTCTAATAAACAAAAAAAAAAAAAATACACAACAGGGTAGGCAGAGGGAACCTAGTGTTAAGACACTCCATTCCCCACTTTCCGCCGAATTCGGAGCTTGCGTGCTAAGTGGCGGAACTTAACGCCGCGCTTTACCTCGACACCAGAGCGAAGAAAAATGGAAATATAATTTCCACTCCTCGAGTGGGAATCGAACCCACAACCAGTCGTTTACAGTCACACTCTTGTGCCACTGGTCCACGACTGGCCACTCTAATAAACGGAAAAAATATAATTTATTAAAATTAATTTAATCTTTTACAGGCTCTAAAAGAAATGGTGAAGGAACATGGATCGATTATTTGTCCAAAAACGAAAGAAGTATTCAGTATGGATCGCGTAGAGAAAGTCTATGTAATGTAAACGTATAACGAAATAAAGTATATTATACTAAATACTTGATTTATAGCCATACGAGTGTTTATTTTTACTTTAATTGTTAATATTAATTTTAACACATAAAATAAAAGTGACCTAAGTTAAAAAAAAATGTATAAGGTTTTTTTTTTAAATAAATATATTAAACTGTATTAAGTGTTTATATTTTTGTGGCCAGTCGTGGCCCAGTGGCACAAGCGTGTGACTGTAGACGACTGGTTGTGGGTTCGATTCCCACTCGAGGAGTGGAAATATTTAATATTTCCATTTTCTTCGCTCTGGTGTCGAGGTAAAGCACGGCGTTAAGTTCCGCCACTTACGCAATGCCTCCGAATTCGGCGGTGCGTGGGGAACGGAGTATCTTAATACTAGGTTCCCTCTGCCTACCCTGCTGTGTGCGGGATACAGCGTGAAGCTAAAAAAAAATGTATTTAAAAATGACTTTTATTTTAGTAGTGATATTACAGGAATATAAATTGTTTGAAATCATTTGTGGGGTTTTTCAAAATGTGTCTTTTAATTTTCATATGAAACGCGATTAAATATAAGCTTGTTCTTAGAAAGATGTTAGGATTTTTTTTTTATTTTTAGCAAGCAATTTGAAGGTATTTTGACTTAGGCCACTTTTGTTCTTAAGGTGTTATAAGTTATATGTATGTAACTCCATCATATTTGTATTAACTTGCTTTCGTAATTGAATCTCTAAGCAAATTTCTTTAAAAGTAATATTATTTTAAAAATATCCCTAATTATACTGAAATTTTGGTACACAATTTTTTATATGCAACGATATTTGAACTTGTGACCTTATAAATATAAAGTCATGTTAAAATTTAGTTTTAATTTTTATTTTTCCCAATGTATAAGGGGTTACTGGTTCGTATTTATTACCTTCAAAGTTCTCGAATCTCGATTTTTAAATTTTTGTGTGTGAACAACATTGCAACATATGGGGCCAGTCGTGGCGCAGTGGCACAAGCGTGGGACTGTAAGCGACTGGTTGTGGGTTCGATTCCCACTCGAGGAGTGGAAATATTTAACATTTCCATTTTCTTCGCTCTGGTGTCGAGGCTAAGCGCGGCGTTAAGTTCCGCCACTTAACACGCAATGCCTCCGAATTTGGCGTAAAGTGGAGAACGGAGTGTCTTAACACTGGGTTCCCTCTTCCTACCCTGCTATGTGCGGGATAGAGCGTGAAGCTAAAAAAAAAATCATCGTATGAAAAAATATTTGTAATCGGATTTCGAAAATGCCAGATAACCCAATAAGTTATGACTTGATCGGATAAACATTTTCATAAAACTTTTTTGTAAAAACCAAAAAAATCATTGCAAAAAGGCAGTTACATTCATTATATTTGTAATATAAATAAAACCGTATAATTACTAAGCGGGCCGCGGGTTGTTCACCCCTATTCTGTCGGTTTAATGCAAATTTCCTCTAATTTCGACCATTTATATATTATACATTGATGTTTTTATGTAATATTATGTTAGGTAACAAAGACAAAGTGGAGGACGGAGTGTTTGACACTAAAATCTCTCTGACTACCCCCATCATGCAGGAAAAAGCTATAGACTTTTTATTTAGCTTCACACTATCCCGCACACCGCAGGGTGAACCTAGTGTTAAGACACTCCATTCCCCACTTTCCGCCGAATTCGGAGGCATTGCGTGTTAAGTGGTGGAACTTAACGCCGCGTTTTGCGTTGACACTAGAGCGAAGAAAATGGAAATAAAAAATATTTCCAATCCTCCAGTGGGAATCGAACCCACAACCAGCCGCTTCACAGTCACACTTAGTGTCGCTGCGCCACTACTGACCCCAATTATATTAATTTGATACCTAAGTCTTGCATGGCCAGTCGTGGCCCAGTGGCACAAGCGTGTGACTGAAAACGACTGGTTGTGGGTTCGATTCCCACTCGAGGAGTGGAAATATTTAATATTTCCATTTTCTTCGCTCTAGTGCCGAGGTAAAGCGCGGCGTTAAGTTCCGCCACTTAACACGCAGTGTCTCCGAATTCGGCGGAAAGTGGGGAACGGAGTGTCTTAACACTAGGTTCCCTCTGCCTACCCTGCTGTGTGCGGGATACAGCGTCTTACTATGTATTAATTTGCATGTGGCCAAATGACCATATCTTGAGATGGATATGCATGAATAGAGATATGGTCCAGTTATTACCTAATTGTTATATAACAAATAAAAATACAATTATATATAATGCTTGCTGAAATAAAACTTTTTTTATGAATTTCTCTTGTGTATTTACTTTTCTTATGTATTAAGTTCCTTTTAAAGTCAGTTTAACTAAAAAATTCGGTTTTTCTATACTTTCTTTAATTCCTGTATGTAGTAATATCCATAATTTGGCATTTAAAAGTTAATTGTGTATTGTTTGGTAAAATTTATATTTACTTTAATTCTTATTTTTATAATTATTATTGCTTTTAAAGTCATATTTGTTTACGAAATAAATATTACAGCCGTATTCAGAAATTTCATTTATGGCCTAATTGACGCAAATATACAAGTATATTTGTTTATATATACCAAGATAATTGTTGTCTCTGAGTGCATTTGTAACTTAAAATTTAAGTTATGTTACTTATTATTGTTTACATTTTTTTTAAATATATTGGTAATAATAATTAAAATATGGTTTAATGAAAAAAAGACAGGCGTGAAGTCATATACAATATATTAAAAAAAGTTGAAATCATAAGAAGCTGAACGCAGCACGATTTTCTTACGATTATTAAATGTAATTTTCTATTTTTTAAGTGTGTAAACAACAGTATAAAAAAGTTGTAAATTATTTTACATTTTATTTGGGTACAGTCAACCAGCCAATGAAAATATCTTACCACTAATCACTCTCTGAAAGTCGCTTCTGCGATGCCTGTTGCAGTTAGGATCCGACATTCAAATTAAAATGTGCGTATTATAAGTGTATACATCTTCACTTCAAAAAATGTTTAAAAACTATGTGAACATTTTCTGGTCGCGTTATACGGAAGTGCGTTGTACGAGAGTATAATGTGAGGATTCATAAACCTATGTAATCTTTTAAATATATGCTGTGTACATCTTTTTTCTTTTATTTCCTTCAATCTTTATTTACCTATAGGGGGAAGTCCCGTTACCACGGACGTCCCTGAAGTCGGACAGAAGTTGTATTGGGTTGAAGAATCGCTCGGATTTGTCACTTGTATCGCGGTGAGAAAGTTAAATGTAAATAAATTGCGCAATGCTCTACAACAAACAAGACATCGAAAAGAAAATATAATTTCAATCGTTTCCCCGAGCGGGAATCGAACCCACAACCATCGCATTTACAGTAAGGCGCAGTTCCACTATGCCATAACAAAATTAGTTTTTATTTTAGCTTCACGCTGTATCCCTCACACAGCAAGGTAGGCAGAGGGAACCTAATGTTAAGACACTCCGTTCCCCACTTTCCGCCAAATTCGGAGGTATTGCGTGTTAAGTGGCGGAACTTAACGCCGCGCTTTACCTCGGCACCAGAGCGAAGAAAATGGAAATATTAAATATTTCCACTCCTCGAGTGGGAACCGAATCCACAACCAGTCGTTTACAGTCCCACGCTTGTGCCATAGGGCCACGACTGGCCACAACCCTATGATGGACCTCATGATTTTATATATTATTCTACTTTCATATAGATATGTACTACGTTGTCATTGAAACTTGAGCCCAAAGTAAAAACAGCTACAATTAGTAAATACACCATGTTTTACTATTTTATCACAGGAGTAGTTTTCTTTTCCAGCTTTTTCAGACAGGACCTAATGTCAAGACAGTCTTTCTTCCTATTTTGGCGGAACTCAACACCGCGCTTGGTCTTTGTTATCAGAGCAAAGAAGTTGTACAAAGGCAATTATCAGGCAAAGGATATAGAAATATTAAATATTTCCACTCTTTGAGTGAGAATCGAACCCACAACCAGTCGTTTACAGTCACATGTTTGATGCCACTGCGCCACAACTGGCCCCATTATTTTTTATTAGTATTTTTATAATATTTTTTATATTTTTTATATTGACATGTTGAATGTATGTTTTTTAGAATTAATCATTAAGTATTATACAATTTTATTTTATATAAAAGTTATATTTTTAACCATTTTAAAAATAAAGAAATAAACATTTTCATTAGCTTTATTTATAAAATTAAGTTAGTTGAATAAAATGTCTGACTGTAACTGATTGGTTGTAGGTTCTATTCCCACTAAGAGAAATAATCATAATTTATTAATTACATTTTCTTAAAGTGTCTCAAATTATAGTAAAAAGTGGAAAAGCACTGTGACACTAAGTAGTCATTAATTATTGTATATAATATAATTATATACTTTATTGTACTTAAAAACATATAGTAAATTCAAAACTAGAGATATAAGTTAACAAAAGGCGGGCATATCCTTAAGATCTCTTCTAGTCAACCTGTGATAGTGGATAAACAATGTACATATAGCGGATATACAACAAAAAAATAAACAAAATAAAAATGTTATGTTAGGTTAGGAATACATACATATACTGAGAAATATACATACACATAAGCTTAAATACATATATTTTATCATGAGGAAAAAACCTATTAAATTATTCAAATTATTGTTAATATAATATTGTGTTGTATCTTACATTTAGCAGCGTAGGCAGCGGAAACCTAATGTTAAAATACTACTCCCCATTTGCCTCGACACCAGAGTGAAGAAAATAATTAGGCAAAGTTATATATATTACACAAAAATTAAATATTAACTGTAAAAGTAAATATAAATAAGTAATTTAACAATAAGTAAACATTAAGATATGAAATAAAACAAGTTTTTAATTTAACCTTTAATAATTATTAAAATACACAGATCTTTGTTTAAAAACTAATGAGTAACACATGTATAATATTATTAATTTGACAAGTAATTGTTATGAATAAAAATAATAATGCTTTAAGACAGTTTCTCAAAGTATGCTCTCCTGTTTGTGACCCCAATGATGATGCTTTGCACTGTATCATGTACAGGGTAAGTAAGGGAACCTAGTGTTAAGACACTGTAACCCACTTTCCGCCGGATTCTGGAGGCTTTGCGTGTTAGGTGGCGAAACTTAACGCCGCGTTTTGCCTCTACACCGAAGCGAAAAAATGGAAATATTAAACATTTCCACTCCTCGAGTGGTAATCGACATAACCAGTCCCGTTTACAGTCACATTAGATTTAGCTTTAGTTTCGTAGCTAGGTCCCTTATTTTCGTATCTGTCAAATTAGAATGCGCGTAATTTAAAGTAGTTCTGATGTTAACTAAATCGACTTGTATTTAATATAATTTAATCACTAATCAAAGGCCGTATAAACGAGTTTCTACTATAATTAAAACAATATGTCTTACAAATAACAATAAATCATCGGAGAACTGAAATGGTAGAAAACTTTTTAGGCAAGCTGTCAGAATAGTGCAAAAAGTGGTTTTTAGTCGCTATCACACATTCCATCAACATCAGACAGTCAGCTTCAGATTTGTGTACTCCTGGTGTCTCCTTTTTCAATAACACTTTATATATATTTTTCAACGATAATCCATTTGCAAATATACTCATTTTCTTTAAAGCGTATTTGAAACCAGGCATTGAGTCGATGCAGTATAAATCAAGTGGCATTACGGCCTCCGCTTCTTTGTACTCAGTTTTTAGTAGAGGGAATTCGAATCTGTTTCCACTATGCGCTACCAGGCACACTGGTTTGGGTAAATCAAGGAATTCGTTGATACTGTCCACTTTGTCCTTAAATATAGGATGCTTGTTTAACATTTCTTCGGTGAAACCGGTCATTTGCGCGGCATCTGGACGCAGCTTCCTCTGCGGGTTGACCAAAAACGAGAGTTTGCGCATTGGCGGTATTTCTCCTACTTCAGCTGCCAGGATATCCTGCCTGGACACCGCCAAGCACGTGAGTTCAGTTATCTTCGTTTGGTTTCCCTCGTGTTCAGGGAGGCCTGTGCCTTCCAGATCGAAAAACACAAATGTTTGAATTACCACCATTTTAAATAAACAGTCACTGGTAAATAATTTCACTCGATACAAACTGTTAATTTGTTCTGTTTTGTTGTTTTACTTAGTTTATATTACAATAATTGTGTATATTTAATAATGATATTTGATAACGTAATAACACGACAGTTCGCTACGGAAGCGAAACGCCTACTGCAATATTTATAAATAGTTCGTTGGAGTGAATAATTTTCCGTACACAAGTCGTCAGTTGTATGTCGTTTGGGTTATTCCCCATTCATAACCAAAGGACAGTACTTCCACTCGATAAGATAATATCGAAATATAGTCGATTAAACAATATATATATATATTTATTTAAATACTTGAATACTACAGACACACGGTCTCGTTTCCTTTTTTTCTTCAAAAAGATTTGATTAAAATTCTTAAATTACATTGACATGCTACTCAAAACTAAAATGACGTTTTAAATTACCTAAGTGAGTTATCGTATTATATTTACTATACTTATTTTTACAATATATAACTTTAATTTAATTAATCAATATTATAAACAAATAAAACAGATATTATTTATTGAAATAAAAACGCCATACCAAAAAAAAACAAACACCGCTGTGGCCAGTCGTGGCCCAGGGGCCTGGTTGTGGGTTCGATTCCCACATTCGCTCTGGTGTCGAGGTAAAGCGCGGCGTTAAGTTCCGCCACTTAACACGCAAGCCTCCAAATTCGGCAGAAAGTGGGGAATGGAGTGTCTTAACACTAGGTTTCCCTCTGCCTGCCGCCCAGGTCCTCGGACGATTGGGACCAGTGCACGAGACCTGGGCTAGTGGTGGGAGAGGAGCACCGTCAGGGTTTAGTGGGTAAACGGAGGCGTACCATCTTGCCAAACTGGAGTCCCACATAACCGCTCCCGGGATGCCCACCCAGGGTGGGTATCCGTAACGGATTTCCTGACGTTAAAAAAAAAGCGTTTCCTCTGCCTACCCTGCTGTGTGCGCGATACAGCGTGAAAAACAGCTTCCTGCAACAGAACCTCGTGTCAAGGCCGGAATGTGTTTTTTTTTCTTCTCTTGCATTGTTCACCAGCGCGGGGAAATGGAAATAATTAAAGAAATAATAATTACCAGTGGGACAGTGGTCCCGCAGTGGCCTATTGTCAATTAAAGTCTTAGGTGTATATCTTTTAAATTCTTATTTTTAATAAAACAGGTATATTATAATACTTTTTTTGAACAAAGATTTCTAACATTTAACGTGTTATTCACACTAGGGATTATTTTAAAGTGTTATTCACACTTATTTCAATTCTATAACATTTGCAGAGAGTAAAATTCGCAGATAGAGAGAGAATAATACTTTAAAAACGTTAAAAATATTGAGTAAATAGCATTCTCTCTTATTAAATAAAACTTTTGCACTCCTGTACTATCCATACTTTTATTATAAATGCGAAAGTCTGTGTGTTTGTCTGTCACGCTTTCACGGCTAATCTACCGGTCCGATTTGGATGAAATTTAGAATGAAAGTAGTAAAAGTGACTGGGTCTAACATAGGCTACTTATTTTTTCAAAATCAACCTCTAAAGGGTTGAAATAGGGGTTGAAAGTTTATATGAAAAATCTAAACCGCTTGACCAATTATAATGAATTTTGGCATAAATATAGTTGATAATCTAAGCTTAAACATAGGCTACTTTATTTTCTAAAAATGCGCCCCCGAGGGTTGCAATATAACGAAATAGTCCACGCGGCGAAGCGCGAGCGGGCCGCTAGTTATAAATAAAGAGATAATGAGGTTGAAACTTGTTATACATTATATTACTAAAAATGTTTGCTTTATATTAGTAAATAAAAAATATTAGTAAAAAACGTTTCTCCACAAAAGATAATAAAAAATATTATTAAAAATTGTAGTAAAACACCTCGTAAAACATTCATGTACTATAATCGATTTTTTATAATATTCTTCCATTCGATTCTGATGCGAATATAAATTCTGCAAAGTTTAATTTTTATATTTATTTTGACGTTTATCTTATATGTATGAATAACATTTTCATTTAAAAAATATTTCAAGAGTTAATGAAAGTAAAGTGTTAATATTAAGCATAGTGTAAATATTTGAAGCATAGTTTTAATTATTTATCTTTTTAAATAGCAATACTTTACAATTGCTATATATTTTTACGGACTTACCAAGTGAATCTTTAAAATGTTGCCATTTAAAAATAATAATAGTAATGCATTTATATTTTTAAATTATAATACATTTATTAAACCATATATATCATTATGATTTGTTACATATTTTATCATTTTAGGCATGTTTTAATAAAAAAATGCAATAAGGAAACAAAAGAAGTAAATTAAAAAGGTTATTATTTTGTATACTTTTTTATTATTATTATATAATTATTATACATTGTTAAAATTAGTATTTGCACTTTATTAAAGTTTTTTTATAAAAATAATATATAGCACAGGTAAGAATTCGCCATATGTTAGTAATTTTCAAATAAAAATGGGGATTGAATATTAGTGAAAAAATTATGTACTATTTATTCTTTGGTTCTTACAAAATTCACAGGTATATATTATAGTGTATATGCCATGGTCAAAGCGTATAATTGACGATTTCATGAAATCGGTGACTATATCATGAAATGGTTGCACTTCATGAAATGACCAATTATCGTTTGGCCAGATCATGACGTTGTTTGACGAAATCAATGACAACCTAACGTCAAATAATTACTTTAACAGCCGATAGTGACGCTAGGAGCGATTTTTCGTATATCAGCTGTTCGTAACAAAGCTAAAACTTTAGTTTTAATTATAAACTTTAGCTTTAAGTATATTTTTTTTTCTTAAAAATAAATATTTTTCTTAAAAAAAATATATTCTTAATATAATATTCTCTTTTTATTTTAATAAAAATCATTTTAATTTTTATTTCAAGTCAGTAATAAAACTGCTTTCAAATACTAATGAATGAATTAAATATAAAAAAAATAACCTATCTTGATTGGTTTTAAATATCTTCACACAAAATAAAACTAATTACGTAAAAGAATTTTCAGGTTAAGTTAGGTTAAACTTTTTTTATTTAACTGATTCTTTAGAGATAGAAAGTGTTTTAACCTAAAACCATCGTCATTATATATAATGTGTTCTTGTAACATATTTTAAGTATGAGTAGAACTCGAAGACTGTATGGTGACGAATACGGGTAATAACCCAATAGTAGTTATATGTCTGTCTATGTTATGAGGGGTCTCCACCGTGCAAAAATTGCCAACTTTTCTGTTGACAACTCGTGCTGGTGAAAAAAGTTCCAATAACCTTATGCTGGCAACAAAATTTGTTTTTTAAAATTTTCGACAATAATGTGAAAATGTTTATCTTCCTTTGAACCTTCTCTGTCGAAGGTACAACGTGCACCGTCCAAGGTGCATCTGGTTGGTTGTGCCTTGGTCAGTTTTCCCTTTTTTTTCAAGTGGATAGTGGTCCCAAATCTTCAGAAATATACACAGTTCTATGATTGAATTATGTATTTTTTTTTTTTTTTTTTTTTTATATACTTATTTATCTTCACGCTGTATCCCTTGCGGGGTAGTCAGAGAGAACGATGCGCCAAACGCTACGGTCCCTGCATACTTCTTTCGCCTCGTCCACAGTCATCAACCTCTTCATACACGCCCTCCGGGGGGTCCTCATGCTTTTTCGGAGACCTTCCTCCAGTATCATCGATACTGTGTTTTCGAAGGTCAACCGAGGTCTCCCCCTGCCTCGCTTACCACTCACCTTTGCTTCATAAATCTTTCTTACCATTCTTCCATCACTCATCCTCTCGACGTGCCCAAACCACCTGAGCACGCCCTTCTTCATTCTTACTATGACGTTCTCGCTAATACCTGCCATTCTGTGTATCTCTTCATTGCGGATTCGGTCAGCTAAGCTGACTCCGCACATCTTTCGAAGAGATCTCATCTCCACAGCATTCATCTTTCTTTCATTCTTCTTCTGCAATACCCACGTTTCGCTGCCGTATAGCAGCGTCGGTACCAGCACTGCATTGTGCACAGCTAAACGTGCGGCTATGCTCACGTTCCGCTGTCGCATCAACGCAGCGAGGGCACCGTTAACCCTGTTACCGGCAGCAATACGCCTTTCAACATCCATATCATACCTTCCATCTCTGCTAAACATACTTCCCAAATATACCACCTCATTCACTTGTTCTAATTTCTTTCTGTTAACCATGATCTTACATTCCGTTCTTTCTTCGTCTCTTTCAAACACCAGAATCTTAGTTTTACTCGCATTCAGGCTTAGACCATTATTTTCACACCCATCTTTCAGAATGGTGACCAATGCCTGCAACTCGCATTCTGATGATGCAATAAGCACTGCATCATCTGCGTACAACAGGCAGTTTACCTTCAAGTCACCCACTTTCACTCCCATATCACTTTGTTTCACTCCTTGGAGACAACTATCCAAGTACAAATTGAACAGCCAAGCTGACATGGCACAACCCTGTTTGACACCCGATTGAATATCAAACCGAGGCGACATGCCAGCTCCTACTCGTACACAGGCTGAGTGATCTCGGTAAAGAGACTTTACAGCCTGCAACAAGGGTCCGTTCACATTGTACCGAGGCAGTATCTCCCATAACTTCTTTCGCACAACTCTGTCAAATGCCTTCTCCAAATCCACAAAAGCACAGAAAACTTTTTGGTTTACAGCCAAAAATTTCTCTGTGATCATGCGGAGGGAGAAGATCTGGTCCATACACCCTCTTCCAGGTCTAAAGCCTCCTTGGGCCTCCCACAACAGCCTCTCAGATCTCTCTTGCATTCTTCTCACTAAAATTTTAGCATAAATTTTACTACCTAAGCTAATCAAACTGATAGCCCTATAGCTTGCACAGTCTATCTGTGAACCTTTGCCTTTATACAAAGGCACGATGACTGCGCCTCGCCAATCATCTGGGACCTCCCCTTTCTTCCAGCATAAATTGCATAGATGAAAGAACAGGTCCAAGACGCGGGGCCCACCATGTTTGATCATCTCAGTAGTAACTCCATCTGCTCCCGCTGCCTTACCACATTTCAGACTTCTTATGGCACTCTCTACTTCTTTTATACTGATTTCGCCGTCTGCTACATCAAGATTCAGCATATCGCTGTTACTTGAGACAGAGGCGTCATCACATTCATACATCTCCTTATAGAATTCCGTTAATCGTTGCAAAACGGGTGTTGGTTCAGTTAGTATTTCACCGTCCTTCGAAAGCACCCCTTTCATTCTGCAGGTTGACGAAGAACCCCGAGAATCACTAACTTCTCTCCAGAAAAGCTTCGTGTTTTCTCGGAAGTTGTTCGTCAACCTTTCATCTCTTTCATTCTCCGACTTTTCACGCTTCGCCTTAATCAGTGCTTTCGTTTGGTGCTTTTGCAACTTATACTCTTTCTTCTTGATCTCTCTCATACTTTTATTCTTACCAGAGGCTTTATAATCCTGCCATGCTTTCTTCTTTCTTTCTACGGCATCTTTCACTTCGTCATCCCACCATTTATCGCGCTTTTTACTAAAGCCTCTTTTCACCGTACCACACACCTCTATTGCTGCTTCAGTCATACTATTCCTAAGATTCTGCCAGCATACTTCTACACTCTCATTTCCTATTTCGCAACTGTGTAGCTTCTTGGAAACCCTTTCTTTATATTCCTCTTTAATAGGTGGATCTTGAAGCTTCCAGCTTCTTATGCGGTTATTCGCCTCCAAGTTTGGACACCTCGTGCGGGCGCGCCAGCCTGTGAACAGACCCCTTATTCTAGTAACAACTAGATAATGGTCCGTTCCCAAGTCGGCACCCCTAAACACACGTGTGTCCATAACTTGGTTCCGAATACGCTGATCCACCAGGAATAAGTCAATCATACTTTTCTCTTCCATTCGCTCCCATGTGTACTGATGAATTTGTTTGTGGTCAAACATCGTGTTTGCCACAAACAAATTCTTCTCCTTACAAAGTTCCAGAATAAGCTTACCAGCCTCATTCACTCTCCTATCACCGTACTTCCCTAATATAAGCTCGTAACCGATCCGCTCGGTTCCGACCCACCCATTCAAGTCACCGCACACTATTAACTTTTCATTCGCTCTTACGCTACCTAGAACTTCCCTGACACTCTCCCAGAACTCCTCTAGCTCGCCTGATAGAGCTGAGGATACTGGCGCGTAGGCCGCTAACAAGAATAATCTTGTTATCCCCAGCTTAAAGCGAACCCAAAGGAGCCTCGGGTTGATCGCCTTATATTCCACCATTGCACACACCAATCGAGAGGACAACAACACACCTACCCCCTGACACCCGCGATCACTCTCTGGTACGCCGGCCCAGAGAGCTACGCGACTGCCCGGCAGATCGGTAGTGTTACTGCCCTTCCTCTTGGTCTCAGTCACACAGATCACATCCAGATCTCTATCATCCATCACATCTAGTAATTCATTCATCTTCTGTTCCATCCCTCCTCTTACATTCCACGTAGCTATTTGTAGCTCCGTCCTCCACTTCCCGCCGTCTCGGACATGGCGTGTCGGGTGGCGGTCCCCAACGCCGCACTCGTCTTCTCCCCCCTCCCCACTTCTCACACCAACGGGGACGCGCTGGTGCGCGTCGCCTCGGGGGGACGCCCTAACATACAGTGCCCTGGTGTACGTGGCGGATGGAACTCTGCAGCCCTAACAAGTAGGGCTGGCGGGGATCGCTACGGGCAAGCATTCCATCATGGACCCCCAATTGTATTATGTATTTAGTTAAATGATATTTACGTACATGCATACTTGACAAACGCAGATAGTGACATTATTTTATAAAAAAAATAAATTAAAAAAACTGACCAAGGTAGAACTGGTTCCCCTATATTGTACCAGTGTATAAAACTGTATATAAGATAAATATGCGCCTCTGCATGACATAGTTTTATTGGTTTCTTATTGGTCAAAAGTGTGTTTCGTTGTCCTGGGCTATTTGGAGTAGACCTCTGAAATTTGGCTGAGATATCGAGCACAGTGTCTTGTGTGCTGTGTGAAGATTTTTGGTGACAATTGTGATTGTAGTTTTTGAATAAATGATAATTAAATGGTCAAGGAATGCCCATAGACTTAGGCTTAGGCTGAGGAACGTTAAGTTTTATGTTAGTGTCAAACTTTTTTAACATGTAATAACATTAAATATGTACTTCGCTCAGCTCTTCCCGCCATGCAAAGCAAAGAGGCGGTTCCTGGTATTCGTATATAAATACAAGTGTGTATGTTTTAAAATTTACTATTATTCGAGCTACAGCTGAAAACAATTAATATTAATATTGTAATAGTGCTTATTTTAAGATTCAAATAAATAGTTTATTTTAAAAGCTAGCTTAAATAATATCCCAGTACACAGTACAGTATGAATTTCGTGAGTGGGATCCGCCAGGCGGCGGGTACTCATAAAGATTACTTCGCCTGTTGCTAATTAAAATTAGTCAACACAATTAAATTTCTAATTGCTTACGAATATTTTGCTAGAAAAAACTATCTATTAACTATCTATAGAATTATTTAAACCAAAGACAAACCGTGGCGTTAAGTGCAGCCACTCTAAACGTCTCTCTCTCTCTATCTCGAATTCGGACGGAAAGTAGAGGACGAAGTATCTTGACACCAGGTCTAGATTACAGCCATGGAAAAGAGCTTGATGCTGAAAAAAAAAAAATTTTTTAATACTCATCACTACTTTTAATGTATAGAGCCCCTAATTCCATGCAGGCAACATGTAGAAATCGTTAAAACTGTGTAGCTGTGGAGGTAATACCTTCTTATTAATCCCCAAAAGTAAAACAATTTCTATTTTTTTTATAGCTTCACGCTGTATCCCGCACACAGCAGTGTAGGCAGAGGAACCTACACTAGGTTCCTCTAGACACTCTATTCCCCACTTTCCGCCGAATTCGGAAGCATTGCGTGTTAAGTAGTTCCGCTGAATTCGGAACTTAACGCCGCGCTTTGCCTCGACACCACAGCGAAGAAAATGGAAATGCCAAATATTCTGAATGGTCCAAAAACATGAAGTTCATTTTTATACTATGACAAAAAAGAACAGCTTCACGCTTTTTCTCGCAATGGGATAGTCAGAGAGGACATAGTTTCCGCTAAAAATTAAAACATTGCGTGCTGAGTGGGACTCATCGCAACAGTGTCTTTTGCTACCAACTCTACTATATATAACTCTATTTTATATTGTAATCGCATACCTAAACCGTCATAATTTAAGCCTTCCGTCGCTGGGCAGCGTCCCGTAAAAGGCGGGTAATCCAGTAGCTTGGTGGTAGGAGATTTGTAGTCCTTCTGCTCGTTTGCCCCCCTTTCTACATTAAAAAAAAGCACTTCAGAATGACGCTTGTATTACTTAGTCTAAGTTTTTTTGTAAGTGTTATTATTGCTTAGTTTCTGATGCTTGTACTTTCGACCTTTTTCATGTAAACAACTTATTGAGTATTCAAGGACCAACATTTATTCAGCCAGGACCCTTCTATTTCTGAAGTCATTGCCTAAAGGTTTATCCTATATTAAGAGTAGTTGTAATAAATATTTTTAAATACAAGTTATATTTTCACTACGTACCGTAGCCATTCTGAGTTTACGTTTACAAATTTGTAACGAAGAAATGAAAATTTAAGTGTAATCGTTTCTCCAACTAAGAATCGAACCCAAAACATTCACGTTTACAGTTCACGCTGTCCCAATGCGCAAACCACGACCACGGCCTTTTTTTTTCGCTGGGAAATGTTTTTACGCAGACCAACCGTTCGCAAGACAGGCAGAACTGCCCTGCGAACGGATGATACTGTGGGACTCAAACGGTCACGACGGCCTACTGTACGACAAAAGTATAATTAATTAACTATTTTTACTTTAATTTAAGAGTATCTGGCAGAAGGTTGGTCTGTCCCAAGTGTCCGGCAATGGGTAACATGATTTCTCATAACATTACCAACAAAATCGCTTAATCCTTAGACAAAATTGAGGTATTTTTTTATACACTTTTACTATCCGTTACCTGCCACAGTAACCACAATCCAAATTCCAGACTTGCTGATCGTTCTTACCTGTGACAAACACACAGACAAACCTTAAGCTTTATGACATATTTAAGATTCGACCGCTGGCATTTACTGTATTAGGAAATATATTGACTTTCTCTTCATCTCTTCATATAAACTTGATTTTTTTTTTAGCTCCACGCTGTATCCCGCACACAGCAGGGTAGGCAGAGGGAACCTAGTGTTAACACACTCCGTTCCCCATTTTCCGCCGAATTCGGAGGCATTGCGTGTTAAGTAGCGGAACTTAACGCGGCGCTTTACCTCGGTACCAGAGCGAAGAAAATGGAGAAATATTAAATATTTCCACTCCTCAAGTGGGAATCGAACCCACAACCAGTCGTTTACAGTCACACGCTTGTGCCACTGGGCCACGACTGGCCACTATAAACTTGATGTATGCTATATTTCGTCTATTACTCATCGGCATGATATTCGTGAAAAGAAAAGCTGTATCGCGTATTAAGAAAATATCACAATAATTAATAAGCATTTTTTATTTTTTTTTAGAAAACTTCTGGGGAACTTTAAAAAAATAGTTAAATCTCTAGCTTGGCTTTAATTATCTTAAATGACAGAAATAAAGGACATTCCCAAATTAAAAAATGAATAAACAAACAAACATATTTAGTTAATCTTTTATTGAATTAACATTTCCTCATAAAATATACAAGATAATTAATATAGACAATACTTAAAAATGGCGTTTTATCACACTTTTAAAAAAACTAAAATGTAAATCTAGCAACAGATTTACTATTATTATAAAGAAAAAAAAACAATAATTATAATATATTCAAAAATTAATTAAATACAAAACAATAATGTATGAAAATGTATAATATAATTATATTCACTTAAAGTCGACTTAATAAAATAAACTGCTAACTTAATAAATAATATTTTAACAAAAAATATTTTAAAAAAGCATTTTTTCAGTAACCAAAAGAACTAATTAGTAGTAATATCGAAGAAATGAAAAAAGGCATCAAAAATGGACAATTATGTGACAATGTAAATGAAAATAAAAAAGAAACAATAATTAACAACTAATGATTTTTAAAAAAAAAAATCTTTTTTTAATAGCTTCACGCTGTATCCCGCACACAGCAGAGTAGGCAGAGGGAACCTAGTGTTAAGACACTCCTTTTCCCGCTTTCCGTCGAATTTGGAGGCATGTTAAGTGGCGAAACTTAACACCGCGCTTTGCCTCGCCACCAGAGCGAAGAAAATAGAAATATTATATATTTCCACTCCTCGAGTGGGAATCGAACCCACAACCAGTCCTTTACAGTCACACGTTTGTGCCACTGCGCCACGACTCGTCCCTGGATTAACAACTAATGTTTTATAAAAAAAAGGAATTTTTATAATTAGGCATTTCTAATATACAGAGAATTAGTGAGACATTACTCCGTTCTCTGTTTATCATTCAAAGTCAAATTATCTTTATTCAAATAGACTTTTGTAAGCATTTTTGAATCGTCAAATGTACATAAAGCTACCACCGACTCGGAAGGCAGTTCTGCTGAGAAGAGCCGACCAGAAACTCAACAGTTACTCTTTTCAAGTATAAAAATTACAATTTTATTATTTGGTACAATGGTAGCTAACCTGCATTGGCCATTCATTTTAAACACTATATAATGCAGATAAAAATGACGAAATTTAATTATTACTTTTAATATAACAAAATGTTGACAAAAAGAAATATAAAATATCATTGCTGTCCAGAATTAAAAAAAAAAAACTGAAAAAAAATCCACTTTATCTAAATTACCATAGAAACTTTTATAGCAAAACCAAAAAAAATATTCTGGCCAGTCGTGGCCCAGTGGCACAAGCGTGTGACTGTAAACAATTGGTTGTGGGTTCGATTCCCACTTGAGGAGTGGAAATTATATTTCCATTTTTTTCTTTCTGGGCTCGAGGTAAAACGCGGCGTTAAGTTCCGCCACTTAACACGCAAGCCTCCGAATTCGGCGAAAAGTAGGGAACGGAGTGTCTTAACACTAGGTTCCCTCTGCCTACCCTGCTGTGTGCGGGATATAGCGTGAAGCTATTTATTTATTTAAAATATCATTGCTGTCCAGAATTAAAGTGACTTAACTGAATAAAAAGCTTTTTAACTAAATTACTATACAAACTTTTATAGCAAAAGCAAAAATTTAACAAATTTAAAACATCAGTTTAATTCTGAATATATGATATATTCATCTCCAATATGACTTATGTGGAAGAAACTAAATAAATATATAAAATAAAGATTTAAGTTAGCAATTTAAAATATAAAAGTACATACTAATAACTTATTATAAACATATTTTTTTTAAACGGAGCATAAAATAATGACTGTTCTTAATAAATCTAAATCTATCACATCGAAGTGGAGTTTGTACTAAAACTAAGGTTTATTTACATTTTATATACAATGACAATTTATGGCTTTTAATATATTTTAAAAATGCATTTAAAATTTCAAAAAAAAATCATAATTACTCAAAAAAATTAATACGAAACAATGGCTTAGTTATAATTAAACGAATACATTAATTAATTATGAAAATAATAAAAAAAAGAACTGATTATTTTAATATAACATTTTAAAAAAAATCGAAATTTACAAATAATAAAAAAGGGGTAGTCAACAAGAAAGTAGTGTCAATACACTATCTCTCTGCTTTCTACCCAAATTCGAATTGTTAACTTGCGGAACTTAACGCCGCGCATTGTCTTACCAGAGCATAAAAATGACAATATATTTTATCCCTATTCTCTCATGTCCAATGCTTTTGACACATTTTTTTTTTATATATATATTATTTTTTTAATTTCAAGCATTCTACAGCAAGAACTTACATTAAAAAAATATAACTTCCTACATATTAAATATATAAGAGTTGGTAATAAGAAAATATATGTATTTATACAAGTATATAAGTTCAAATAATGACAATTAAAGTTAATAATCGAGTATTTAATATCTTCTACAAATATACTAATAACACAGACTAACATCTAACGGTTTATGTTTTGTATTATATATGGGAATACTTAGTGTCTTTCGACATAACAAAAATAATTAAAAATAACATTTTTTTAATATTTTCAATGATTTTAAAAGAAAATGTCAATTTAAAAAGCTTGAAATTATCTAGAACAAGAGTAAAATCTTTTTAACCAACGGGCTTATTCATTTTTTTTAATTTCTTTTGGTAGAAGAATATTTGTAATATAAATAAACCGAAGAGCTTTATCCCGTGATTGTTATATTATATAATTATTTTTATACTTTCGATTTAAAAGTTTATCTAAATTTAAAGTTTAAAAATGGATCAGTAAGTAAATGTAACCACATTTAAAATTTTGCCACCATACATGTTCGTTTTGATAAACTTACTGTGCATTTTACTTATTGTTAGATAATTAAATAACAATTTAAAATACAGCAAAGTTTTATAGTTTAATTTTTATTGCAATAATAAAATTTTTCCCAACACTGAATGATATGTGTCTAATCTGTAACCCAGTTGCTCAAAATATTTATTCTTTATCAACAAGCTCCTCTATTTATGAAACAAATTAAAAAAAAACAATCTACTATACGTTTTAAACATTTTTAAAGTGGTGTAAGCAATGCGTTCAAAAAGAAGTTCAAGCTCAGTGGTGAGAGCGCCTGAACGGTATTCAGGAGGCGCGGGTTCGAATCCCGCTGCGTTCAAATTTTTATACGTTTTCTTTAAATGTCTTTTTCAATCTACTATACGGCTTTGAAAATATTTAATTGATAATAGTTCATTATTTTGAAAGTGAAATCTTTTAGCAAGTTACAGAGAAATAATATCTCTTCATATATAAACAAAAAAAGTTGCCAGTACCAAAAAAAAATCAGTTCTTATTTTTTTTAAACACAATTAACCAAAATACTGCGTCATAACTGCCATTACAATAATACCAGATATTAAAGCGGCCAAATGTTTTAGCGACTCCATTTTATCCTCTTCCCTTAGGAGATCTGGCAACACTGTCACTAATGCAATATGGAGGAACCCGCCCGCCGTGAACGGCACTATCCAGGAGGTTTTTGCTTCTGTAATAAGAAATTAAATGTTTTTAAGTATTTAATAATATTAGAAACATTTTTTATTGTATTTAAGGTTAGTTTTTTTTTTTTTATAGCTTCACGCTGTATCCCGCACACAGCAGGGTAGGCAGAGGGAACTTAGTGTTTAGACACTCCGTTCCCCAGTTTCCGTCGAATTCGGAGGCATTGCGTGTTAAGTGGCGGAACTTAACGCCGCGCTTTGCCTCGATACCAGACCGAACAAAATGGAAATAATAAATATTTCCACTCCTCGAGTGGGAATCGAACCCACAACCAGTCGTTTACAGCCACACGCTTGTGCCACTGCGCTACGACTGGCGCCATAATAATTATATTAGAAACATTTATTGTATTTGAAGGCTACATGTAGCTTGTGGGCAAAAAGTATGACTGTAAACGCTACTGGTTGTGATTTACGTTTTCCATTCGAGGGGAAATGATCATATTCAAATTTTCATTTTCTTCGCTCTGGTAAGTAAGACAATGCGGAACGTTTTCTTCTTCCAAGCAAGCATTATCTCGATTTCGACTTCTCAACACTTGGTTCTCTCCGACACTGACCTCTGTCCGAAAAAGCGTAAAGCTAAAATATAATATTAATCTATTATTAATTTAACGTGTGGCCACTGAAATAATTATTAATGATTTTGCCTTCTTATATGTGCAAATATATTTAAAGAAAAAATTGAACCTTCAACTACCTCCATTTTTTTTTAGAAATATCATATTATTAAATATATTACCTATAGCGTTACGAGCTCCGCTAAATATAACCGCAGTCATTGCACCAATCAGACCCGCTGAAGCTGTGGCCTGAAACGAACAATAATGTATGTTTAATACCATTGTATCAAATAATAAAATTGTAATTTATTTAAACTCTTTATTACACCAAAAACAAAGAAGAAGATAGCATAGAAAATAATATTAATAGTAAGAATACAGTATGTGGTGTAAGGGCGGCCTTATCACCATAAGTGATGTTGCCTCTACCAGGCAACCCTCACCGTGAAAGAAATCATAAAATAAAAAGAATTAGGTTGGCATACAAATGATATACATAGTAAGTGAAAACTTTATTAGGTATATAGTGATTTATATATTTGAAAAGAGCAACTGTTGAGTATCTGGCCGGCTCTTCTCAGCAGAACTGCCTACCGAGTCGGTGGTAGCTTTGTGTACATTTGACGATTCAAAAGTGCTTACAAAAGTCTATTTGAATAAAGATATTTTGAATTTAATACAAAAGACTTCATTTTTGAGCATATTACTTTTTCCTTTTACTACCAGTAAGAGAGGACCTAGTGTCAAGACACTTTCTCCACTTTCTCTCGAAGTTGAGACATTGTTTGATAAGTGGCGGAACTCAACGCTGCATTTTATCTTTCCCCGAGTCGGAATCGAACCCACTACCATTTCGTTGCAATCAGACTCTATCACAGTATACCACGACCTCTAAACTACATAAAACGTGATAAACTTTTATTAATTATTATAAAACTGAATATTAAATGTTATATTGTTTTTTTTAATTAATTTTAATAACAATCAAATTGATTCTGAGTCATGTTCATAATAAAATATGCCTCAGATTTTGTAAAAAACAATTTCAGTGTTGAAAAAGATATTTAGAAAACGTACATTTTAATGCAGCGGGATTCGAACCCGCGCCCCTTGAATACCGCTCACCCCACTAAGCCATGCGTTCTACTGCACGCTGCGTCGAAATTCTTATACGCTTTATTTTTGTTTTCTCTGTAGAGAGATTTTTACAAATTTCTGCTACCCAAAGACTATTTTCTACGAACAATCGTTTGGCAAGAGAGACTGCTATCTAAATGTCATTTTCAATTTTCCTAAGTGTGGATATTTTTTTTTTATGGTAAAAAGGAGGCAAACGAGCTGAAGGCCCACCTGGTGTTAAGTGGTTACCTTCGCCCATAGACATCCACAACATTAGAGTTATGGATGCGTTGCCATCCTCAGGGATGTAGGACAGAAGGAGGGATGGGAATACTGGGAATAGGGAGAGCTGGCTTACATGACATCGAACCGGAACACATTATTAGATATTTGGCGGTTCGTCTTTGACATGATAGTGGTCGCGAGCCAGTCGGAGAACGAATCTCCTACCACCAAGCTACTGGGTTACCCGCCTTTTACGGGACGCTACCCAGCTGCGGAGGGGAATTGTATTCTTAACCCGTCCCCCGACGGGAACGACGAATAACACTTTAAAAATGTTTAAAAAATAAATCAATGTTATTTCTTTATCATATAGCAAATTCGAAACTAAATTGCAGGCTTAGAATTTTTTTTTTGCAAAAAAAGGCAACAATATCTAGATTATAGCTAATAAATAATAGATTAAAATTAATAACAATACTACACAGCTATAATACATACCAACTGTGCTTTGGCCGCTTCCCATCTTGAAAAACCACTTTTAAGTAGAATTGCAAAATCCCCTACTTCATGCGGGATCTCGTGAACTGAAAATAAATTATCCATACTTATATTATGAATGCGAATGTCTGTGTGTTTGTCTGTCACGCTTTCACGGCTAATCTACCGGTCCGATTTGGATGAAATTTAGAATGAAAGTAGTAAAAGTTACTAGGTCAAATGTAGGCTATTAATTTTTCAAAAATCAATTCGTTGAAATAGGGGATGAAAGTTTATATAAAAAATCTACACCGCTTGACCGATTGTTATGAATTTTGGCATAAGCGTAGATGATAATCTAAGCTTAAATATGTTTTTCAGAAAACCACCCCCCGAGAGGCATTATGATGAAACAGTCACGTAGTTCACGCGGCGAAGCCGCGAGCGGGCATTATAATATATCTTCTATATTACTATTATTACTATTAATATTAATATATTTTTTCTATTTAATTTAAAAAAGTTGTGTCTGTACACTCTTTTATACATATAGAAAAAAAAGTATCTCCATACATATCTTACCAAGTATAGCAAAAGTAGTAAGTAGTCCCACTCTGAAGCCCACAAGGAAAGAACCGCCCACAGCGAGACCGTGAGTGAAGTTATCTATGGAGTTAGCCATTAAATTCAGATAACCAGCCACCTGAAAAAAAAAACAAATTAATGTCAAAGTTAAATAATTTTATTCAAAATAAGAAGTTACATGCTTCATTTTTTGAATGACAAACAATTTACCACCGGTTCACTAAATTTAATGCCTCAGACCTGAGAAAAATCGGCGCAAGAAACTCAGCAGGACTTGAATTTTTTTAAAGTAATTGTAAAAAAATATTTAAAAGGAGTTACTAAAGTGAAAAAACGTATAAATATATTTCTATCTAGTAGAAATCAACCCCATTACCAACCGGTAATGGGTAAAAGTATTTTTTAAAAGTATTATTTAAAAGTATTTTTTTACAGTCAAACGCTGTCTTTTTCATTTGGAATATTTAATATTTCATTTCCTTCGCTCTGGTGTCTGGGCAAAGCGCGGCGTTAAGTTCCTCCACTTATCCCGTAATTAAAGAATAATATATCCCTTAAAAGTTGCTGAGAGCGAGATATAAAAAAAATATTAGAAATTTGAATAGATTCAAAAGGTCTGCTAGCGGCTCCGTTTAACTAGTTTTTTTTTTTTATTGAAGAAAAGAGCGCAAACGAGCAGAAGGACTACATGTTAGTAAGTAGTTACCTTCGCCCATGGACATCCACTACATTGGAAAGGTTGTGGATGTGTTGCCGACCTTAAGGCGGGGTGGAGAAAAGGAGGGAAGAAGGATGGGGTTGGTGGAAATAGGGAGAGAGCTGGCTCACATGCAATCGGAAGACATCATCAGATGTCTAGCGATTCGTCTTTGACATGATAGCGGTCGCAACCCAGTCGGAGAACGAATCTCCTACCACCAAGCCACTGGGTTACCCGTCTTTTACGGGACGCTGCTCAGCGACGGAGGGGAATTGTATTCTAATCCGTCCCCCCACGGGTAAAAAGTTTTTTCGGTCCATTGCAATACTTGGGAATATTTTATTTGAAAATTAAGCAGTCCATGTTTAACCCTGGGTTATCAAACTATATTTATGCCCAAATTTATTACAATCGAGCAAGCGGTATATACTTTCATATTAACTTTAAACTCCTTATTCCCATTCTTCGGAGTTAATTTCAGAAAAAAATAGCTTGTGTTCAATCGCGAATTTTTAAATATTTTCATTCCAAGGTATATCCAAACAGGTCCGGTAGATTAGCAGTGAAGGCGTAATCGACAGACAGACGGACTTTAGCATTTATAATATAAGTATGGATATGTAGTTGAACTTATATCCTTCTTTTCATTTTCTCTTTTGTTGCTTTTAAAGTTTGATTTTTGAAAAAAATAGCCTGCGACTCTTGAATCTTCAAATATGTTCATTCCAAGTTCCATTCAAATCGGTCCAGTAGATTAGCCGAGAGAGCGTAACAGACAGACAGACAGACTTTAGCATTTATAATATTAGTATGTATATGTACTTACATCCTTCTTTTCAGTCTTTTCTTTAGTTTTTTCCTTAGTTGCTTTAGAAGTTTTCTCCCTCGCTTCCCGCAGCAGGCACCTCCCCATCCAGCGGTTCCCCTTGCAGCGGACAGCGCCGTTGGTGGTCGTCACTATTGTACTGCAACATGCGCCTTCACCTAAGGAAATTGTGAATATATTTATTTATTATTAAAGTTTAAATTTTTAGAATTCATTGTGATTTGTCACAAAAAAGCAGGTTCACGCTTTTTTCCTACATAGCCGGGTAGTCAGAGAGGATATAGTTTCAAAATACTCCGTTTTACACTTTCTGCCCAATTTACAGACAGTGTGTGACGGAACACAGAGCTTTGTCTTTGGTACCAGAGCGAAGAAATGAAATTTTAAATATAATCATTCACCGAGTGGGTATTGAACCCACAACCATCGCTTTACAGTGAGACGTTGTCCCACTGCGCCACAACGGCCTAAATAAGAGCGAGACTAAAATTAAAATAAAGATTTTGGTTTTTTAAGCTATATTTTTCA
Source organism: Dryas iulia moderata (assembly GCA_019049465.1). Classification (NCBI taxonomy): domain Eukaryota; kingdom Metazoa; phylum Arthropoda; class Insecta; order Lepidoptera; family Nymphalidae; genus Dryas; species Dryas iulia. The sequence goes on from CM032437.1 coordinate 1,468,009, forward strand.
AAGTGTCAAAGAGAACTTAGTGTCAAGTCACACTGTTCTATTTAGATTGCCTATACAATTTACTATTGAGGTGGAGGAGACGCGCAGTGGGATGGTATTTGCCTGCAAATGCGATTGGTTATGGATTAGATCCTTACTCATGTAACTCGGGAAGATTATATTTAAAATAAGACCTAGTGTCAAGACACTACGTTTTCCACATTTCACCCAATTTCGGGACTCATTTCCCCGTCTGAGAATCGAACCCATAAACACGTATGCATTCAATCCGCCTAAATACTACAACTCATAATTTGAGAACAAATAATATTACCTTTAGTATTATTATTAAAGATGCAAGTATCATATATCTGCTTGGCCGTGACAGTACCATTGCCACCACAGATGCCTTCCCCCTTGGACTTTCCCCTATTCTTCCGTTCAACTTCTAGAAGCTTCTCAATTTCTTCTATTTCAATATGACTGACTGAACCGTTCTGCTTAGGCTCTTCATCTTCTTCTTCAGCACCAGCGAATAGTTTTTCTACTACGATGAATACTAGCATTCCGAACAGGCACCAAAGACCGCATTTCATGGATACATGTTCGCCTTCTGTAATAAAAGGATACTAAATTATTAAAAAAACAGCTACAGGCCTTTTAACATTTTATTCATTAAAGTGTGGCCAGTCGTGGCCCAGTGGCACAGGCGTGTGACTGTAAACGACTGGTTGTGGGTTCGATTCCCACTCGAGGAGTGGAAATTATATTTCCATTTTCTTCGCTCTGGTGTGGAGATGAAGCGCGGCGTTAAGTTCCGCCACTTAACACGCAAGCCTCCGAATTCGGCGGAAAGTGGGGAACGGAGTGTCTTAACACTAGGTTCCCTCTGCCTACCCTGCCATGTGCGGGATACAGCGTGAAGCTGAGAAAAAAAAAGAAAAAAAAGTCATTAAATGTTATTAACATACTTAGGAAATTGAAAATAACATTTAGAAAACGTATAAAAATTTGAACGCATTATACGTTTACTAAATGTCATTTTCAATTTTCTAGGTGTGTAAAGAACACTTTAAAATGTTAAAAAGTATTAAATAAATAGCATTCTCTCTTGCCAAACGATTGTTCGTAGAATAATCTGTGGATAGCAGAAATTTGTAAAAATCTCTCTACAGAGATGGTTTTTTTTTTTTTTAGCTTCACGCTGTATCCCGCACACAGCAGGGTAGGCAGAGGGAACCTAGTGTTAAGACACTCTGTTCCCCACTTTCCGCCGAATTCGGAGGCATTGCGTGTTAAGTGGCGGAACTTAACGCCGCGCTTTACCTCGACACCAGAGCAAAGGAAATAGAAATATCAAATATTTCCACTCCCCGAGTGGGAATCGAACCCACAACCAGTCGCGTTTACAGTCACACTCACGTGCCCCTGCGCCACGACTGGTCCCCAAACAATGAGTAATAAGATGACAGATGGTAATAACATTAATAAATTGTAACAAGCGTATAAGATTTACGACGCAGCTGTAAGTAGAACGCATTTCTGAGCAGTCAGACCGCTTGGACGGTTGGCAAGAGGCGCGGGTTCGAATACCGCTGCGGTGAAATTTATTATACGTTTTTAATTGTCTTTTTCGAGCTACAGGCTTGTCCCTAGGATCTAATGAGAAGACATTTAGTTTTCCATTTTTCATCTGAACTTGAGGCATTATTTGTTGAGTATTTGCCCCTTTTCTTGAATAAAAGTTTTAATATAATGAATGAAAAGAAATTAATTGTGGCCAGTCGTGGCCCAGTAGCACAAGAGTGTGACTGTAAACGACTGGTTGTGGGTTCGATTCCCACTCGAGGAGTGGAAATTCCTCTGGGTGGCAATCGAACCCAGAACCAATCGCGTTTACAATCAGTCGCTGTCTTTGCACTAACGATAACAAGCCTATTAGCCGCTTGCCACGAAAATATAAAATTTAAAAAGCTATAATACTTCATTTTTTTCTCCAGCTACACTGTTTATATTATGTAGAGAGAAATTAGAGTCAAGTCACTCTGCTCTACGTTTTTAAATACCTAATAACAATATATTTATGTATTTTTTATTTATTTATATTTTTTTTTATTGTTATTTTTTTTCCTCTGTGTGTGGGATTCCTAAAACGACAGCATATGCTGAGTGAATCCCCTTTTTGTAACATCGTACTGCTGTGTAGGCAGCATTTTGTTTTGAGTTATTTATACTTTGTTTTGTAATCTTAATAAGATATTATTTAATTGTATTGTTATTTTATGTTTTTGTTTTTTTTTAATTACTGTTTAAGTTAGTGCTGTCTCACGAAGATGTTTACAAATAAAACTTTTCTTTCTTTCTTATTTATTATATGACTGACAATCGCATTAAAATACAACTACTGATTTTATCGTTTAGCAAACACGAAACCATACTATTTGCTTCACTCAAATAAAAAAGTATTAGAAGTCAGTATAAAACGTGTCAATGCATTCTGTGAGCAATGTTTGTACAAGATAAGGTTAACAAGACGGTCGTTATTTATTTTCATATATACGTAAGCTTTATAGGATACCTTTGTTAAGAATAAATAAATATTTGAAAAAAGTATGCCAGTTTTTTTATTTAATTTTTCTTTTTAGCTTCACGCTTTTTCCCGCACACAGCAGGATAGGCAGAGAGAACCTAGCGTTAAGACACTCCGTTCCCCACTTTCCGCCGAATTCGGAAGCATTGCGTATTAAGTGGCGGAACTTAACGCTGTGCTTTGTCTCGACACCAGAGCGAAGAAAATGGAAATACCAATTATTTCCACTCCTCGAGTGGGAATCGAACCCACAACCAGTCGATTTACAGGCACATTTTGTGCCTTTGCCACGACTGGCCCCAGTTTTATTTGATATTATACTTGCCCGCTTGCGGCTTCTCCACGTGAACTACATAACTGTTCCGTTATATTTCAACCCTCGGGGGTGGATTTTTAAAAAATAAAGTAGCCTATAAAAATAAAGTAACCTTGGATTGTAAACTATATTTATGCTAAAATTCATTACAATCGATCAAGCGGTTTACATTTTTCATACAAACTTTCATCCCATTATTTCAACCGTTTAAAGGTGGATTTTTGAAAAAATAAGTAGCTTATGTTTGACCCAGGGTTTTTTACTACTTTCATTCTAAATCTCATCCACATCTGACCGGTAGATTATCCGCGAAAGCGTGACAGACAAACAGACAGACCTTCGCGTTTATAATATAAGTATGAATTTCTACCGAAATTTAAAACAAAATCAAAAATATGATCATTTCCCCAGGTAGAAATCGAACCGACAACCAAATGCGTTTACAGTCAGACGCTGCCCCATACACCACAATAGCCTCTATATATAACGATATCTTTTTATTTATAAATGAATATGTGAAAGTACTTAAGTCTCGATTATATTGAATGCAAATAGCTATAAATGAGGATAAACTATCAATAACTTCATTGTTTCCGTTTTATTATCGTTAACAACTATTTATATTTAAGTTCATTTATAATCAAGGAACAGGTGAATGACAAGCGAAAATATTTCCCTTAGCGAGGTTTAAATCTAGAGCTGTCGTGGCCAGTCGTGGCCCAGTGGCACAAGAGTGTGACTGTAAACGACTGGTTGTGGGTTCGATTCCCACTCGAGGAGTGGAAATTATATTTCCATTTTCTTCGCTCTGGTGTCGAGGTAAAGCGCGGCGTTAAGTTCCGCCACTTAACACGCAAGCCTCCGAATTCGGCGGAAAGTGGGGAACGGAGTGTCTTAACACTAGGTTCCCTCTGCCTACCCTGCTGTGTGCGGGATATAGCGTGAAGCTATTTAATTTTAATTTAATTTGATCAACCTCGTTGGTACAAAATGGGATTGTAAAGCGCCTGGTTGTGGGTTCGATTCCCAGTCAAGGAGTGGAAATATTTAATATTTCCATTTTCTTTGCTCTCGTGTCGAGGTAAATCGCGGCGTTAAGTTCCGCCACTTAACAAACAATACCTCCGAATTCGGCGGAAAGTGGGGAACGGAGTGTCTTAACACTAGGTTCCCTCTGCCTACCCTGCTGTGTGCGGGATACAGCATGAAGCTATAAAAAATAAATAAATAAACACAATTCAAACACGTGGACACAGATGCATTTTAAAGTGAATCGTTGGCTAGAAAATTGCTTTACGAGATTTTCTTGCGACAATAGATAGACGTATTTTATATAAAGGGGGAAACTAATAACAGCAAGTTTAAAAATATACATAATCGATACTTTATGAATATAATTTGCGACCTTTAGTATAGTTTAATGAATATATAAAACATTAGATATAATGAACACGAATTATTAATAAAAATAATAAAAGCTATTATGGCACAGTGAGACAGCAAACAGTATACGCGATATTTATGGGTTTGATTCCATTTTTATTATTCAAATTATTGTCATTTCTTTGCTCAGGTCAAACAAAATTCGGCGTTAAGTTCCGCCACTCAACACACAATGTACTGAAAACGATCAAAAGGCTTAAAAAAGAGTGTCAAGGCACTACATTCTCAAAGAAAATAAATATTAACCTTTCCTCAACCACCTTAACCTTAGTAGACATGAATCACCATCACACATGTTTGTTTACAATTTTTTTGCCCATTAACTTGGAACACAATACCTCAACAAATAAATAATATGTATTCAATTATCAACTTAATTACTTTGCGATAAGATTGTATTTTAGTTGTGACATGAATGTAGCAAAGCGTGCCTCGCGACACAAAACCTCCATCGCTCATATGTGCAACTTAACTGTTTACGTCGTTATCATAAACGGTATGTAATATACCTATAGTATAATATGCATGATATAGTATTTAATTATATTAATGAAAGAATATCTATACAATTCTGGTTTAATCATATATATTTTTTTTTTTAGTTTCACGCTGTATCCCGCACACAGCAGGGCAGAGGGAACCTAGTGTTAAGACACTCCGTTCCCCACTTTCCGCCGAATTCAGAGGCATTGCGTGTTAAGTGGCGGAACTTAACGCGGCGCTTTACCTCTGTACCAGAGCGAAGAAAATGGAAATATTACATATTTCCACTCCTCGAGTGGGAATCGAACCCACAACCAGTCGTTTACAGTCACACGCTTGTGCCACTGGGCCACGACTGGCCACATTATATTATATAATACTAATAATTGCTATTTTTGTTATTATTACGCGTTGTTTATTTTTACTTGTTTTATGTGTTTTTTTATCTGTTAAACAGTAATAATAAATTTAATTTTCAACCTTTTATTACCAAAATAAAAGAAAGCAAATACGTTTTTAAAACTACTAAACTATTATAGGCTTACTTACGGCTTACTTATATACGATTTCATTAAAAAATATAAATGAATAAAAAAAAATAAATAAAATAGTTTGAATAGCTAATAATAATTATATATTTAAATAATAATCATTAATTACATTATTTAACCGCATCTATTTAAGCGGAACACAAAACAATAGCTTTTGTTATTTCTTATCACGGCCAATGTCACGTTTACCTCATATTAACTTTTATCGTTAATTTTCCTTGGTTAGGTATTTCATTTATAAAAACAGTAATTTCGGTAAGTTAATAGAAACTGCATATCACGAACAACATTTGTTTATTTCTTGTAGTTTAACTTAGCGGTGGTCATTTTTTTTTTTACCATGGGCCAGAAAAGCGTAGAAATTTCAAAGGAGGGCCAGAATTATAGAATAGGTAGTCATTTTTTTGCATTCAAATATTTTGGCTTTGCAAGTATTACTCAAATATGTTTAAATATATTTTAGTGAGCCATATGCTATTCAAAAAGAAAGTGTTCAGACACTCCGTTCGCAACTTTCCGCCAAATTGGGAGGCATTGCGTGTTAAGTGGCGGAACTTAGCGCCGCGCTTTGCCTCGACACCAGAGCGAAGAAAATGGAAATATTAAATATTTTCACTCCTCGAGTGGGAATCGAACCCACAACCAGTCGTTTACAGTCACACGCTTGTGCCACTGTGCCACGTGTGACCATATAACATAAAAAAGTTTAATTAAATTCCTCCAAAAAAATACATTTCAAATATGAAAACAATTAAAATAAAAACATAAATAAACGTTTCTCATTTGATTTTCCTTAAAAAATATTTGTATTCGTACCTTTCGTAGCGGCGAGGTCGTGTTGCCACGCTTCCGGTAGCAGATGTAGGAAGACGTCTCCTAGAAGACCGCCTACAGCGAAGCTTAATAGAATCCTTAGCGTAGCTGCACCAGCTGAAATATAAACATTATAACTTTAGTATAGGTTATTTGACGCCAGTCGTGGCTGAGGAGCACAAAATGTGATTGCAAACGCGATTGATTGTGGGTTCGATTCCCACTCATGGGACGGTAATATTTATTATTTCCTTTTTCTTCGCTCTGGTATCGAGGCAAAAGCGCGGCGTTAAATTCCGTCACAAATGAATGCCTCCAAAATTCGGCGTAAAATGGGGAAAGGAGTTTCTTAAGACTAGGTTCCCTCTATCTACCCTACCGTGTGAGGGATAGTGTGCACCAAAAAAAATAGTAATAAAGCAGTAAGTGTTGGTTCGAAACCCGGTTACGACAATTTTTATCATTGGCAAATTAATTGGCAAATGTGGCCAGTCGTGGCCCAGTGGCACAAGAGTGTGACTGTAAACGACTGGTTGTGGGTTCGATTCCCACTCGAGGAGTGGAAATTATATTTCCATTTTCTTTGCTCTGGTGTCGAGGTAAAGCGCGGCGTTAAGTTCCGCCACTTAACACGCAAGCCTCCGAATTCGGCGGAAAGTGGGGAACTGAGTGTCTTAACACTAGCTTCCCTCTGCCTACCCTGTTGTGTGCGGGAAATAGCTTGAAGCTATATAAATTAATATGAATTATTGATAAGCATGCGTGTTATACGGGTGACTTAAATATACTTAAAAGAGTTCTATGATCGATTTACTTTTGCGATTTCAACGATTTAGCTCTACTGATTGATCTATGTATTTTTAAAATTAATTTTTCACACATAGTTCAATATTAGAACCATGGCATATTTAAAAAAAAATGATTTCGTTCCGGCAATATTGAACTTGGGAATTCGTATTTGTGATCGGAAATTAATATTCTATGTTCTAGATATAGATTCTAATGTATAAATAAAGTAATTTATACACATAGCAAGGACAGAGTCTGAACGAAATCCTAATGGCAGTTGGTTCGGTTACCACTTGGCGGAATGATATTTAAATGAAATATGAAGTATGAGTGGCCAGTTGTGGCCCAGTGGCACAAGCGTGCGACTGTAAACGACTGGTTGTGGGTTCTATTCCCACTCGAGGAGTGGAAATATTTAATATTTCCATTTTCTTCGCTCTGGTGTCAAGGTAAAGCGCGGCGTTACGTTCCGCCACTTAACACGCAAGCCTCCAAATTCGGAGGAAAGTGGGGAACGGAGTGTCATAACACTAGGTTACCTCTGCCTACCCTGCTGTGCGCGGGATACAGCGTGAAGCTAAAAAAAAAAAAAAAAAAATGTATTTTCATTTCTACGCTTCGATGAACAAGGCAAACCGTGACGTCGAGATCTACCTCTCTATATGGACTGCCACGGTTTCAGGAGGACCTATTTATATATAAATGTTTTACAAAAATAACAGGTTTACGCTTTATTTCGGAGCAAGGTAGCCAGAGAAAACCTTCTACCCAGGCATTCATTTATCTACTTTCCGCCCAAAATTACGAAATTTGTGCAAGCGAAACTTTGTTTACAAGAGCCTCCGCTCTTATAAACAAATACACAACCAATCGTATTTACAATCAGACGTTGCCCTACTACGATGCGATGGCCTCCAATGCCAAAGAAAATTTAAATAAATTAATTTAAAATGCGGTTTTTTAGTCACTTCTTCCGGTTAAACATTGACCTCGTTAGTACGTGCCTATATATTTATGACGTTTATTGAAAAAAATGTGACGTAGCGTAATCGTAGCAAAGCTAAGTTGAGCATTACAAATAAATTAAATTAGAGTATCTGTTTGTAATATTTAAACGACAGGTTTTTCTTCTCAATTTTAAGCTAATGACAGAGAAAGAAACGGAAAACAATTGGGTGCTAAAATATCGATAGAAAGTTTAGACAAATTGATTGCAGATAAAAATAAAAGGGACATATTTCTGGATTTTAGTAAAAAGATTTGTAAGCGGGTTATTGAACGAAATAAATAACACAACAACATACAATAGAACAAAATTATAAAATAGATACAGAAGGTCTCTGATAACGTCAGGGGTATATTTTAAACTAAATGTATATACATTTAGGAAATAACTGATGAATATTACGACTTCTTGGTGGATATACCAGAATAAAATATATATTTTTATGGCTGATAGCGTTTGAATGTAATCGCTAATGGTTCTGGGTTCGATATCCACTTGAGGAAATTGTTATTAATATATTCAATATAAGACAAAACGTGGCATCGAGGTATGTCACTCATCACGCGGGAAAGTGGAGAACGGAATGTTTTGACACTAGGCTCTATCTCATTACCATGAAGTGATACAATCTGACCTTACTCAAGTATTTTCACAACTACGTTAATACAATCACTAAGAACTTAACTATTTTATTTTTTTTTTATAGCTTCACGCTGTATCCCACACACAGCAGGGTGGGCAGAGGGAACCTAATGTTAAAGACACTCCGTTCCCCACTTTCCGCCGAATTCGGAGGCTTGCGTGTTAAGTGGCGGAACTTAACGCCACGCTTTACCTCGACACCAGAGCGAAGAAAATGGAAATATAATTTCCACTCCTCGAGTGGGAATCGAACCCACAACCAGTCGTTTACAGTCACACGCTTGTGCCACTGGGCCACGACTGGCCAACTAAATTCATGTTATATTAAATCTAAAATTACAATAAATACGTGTTATCGTACACGTCGCTTAGAACTATGATGTATTGCCGATAGACCCTTCAGATTATTACTTCAGATATGAATACTTACAGTGATTTCGATAACACTATTGCCTTTATCGCTATTGATTCTTCAATTAAAACTTTTTTATCAGCCTACTTAATAAATATTTACAATTGATTTACGATTTGGAGTTCATAATATTGTTATTATAGTACTTTAAGTTGATAAAAAAAACAGGAATTTTAGGGGCTGTCGGTAGAAGTGAAAACTAAGTAATTTGTAAGTTATATCGTCGAGCTATTAGATTATTATTTTTGAAGTATTTTTGGTTTATAAAGATGAGTATTTGAGTGTATGATCTAGGAATAAAGTGGTCATTGACACTTCTTTATAAGACAGAAATAATTAAAAAAATACTATTATCTAGAAATGAATTTTACAATTTAAAATTGAGAATATTTGTTATTAAAATATATCCCACAATAACTTAACTTAATTAACTTTACCGAAATTGAAAATATATTAAATAATTTATTAAAAAGAGGCAATATTTTATACAATAGTTGAATAACAGTATTTGAAAACATTAATGTTTTTATAGTATCACATTTTTTCCTCTTGTTTCAAGGCACTCAAAAAGAACCTAGTGGCAAAATATCCCGTTTTCCGCTTTCCGTCCGAATTCGAGATATTGCAAGTCGAGTGTCGAAACACAATACCTTCTTCTAACTCAAAATGGGAAAAAAATAATTCCAATATCATTTCTCAGAATAGGAATTGAACTAGTTGTGGCCAGTCGTGGCGCAGTGGCACAAGCGTGTGACTGTAAACGACTGGTTGTGGGTTCCATTCCCACTCGAGGAGTGGAAATATTTAATATTTCCATTTTCTATGTATGCTCTGGTGTCGAGGTAAAGCGCGGCGTTAAGTTCCGCCACTTAACACGCAATGCCTCCGAATTAGGCAGAAAATGGGAAACGGAGTGTCATAACACTAGGTTCCCTCTGCCTACCCTGCTGTGTGCGGGATATAGCGTGAAGCTATAAAAAGGAACTATCATTAACTCGTCTACATTCAGAAGCTGTTCCACTGCACCAAGATTAATATATAATTCTTAATACTGTTTATAATATGCTAAAATCGTTATGTTGTAATTATTGTTTTAAAATATTGACAGCGTAAAGACGTCTAGTCTAATAAGTTTGAATACATTTTCGTAAATTGGTCTTAAACAATAATAGTCAGCATATATTATGTAATCGCTTTGTGATTAATTTATTGTGGGCAGTCGTGGCCCAGTGGCACAAGAGTGTGACTGTAAACGACTGGTTGTGGGTTCGATTCCCACTCGAGGAGTGGAAATTATATTTCCATTTTCTTCGCTCTGGTGTCGAGGTAAAGCGCGGCGTTAAGTTCCGCCACTTAACACGCAAAGCCTCCGAATTCGGCGGAAAGTGGGGAACGGAGTGTCTTAACACTAGGTTCCCTCTGCCTACCCTGCTGTGTGCGGGATATAGCGTGAAGCTATTAAAAAAAAAAAGATTATTTTTTTTTTTTTTATATTCGAACTCAAGCAATTAATATACGTTTAAGAAATACACGCTTATGGATGGCACGTAAGTATTATGTTAAAAAGTAAACGTCATATTATTCTTGGTAGTCAACAAGGGTCTGCGTAACCTGTTTATACATTTACATACATACAGAAGGAATATGCCAAAAAGTAAACTACTAATAACATTAATAAAAAAAATGAAAAAGTAACCATTATGCATCCTGTACTAATTAATATAATAAAACAAATTATCAGAAGTTTGTTTGTTCGTTCGTTCAGAAGTTTGTTTGAAAATACTTTATCCAGAACTACCAGTCGGAAAAAAACGTCTTAAAAATGGACTTTATCGGACAATCATTCATCTATCTGTTTGTCATTCAAGAGAAAGAATACAAACATAATAAATCATCAAACCATACATATAACAATAAAATTATATAGAAAACATTCCATTTGCCCTTACAATGTAATGTAAGTATTTGAACAATTTATTTTATCAGTAGTGCAATAAACCTAAAGCCTAAAGGTCATACAAAACAATCGGTCAGCTGTCACACTATTCCTGTAAGCTGATCTCCCTTATCGCGTATCGAGTGTTCCTCACGTAATGATAAGGTGACAAACGTACTGATAACAATAACTTTATTGTGGGAACTACTGTGTATTTTAATAAAGAACTTGTTATATAATTTGACCTATATATGTATATAGTGGTTAGCGTTGCGGTTAACATTTTTAAAGAAAACAATTTAATAATTAATAACTTCTAAGTCGTTTAATAGGTATGTATTTCTTGCAATAAAATATATTATATACAAAGTTACAAGAAAAATCTTTTTCTCAGCCTCAGTCAGGGTAGTCATAAATTACCTAGTGTCAAGACATTCCGTCCTTCACTTTCTGCTCGAAATCGATACTGCGTATGGAGTCGGAACTCAGAACTCACCGCTGCATTTTATGAGCAAACTAGCGGCCCGCTCGCGGCTTCGCCGCGTCATCTGCGTTGCTGTTTCGGTATATTGCAACCATCGGTGGTGGATTTTTAAAAAATAAAGTAGCCTATGTTTAACCTTGAATGGTCAACTATATATATGCCAAAATTCGTTACAATCGGTAAATCTGTGTAGATTTTTCATATAAACTTTCATCCCCTATTTCAACCCATTAGCGGTTAATTTTTGAAAAAATAAGTAGCCTATATTAGACTCATGGCTATTTACTACTTTCATTTTAAGTTTCATCCAAGTCGGACCGGTAGATTAGCCGTGAAAGCATGACAGACAAACACACAGACTTTCGCATTTATAATATAAGTATGGATAACATATATAGATAGATATAAATAATATCTAAAATATCTATCAGCTTTATTTTTTGCTAAAGTTCAAGAAATTTTCAGCGAAAAAGAGCGAAAAAGAGAAATTAATTTAAATTAATCAGTCCCCTAATGAGACTTGAGCCCACAACCATCATTTTAAAAGTTAAACGCTGTTTGGCTATACCACGATGGCTTCTAAAAGTAATATAACAATATAAATTCTTCTGCATTAAAGGTGGACATAGAACTTAGTAATGTCATTCCTTTTGAAAATTTAGGTAATTTTCGAGATAAATCTCCTCCGTATCCTCATTTACAGTGAACACGAATGACACATGAAGGGAGAAGTTTGAAGTCACGCTGTGTCTAAATATAGCTTACAAAAATGAAACGTCGTCCGTTAGTCACATTCAGTTGTTATTATGAAGAATCCTACTATCCTAAGGGCTTTTTTATATTCAATATACAGTCATTTTCTTGGTACCATGCTATTCTATCCACAAGATTTAAGTAGGAACGCAGTGAAAAATTAAGTTTTTCAATAACTTCTTTCCTACCTTATAAAAAATAGAAAATATCCGATTACTAGTGTCGTAGCAATACTTAGAGTACATATTGTAAATGAAGATTTGTAAAATTTATCAGATGTTAATGAACATAGAGCTAAACTGTAAACTACAGTGTTATACTCATTTTTATTTACAATGTAAGTACACAAAGATTAGACAAATGGCAGAGTTGAGTTCCGCCACTGTAAAAATAATGTCTCGAATTCGGAGGTAAAGCGAACAACCGATTGTCTGAACACTGTTCTATATGATATTTGACATAAAAATAATAATTAAAACCACTTATATTCATAGAAATATTTAAAGACAAAAGACATTTAGAAAACGTAAAAAAAATTGAACGCGCTTCGAAGCGGACTTCGAACCCCTGAACTGAACGCATGGCTCAGTGGTAAGAGCGCCTGGATGGTTCAGGAGGCGCGGATTCGAATCCCGCTGCGTTCAAATTTTTATTTTCCTAAGTTCTTTTCAATTTTCCTAAGTCTAGTCTAATAATATTTTAAAAATATTTAAAAGTATTTAAAGACAAGTTCATTTTAGAACCACTACCAGTTTAATCCCTGTCAGCGGAATGCAATAAGAAGAACATTCTCCTATACACATTTCAAAGAACTGTTTATAAAAGTAAAACAACACTAAGGTTGACGGGTCAGCAATGCGATGTTAATATAGAGTTCCTTGAGGTTACTTTATCTAAAGCTAAAATATATATATATATATATATATATATATATAAAGATGATTATTATAAATAAATGATTTATTTATAATTAAGTATAACGTTCATGTTGTTAAACAAATAATAGAAAAATGTAACGAATATACTAGACCATATTACATTTCATTTGTAGACTATAGCAAAGTTTTTGACTCCCTGAATCATAATTACCTATGGGCCACTCTAGAAAAACAAGGCATCGAGGGCAAATATATAAGAATAATTAAAGAAATATACAAAAACTCAGTTGCAAATGTACAACTAGAAAGAACCGGAGAAGAGTTTGCAATACAAAAAGGAGTTAGGCAAGGTGACCCACTATCCCCAAAATTATTTTCAGCAGTATTGGAAGGCATTATAAGACAACTTGATTGGGATACCTTTGGAATTAACATAAATGGACAAAAACTACATCACCTCCGATTTGCTGATGACCTCATTCTATTTGCAGAGGATCCAATAACATTGCAAACTATGCTTCAACAACTGTCATCTGAAAGTATCAAAGCAGGTCTACAAATTAATATAGAAAAAACTAAAGTAATGACAAACATGTTGACGCATACAGTAAAGATCAATGAAGACCAGATAGACTATGTGAATGAATACATATACCTAGGACAGGTAATATCAGTAAAAGACCAATTTACTAAAGAAATAGAAAGAAGAATTAGTCAGGCATGGAAACGGTATTGGTCACTAAAAGAGATCATGAAAGACTCAAGACTTCCTATCCTAGAAAAAAGTAAAGTATATAACACATGCATCCTGCCTTGCCTCACTTATGGCTGCCAAACTTGGCCACAAACATACAAAACAGATCAAAAGCTTAAGGTTTGCCAACGAAGTATGGAAAGAAGTATGTTAAACATCAAAAGGAAAGATAGATGGAGAGCTACTAAAATCAGAAAAATGACAAAAGTTAAAGACATATTGTGCAAAATCCGATCATTAAAGTGGAAATGGATAGGACATATGATGAGAACAAAGACTGATAAATGGACAAGAAATATCACGGAGTGGTATCCTCGAGATGGGAAAAGAAAAAGAGGTAGACAGGTAAAAAGATGGGAAGACGACTTACCCAAACATTGGAGGAGGCTGGTCTATGAAAGGGATATTTGGAGGAAGTTGGAGGAGGCCTATGTCGCAAGGCAACCTGACCAAGTTGTTGATACTACATAAGTACAAAAATGATAAAGTACATGTACATGCAAGTATCTATCTAAATGCAGGAAAAACGTATATATTTAAAAGAAAAACTTAAAGTATAATATAAGTTATGAAATAAGTTAAGTTAAGTAATATATAGTTAAGTTAATTAGTAGAACATAATTAAGTAGTAAATAAGTATCTAAATAAAGAAAAAAAGACATACATATATAGTAACACTAGTAGTATAAAAATAGGTTATGAAATAAGTTAATGTAATTCAGTATTAATAGTAGATTAATATACATAAAATGTTGTATGTGTACTCAACTACTCATAATATTTTTAGACTTAAATGTACTTTCAATTATTAATAAGTGATTTAGTATGTAAAAAAAACAATATTGGTCGGAGAATAAAGGCTATTTTATTTTATTTTTATAAGTATAACGTTTATTTTTATTTCTATATAAATTAATCTTTGTTTCAGTTCACGCTTTATCTCGTATAGCAGAGTAGGCAGAGATAACTTAAGGTCATGAAACTCCGTTCTCTATTTACGTTCCGGTTTCTAGACGTGGCGTGTTAAGTGGCGGAACTTAACGCCGCGCTTTAACCTTCCAGACCAAGGAAATAAAAATATTTCAAATATCCGTTCTCCGCTTTTCTTTCAATTTCGTGTCTTGGCGTACAAAGTGGCGAAACTTAACGCCGCGCCCTATCTTTCTGAAGCAGGGCAATTATTTTAAATATAATTCGCTTATTTAAATAACATCCTCTAATATAATAATTATTTAAAACATAATTCCCCGAGTGGGAAACGAATCCACAATCCTAACAGTCAGACACTGTCCTACAGAGAATACACAATATTTGGTAATATATATAATTTTATTTTCAACACTCTACAGTAGTTAAGTTAAAAGTTTCAAGTAAATAATAACTTAAATTTGTCACATTTCTTGACTAACTGTATAGCCCAGATTTAAATTTCGCTACTACGAAATTGTTGGTAAAATACGTGTTAACTTAGTAGGTACGGTCTTTATACAAAAGTGTACGTTAGACTCATTTATTTTTACTTAGTGTCAACGCACTGTATT
Organism: Dryas iulia moderata; assembly: GCA_019049465.1. NCBI lineage: Eukaryota > Metazoa > Arthropoda > Insecta > Lepidoptera > Nymphalidae > Dryas > Dryas iulia. The sequence goes on from CM032437.1 coordinate 1,483,379, forward strand.
ACACAATGTAATATTTATTAATTTAATGTTTTTTTCTTTTTTTAGCTTCACGCTGTATCCCGCACACAGCAGAGTAGGCAGAGGGAACCTAGTGTTATGACACTCCGTTCCCCATTTTCCGCCGATTTTTGGAGGCATTGGCAGAGGCAACGCCACGCTTTGTCACGATACCAGATCGAAGGAAATGGGAATATTAAATATTTCCACTTCTCGAGTGGGAATCGAACCCACATCCAGTCGTATACAGTCGTACATGTCTGCGCCACGACTGGCCCCATTAATAATGTTTTAAATTTAAATTTAAAAAACGGTGTATTTTTAAAAAAATAGTTTAAAATGTTTCCTTTACGTAATAATTAAGATTCACATGTAGATTGTATTATTTAATGATCGTTCGTACTTAACAAAGGTCTACATACTTAAACAGACTTTTTTTACTGTTACTATCAACGTCAATTGTAGTAATAAGCTATCAATCTAAATTTCATTATTATATATTAAACATACATATATGTAAGTATAGAGAACCTCTTTATCAATAAAATTTGATAAGATCCACTTAACATTTTAGGTGCAACAAAGTAAGGAAAACCGAATAGGATGAAAAATATTTTATATGACAGACAAGTGTTATTAATGTCACGGGCATATGCCCAAAGGTATTATGTGAAAAAGTGTTTATAAAATAAAGAATTACAAGTAAAAACGAAAGTACATTATTCATATTTTTTCTTGAAATATTAATAATGTACTTTGACATGTACAAGTACTTTGACCTAACGAACTAGCTGATCAGAAACAGACTTAAAGTTAATTTATACAAGAAGTAAGGATCATCCAGTCCTCAAAAAAGGTAGAAACCTTCTTAAAAGGGTTACGTCAGTCAGCTTTTTAAGGTTGAGAGGAATTTGGTCAGTGGAGGCATTATTTGACTTCGACATGGTGAATTATGGAATGCTAAGGAGTTTCTTCGCATAAATTTTGACTATATTAGTATTTTCACAACTTGGCATATAATGTTCAATAAAATTTTATATTGTACTTAAATTTTATTACGACAATAACTGTTTAAAATCATCATGTATCATCTATTGTTAAGTTTCGTAATAATTAAACAAATTAAAAATAATACAAAATCCATACTTATATTATAAATGCGAAAATCTGTCTGTTTGTCTGTCACGCTTTCACCGCTAATCTAACAGTCTGATTTGGATGAAATTTAGAATTAATGTAATAAAAATTACTGCTTCAAAAATAGGCTACTTATTTTTTCAAAAATCCTCCTCTAACGGGTTGAAATAGGGGATGAAAGTTTATATGACAACTCTAAACCGGTTGACCGATTGTAATGAATTTTGGCATAAATATAGTTGATAATCCAAGGTTAAACATAGGCTACTTTATTTTTCAAAAATCTACCCCCGATGGTTGGAATATAATGAAACAGTTATGTAGCTCACGGGGCGAAGCCGCGAGCGGGCCGCTAATAGGTTTATATATAGAGGACTATAGAAATACGGTAAGCTTTGAAGTATTTACATTCGGGTATATATTGGGATAAGCCGCATATGACATAATATATTTTTTCTAGATATATTATTGTGGATTTAAGAGATTAATAGAAAGGAATTTTGTGTCTTCTTTTTTTAGGTCCACGTATTTCTGCCTATAGCATAGTAGGCAGAAAGAATGCAGTGTTGAGTGTTAAATGCGGAATTAAACATCGCACTTTGGCCTATTTAACCTAAGGAACGATAATAATAATGAAATTGTTATAATCACTCGCCGAATGGAGATTGAATACAGCCCCTTACGTGTATTGGTCAGAAACATCGCTTGTATAATTATATAGTAATATAAAAGAAAAAAAATAAACCATAGTATAATTGGGTTTATATACTTAACGTGATCATTTTTTTCTTTATTCAAATCGTGACATTGTTTTTAGTAAGTTACGTTATACTTACTATTTCACATGGTTGATTATTGAAGTATTATGGCTTTCGTTTTTTGCAACAATCATTAAAATATTTTTTTTTTATAACAATCCTTAAAATATTTGGTTTTCGATTTTTTTGTAATTATCATTAAAATATTTGCCGTTTGTTTGTTTTTTGCAGCAATCATTGACATATTCGTAATTTTATCTTTCGTTTCTATTGCAACGATAACAAACATTATAAAACAACTGATTTAAAATTTTTGCTTCTTTTAAAATAAACCTGGACATTTTTGGGTAACGGCTACCTTTCGACCCACTTGGACACAACGCCAAAAAATGGGACGTTTGGTCCCATAAGTTATATATATGTTTTTCTGCCTTAGTATGTACATCACTACTAAAAACATATCTGAACTGCAAAATGTTCAATATCTTTCTATAAGAGCGATTCACGAATAGATATTCATACTGTATTATCACTAAAACGCATTGTTACTGATACGGCATTGACATTTCATTTTTGAATAATTCATTCGCGTAACTTTAAACCAGGGCTTCTTAAACTTTCGTCATTCACGACCCCCATTTATGATTGCGAGTTTCTTATATATAGTTAAATATAAAAGGAAAATAAATTATTATTTTTTGTTGATTTATTTATTAGGTATATATACCTAATAAATAATAAAATAAAATAGATTTTTACACGTTTCAAAACAAATTCTAAAACTATAGTTTTAGAATTTACATTCTTTTTTTAGGTCCACGCATTTCTGCCAATAGTAGGCAGAAAGAATGCAGTATTGAATGTTGAATGTGGAATTAAACATCGCACTTTGGCCTATTTAACCTAAGGAACGATAATAATAATGAAATTGTTATAATCATTCGCCGAACGGAGATTGAATCCAGCAGGTGTATTGGTCAAAAACATAGTTTTAGAATTTGTTTTGAAACGTATAAAAATCTAAAATTAAAAATTGCACAAAAAAATGAAAAAATTGTATTTATGTACTCGCATAGTGATGTTATAGAATGGTATAATATATAAATATTTGACATTAAAATCTCTCGACCCCAGAATTTTGCTACGCGACCCCATTTGGGGTCGCGACCCATAGTTTAAGAAGCCCTGCTTTAAACAATAGGTGTTTGTTAAATCGGACAAGTCTTGGGCTATAATTAATATTATTGTAAGTTTATTTATGTAATTAATTATTGATTTTCACAGTTATTTAACAAATATTGATTTGAATATAGGAGATATTCATGTATATATTAAAAAAGTAGTTTCTCAATTCCTCCAGCAGTAGTAGGAGAGTTTTAAGATACGAAGATTAGTTTTACGGTGAACTTTAATACTTATTTAAGAAATTTTGAAACCATCGTATGGTCACTCATAGTAATGCAATACAATGCAATACTGTATATCAGTTTGTGAAAGCTACTACGATCATAAATAAATAGATACATATAGGTGTATATAAAACCAATAAAAAAATTGGAAAACAAAATTGTTTTAAAAAATGTTACCTAACTATTCCAATAATTATAACCAAATAATTAAGTAAAACAAATAATATTAAGAAATAGGCCACCATAACGTAATGGGCGAGGGTCTGGCGAGCATGACGGTTGTGGGTTCGATATCCACTAGTGATTATATTTAAATCATCTTCATTTCCCCTCTACTATAAAACAAAGTACGACAGGACAGGAATTCCAATTAACGCGGAATATTTCGAATTCGGGCAGAAGGAGGAGAACGGAGTGTTTTAACCCTAAGTTCTATCTGACTACTCTTCTACGTTACGCTAAGAATGTAGCAATTTTTCTTTTAGTAGGTACAACTTCATATTTTCATCTCGTCAGTAGAAACAGGAATGTTTACACTGATCGTTCATTCATTAACTGATGTATGACCACCAGTTGAACTAGTTCCCCATATTGAGTATTTAAGCTTGTTAAACTAGAAACGAGCCCTAGGAGCATAAATATTATCATAAGATGAAGAATGATAAAACTAGGCCATGGTGGCGCAGTGTGACAGCTTCTGGCTGTTAACTTGACGATTGTGGGTTCGATTTCCACTCGGTGGATTTTTTTTATATAAAAAGGACAAGGCAAACGAGCGTTCGGGTCACCTGATGTTAGGTGAACACCGTCGCCCGTGTAACACCAGAGGAGCTATAGGGACGTTGCTGGCCTTTGAGGTGGAGGTAAGCACGCCTTTTGAAGGCCGCTGGTAAGCCACAATTCCACAGGGAAATTTGAATAATTTGGATTTTCCGTTCTCATAGCTAATATAATCTGCGGCGCTGAGTTTCACAACTTAACACGCGATTTTACGAATTCGGGCGTTGACACTAGGTTCTTTCTGATTAACTTGCTTTGCAGAAAAAGTGTGTCAGACTTTATTTTGCTTTGTTATGACAAGACAAACTTCATGGACCACTAAGTGTTAAGAGCCTTTTTCCACTTTCTGGTCTTATAATGGACGTAGCATGTTTAGCGGAACCTAACGCCGCTGTTCTTCCTATCTCACCAAATTGGTGCATTAGAAATATTTAAATACAAAAACATTCCTTCAATGGAGGGTTCGAACCTATAACCATTTGTAGTCAGACCCTATCCTCCTACACTACAATGGTGTTATAACTTAGGTATATTTAATATATTATGACGCAGTAACTATACAATTCATGAATAGATATTATAATTTATAATTTAATTAAATTATTGGTAATTCCCCGGTCTAGTTGAACAACAAACAAGTATTTTATTTCAACAGATTTAAATTTATTTCAAGATGAAATTGACGAAGCTGTAAACAAAAATAGAAAATAAATATATCGTCTCTATAAGCTGTGTGTATCTTTTGAATTATGAATTAGGCGCAGCCGTGGCCCAGTGGCACAAGCGTGTGACTGTAAACGACTGGTTGTGGGTTCGATTCCCACTCGAGGAGTGGAAATACTTAATATTTCCATTTTCTTTGCTCTGGTGTCGAGGTAAAGCGCGGCGTTAAGTCCCGCCACTTAACACGCAATGCCTCCGAATTCGACGGAAAGTGGGGAACGAAGTGTCTTAACACTAGGTTCCCTCTGCCTACCCTGTTGTGTGCGGGAAACAGCGTGAAGCTAATAAAATAAAAAAAAAAAGTTGCTTTTTTACTGTGTTATTTGCAGCTTCTCGCTTTTTTCTTACATAGCGGGTTTCCAATATCGCTTGAAATATAAAAATATTTGATCCACGATTTACAAACAGTTTAAAACGAAACAAGTAAAAATTAAAACACAAAAGCTGTCACTTGCAATGGAGAACGGAGTGTCTTGACACTAGATTCTCAGTGACAGCTAAGATAAAAAAAATACAATCTTCTTAATATTTTCCACTGAAACTAAGTACGTTACTTATCTCGTAGTTGAGATCCGATATCTAATTTTTTATCTATACAGTCAATGATTGCCCAATTGTTTCACAAGTTGTCACCGTTGCGATCTCAAGCGTTAACGATACTAACAGCGTTTAACGAAATACTCATTGACTCGCTTACTGTGGCGTGGCTATAGAGTTTAGGGGGCCCTCTAGTCTCAGTTTTGAAAAGAGAGCTGAGAGAGAGAGAGAGAGAGAGAGAGAGAGAGAGAGAGAGAGAGAGAGAGAGAGAGAGAGAGAAAAACTAGGCAATCTTTTTATATTTTTTATCAAATGGATGTCAGTATTACAGAGATTATTTTTTCTATGTCCTAGGGCCCTTGTCCACCTGACTACACCACTGCTTCCTTCGTCAAAATTTTATTTACATCAGCATATAACTTAACATAGAGAGAAGGTAGTGTTAAGGTATGCTATTCCCAATTTTTCACCAATTTTAGAAATTCTGCATGTTCAGTAACAGAGCTTAATGTCACTCTTTCTGGTGTAAATAATTGTAATATATTGCTTTAGTAGTCATTGCACCGAGTGGCAATTTGATTGGAATTGAACCCAGAACCATAATGGTTAGTCAAATTATTGGCCCTACTGACCATAGTCATTAAAGACAAAAAATTAAAAAAATATTATTATTTACATATTAGCTAATATAAGTTGTAATTAAAGATTACTTCTCTATGCTGGTATTAATAATTTAAATTCCACATGGGGCTTAGCTTCTTTTCATTCATATTTGAAAAATACATGATACAATTACTCATAATATAAAAAATCTCTAATTTGTAACACACAGTGCAATCACAAGCCACAAAACATTAATTGCCAAACAATAAAAAACTTGCCAGAATATTTATATGATGGATGGTTTAAATTAGAATCTTACATTTAAGCTTTATAGTTGTTTAAAATGTTAAGTTAATGTATTCAAACTTTCTATTTACTAAAAATTCTGAACTAAATCAGATATATGTACAATCATAGTAGAAAAATTAGGAAAGCCTACATACAATTTTGAGTAGGTAGAGGAAGGAGGTTGGACATTGGAGATCCTATAATAGGGGCCATAAACTGTAACTGAGTCGTAACTCCTCAGCACTTCTCCAAGCTCCTTTATCAACAATGTAATGGAATGAATGGAATGCTATGGAGTTTCTTGGCCAATAATTTTATATATACTTTTTATAATTAAAGATATAAATTAGTTTAATATTGGCTTAATAGAGTTGACTACTCACAATTTGCATGGAAGAACATGTCAATTGTAATAATGAAGATATATGATTAAAGTGAAAGAAAAATCTATTTTCTACTTGTTCATGGGCAATTCAAAATGTATTTTAAAGTGATTTGTAAAAACATTTCCTATATTTTATAAATTAAGCATGTTATAGAACCAATTTGAATGGTTTCAAAAATATATAACAATATATTTCTATTAGCAGTTATTTAAAATAGGTGTAATAACAGAAACTTCTGTAGAGAGTGTATTATAAATTCTATACTCATAAATTATAAATAAAAAAATTGAGTTTATATTACAAAGAAAATTCAAAGCAGATTAACTATTATAAATAACTAAAGTTACATTAAATATTTAAGAGATTAGATTAATATTGAAAAACTAAAGGAAACTGGACTTAGGGTATATTTTATAAATTTAGTTAAAGCTTACTTAGTTTTAAACTCTAATATTGTGAAAGAAAAAAGGAATTTATATAAAAAATGTTTTTTTAAAAAAAGAAGGTACAGACCTTATGCCCATAGAGATATAAATAAAAAAGAAAAAGAAAAAACTGTTATGAATTGTAAATAATGTAACCTATTTTAATAATTAATTAGAACAAAGAACACACTACATTTATATAACATTTTTGAGTCAATATTAAAGATATTCTTAATTCAAATAATTTCAATATTTCTCAGTAAGAAATACTTGTGCCTTCATTTGTTGATATATCACTCCTAATTGATGTTATTAAAGAGCTAGCAAGATGCATTAGTAAATAGGTTAAATATTATCAATACCAAACAAAAGAACGCGTGATCGTTCTTTGTCCCATATCATTGACGAATTGATGACACAAGAAAATTAAAAATAGTTTGACAAATTTTAAAATTGACAGAACTTACCTCCGTCTTTAAAAGATGCAGTTTCATCTATTGGAATTATCAGCAATGGTAGAATTCCACTCAAGCCGACGAGCATTGAAGCCAGGGCAGAAAAAAGCCATGGATGTTCATCCAACTCCTCCACAAAGGTATAAAAATATTCCGGCAAAAATCCCGCCACGGTAGTCTCCATTTTAATTATAAAGCAATTGTTCTCTCCTTTCGGTAAACCAAAAAATATTATTTATTTACACCGCACACCGTTATATGACTACGTTGTATCACAATTTTTATTAATTAAAATATTCCATAGTTTTCGAAAGATTCTGCCGCGGAGACGAACTAACCCACACTGAGATTGAGTACGTCCGTCCTTATCTACACAGATTCGATTGTTATATCTATTTGCCGCGAAAGTTTAGATAATTTTGTAAGAGACGACGAATTTACGTTATTTCATTTTTGCCACCTTATTTACTACGCAACCGTCTACGAGACAATACACCCACTACAACGCAATTTGATGAATAGCAAATTCCTTTTCCTTGTCCAATGTTTTGTTTTGCATTGAATGAAATTGAGAATAGCGTGAAGTTGGCGCGGAATGCGGATGGCCACAGGTTATATAGTACTGCATGAAACGTCATAAAATGGTTAAAAATAAATTAATTTAATATTTATTAAGATTATTTTTAATAACATAAGTTAAAATTAAAAATATATTTTAGCACTTTGAACAATTTTTTAGTAATATATTATATTATCGACAAAAGGTCAACATTTTTTCATTGGTAACATTAACAGGTCGATGAGAGCAATATTTTGAACTTTGTCTACAAATATATCATTCGTACAGGGTTCGTGGGTTCAAATACGTTTTCTTAAATATCTTATACGCGTCATTTTATTAAAATCTAAGCTCAAAATTTATACAATGGATTATTTTGTTGATTTAATTATAAATTACTTATTTTGACAAGTATTTTTAATGACTTAACGAAAACTAGAGAAAATTAATTATCATTGAATCGAAGCGTATCTTTCTATTACGTACACTCACTAATGTGTATGTACGTTACCGTGACACAAAATGCAATACGAATCTTCTTGGCAGCTGCGTTGGACAGCCCAGTTGGAGCAAAATGCCGTACTTATTTTGGCCAGCCAATTTAAATATCTGACTACATATACCTACGTTTTACATACATGTACCGAACGGACAGTGTAAGATACGCGTTAACACAGCCAGTGCAGACGCGACGTTAATTTTATTCAACTTTGTTATTTTTCGCGCCGAAGTGACGTTTTTTGTAGCGACGCGAGGAACGTAGGAAATCTGTGAATCGAAGCCAAATATTTTTACTTTAGTGTTAATTGGAAACCTCATTTGGGTAATCGAAGATGGATTCGTGGGGCATTTTGAATGTGGATACTGCGGCCGCAGCTATATCCCGTGATGATATGCATTCCAGTTTCCGAAGGAAAGAAGTAATGGTATGTACTATGTAAAAAATGAAAGGTGAAGCTAAATCGCCATTTTTGTATTAAGTAAAAGTTTAAACTTTTTATTTTATCTAAAATAAAAAAGGGGAGGAAAAAATCCAACAAGTCGACGAATGAAATATTATTATTTATTGAAAATAAATAAAAGCACAAATTAAATTATATAATTAATTAAATGTTAACTAATTAGTTTTTGTACGCTTTGTAAATATAGTTTAATTTTAAAATTCACACGTGACATGCTTTCGAAGAAAACAAAGGAAAGTTAGTGAAAGATCAATTTCTGTCCATTTTCAGTCTACTCAGGGACATAACTTAAGATACGTAAGTATAGCATTAAACAATTTATAAATTTCGCAAATTAATTGACAAATAATATTCTTATAATTTAATAAATTGTTTTACTTATTACCTACTATGTACAAATGACTGTGCATCTGATATCTGCTATTCTGCTTTATTTCATTCGTAATTAATTACGTATAATATATCTTTACCGTTACAATCCATTTAGCTAAAGTTAGAATTGGATAAGCCGCGATTTATCTATGTATAAAATATTTTAAAAAATAATTATTAATTGTAAAGTTAAAAGTTATATTAAAAGGTACTAGCGGCCCGTTCCCGCCTTTGTCGCGTGACTACACAGTTATATTGCAACTTCCGGGGTTGAATTTTTGAAGAATAAAGTAGGCTATGTTTAACTTTGGATTATCACAAAATTCATTACTCTACTACATTATCTACTCTACTAATCAGTTAAGCGGCTTAGATCTTCATTTAAACTTTCATCCCCTACCTCAGTTCTTCAGAGGTTGATTTTTGAAAATATAAGGAGCCTATGTTTGACCCTGGATTATTTACTACTTTCATTCTAAATTTCATCCAAATCGGACCGGTAGATTAGTCGTGAAAGCGCGACGGACAAACAGACAGACTTTCGCATTTATAATATAAGACAGTATGGGTTTCATTAATTTCAAATGGATATATGAAATTCAACTAGCCTACAGTGTAATTAAGAACATTTATATATTTTTATAATTTTCGATATCGTCAGAAATTTCTTTCAAGAACATGTAAATTAAAATAAATTAGTTTTTATTATAATTTATACGCTTCCAGTCAGCATATCGTAATAAAATACCTTGAATATTTCTAAACATGTGGCACATTTTATTAAATATCACATTAGACGTGTCAAAACTATAACCAGATAACTGCCAACATTTTTATTCAGTTTATTCAAATATTTTGTTATAGTAAGAGTACTTATGGGCACATAAGCTAAATAATTATTGATTTCTCGATTTTTTTTGAGATTTTCTTGAAATTGTTCTGTGGTTTCATGGAGCCGAGTCCACCACTTTTATTTTCGCTAAACTAATTTTAAAGCAAAGTTTACCTTCTTTTTTTCTAGAAGTGGACAGAACTAAGTTAAAAGCTTATATTTATAATGTCGTGAAGGAATTTTCGGACAAAAAAAGCGAAAACTTTCTCATCCTCAAAATATAATACACTTTTAAATTGTTTAGCCAGTCGCGGCTCAGTGGCACGAACGTGTCACTGTAAATGACTGGTTGTGGGTTCGATTCCCACTCGAGGAGTGAAAATATATAACATTTCCATTTCCTTCGCTATGGTATCAGAGGTAAAGAGCGGCGTTGAGTTCCAACACTTAACACGCAATGCCTCCGAGAAGCGGAAAGAAAGCCCCGGGAAAGCGGGGAACGGAGTGTCTTAACACTAGGTTCCTTCTGTCTACCCTGCTGTGTGCGGGATACAGCGATGACGACGATAAAAAAAAGTGCTAGACTCGACTCAATTAAACCTCAGAAAAAGATTCAACAGGGTAAACATAAGTAATCATTTTGCCTAACATATCTTTAATCGTGCCATTATTTTTGTTTATTTTATAAAATAGCAGTAGTATTAATAAAAAAGTAACGTAGCATAATATTTTCTTACGAGAGACTCGTATAATGAGTTCAGTTTAGCTTTTCGTTTGATGTACAAGATTAAACTCTCGATAACTAATTAAAAGGGCGAAATGCGATCGTCGACTAGTGTCACCATACATCCTGTTTTTAACGGGACGTCTCGTATTTCGTAGAAAAATATTATTTTTTGTTATTTTTCAAGGAATTCTTAAACAAGTCTAAATTCTAAAAACGTTTTTAACTTCAGTGACATAATTAGTAAAGTGAAAACACTTTAAAATCGATTAATAAAACAGTTTACAGTTTAAAAAATGTCATTTTTTTTTTTTAGCTTCACGCTGTATCCCGCACACAGCAGGGTAGGCAGAGGGAACCTAGTGTTAAGACACTCCGTTCCCCACTTTCCGCCGACTTCGGAGGCTTGCGAGTTAAGTGGCGGAACCTAACGCCGCGCTTTACCTCGACACCAGAGCGAAGAAAATGGAAATATAATTTCCACTCCTCGAGTGGGAATCGAACCCACAACCAGTCGCTTACAGTCACACGCTTGTGCCACTGGGCCACGACTGGCCACTGAAAAATGTCATTTGAGTTGATATTTACTATACCTACTCGTATATTGGCGTTTGTACTATGAAATATTTTAAATAATATAACTTGTTACTTTTTTAAAGAAAAACAAACGTTAAGTTAGTTGCTATTTCGCAGTTATCGTGGTCGTCATCGAAAAGACTCGTGGGCAAATTTTGAAACTGTAAATAAGGACATAGAATCTGTTAAATCTATTTTATTACATTTTTGAAGTATTATTAAGGCTTTTGTGTATTGTGACAGTACAGTACATATAGGCAATGGTTGTAGGTTTGATTCCTACTCGGGGTAATAAATATTTTTTACTTTCACTTCTCTGCATTGGTGACAAGACAAAGCGCGGCGTTTAGTTGCACTAGTCAATACGCATTGTCTCGGTTTAAGGCGGAAAGTGGAGGACGGAGTGTCTTGACACCAGATTCTTCTACCCTGTTTAGTTGTTATAATTATGCATTTTTTATATTATATTATATTATTAAATTTCGGTGCCTTGTATGCCTAAAGCTTTACTATGACCGTCACGTTTCGCAATGCCAGCATTTTATAAAAGTAATAGTCAAATATAATATTCAGATGTAAGACACATGTGCGTGACAAAGTTCTAAATTAACGTCTACCCACGATTATGATGAAAATCTATTTTCATAAGGAATTTTTCCTAGCGTAATCCGTTTATTAACTGACAAGTTATAATTTTGTCAAATTTAAAGGTACGTACGTAGTACTTGATATGTATGTGCTCACGACCAGTTATAGATATATAAAATCCTAAATATGTTAATCCTCAAAAATAAATCATCAATAATATTTTTTTATGTATTGTAAAATCTGTGCCACGGAGGTAAAGGACACCATGTCCATTTTTTCAGTAAATTGACTTAACACCCATGCCCTGGATGTAGATTTTTCGATCTATTCAATGGTATAGGGCACTATGTCCTAGTCCCATAAATAACGAAGATAAGGCAGTGTAAAATAAAACCATGTCCGTTTTCATCAGAGCTAAAAGACACCAAGTGGACTTGGTTTTATTTACCTCAAGAATAAGTCTAGGATCAATGCTTTCAATTACTTACTAATGTCAATAGCAATGTGAGAAACTTTCATTAAGCTGGTTCTACAAGTAACAAAGAAACAAGCTGTAATAGTTCAAAAATATGGAAAATCGGCTCTCCTGAACAATTACTAAAATGTGACATGGTATCTTTTACCTCCGGGGTGCAGAAATATTTTTACATAAAGGTTTTTTGAATAAAATTTCAGAAGTGTGAATATTAGAAGTACCTTAGCAACGTATATCATTTTGTACAAAAGTAGATCGAACATATCTTGTGTAATTTCTAAATTCAATGTTTTTTTTAAATATTGGGGACTTTTGCGCTTCCTTATCATATGAAATTTGAGTATGCATATAGTCATTCTTCGTGTAGGTAATTTAGTAAATAATTTTATCACTAATATTATAATTATAATGTTTTAACATAATCATTTTATTATAGCTCTATGCTGAAATCCGCACACAGCAGGATAGGCAGAGAGAACCTAGTGTTAAGGCACTCCGTTTTCATTTGTACGCCGAAATCTGGAAGCATTGCGTGTTAAGTGGAGGAAGCTAAAGACGCGCTTTGCCAAGAGCGAAGAAAATGGTAATATTACCACTCTTGAACCTACAACCAGACGCATTTACAATTACATTTCTATTACATGTTTCTATTATTTGTTTTAATAAAATTATTATTTTATCGAATACAAATCTTTGCACTTGCGCCATATGGTGCTGATCTTCAGTCACTTCTCGTAGAGACAAAGAGCAAAGCTTTTAGACTAAGGAAACACTTATATTTGTAATATAAACATATCTTTAAGTGAGCATGTTTAATATTATAAAATCTTATAATATTTTTTTATATAATAACTAGCAGACAGCTCACGGCTTCGCCTGCGAACTAATCAACTCGATCATACAAACTTTCAGTCCCCTATTTCAACCCCTTAAGTCTTCATAGACAGCCTATTTTTGATCATATACTATCTTCCTAAATAGGTCGAGTCGATTTTTTAAACAAGTTTTCGTTCCCATTTCGATACTTTATAGGATAGGACCATTTAAAAAAAAACAGCTTATGTTTGACCTAATTTCTGTAACTAATTTTATTCCAAATCTGTCCGGCAGATTAGCCGTGAAAGCGTCACAGACAGACAGACTTAGGCATTTATAATATTAGTATGGATAGTTATATTTCTGTCCGTCGACATTGCCTTTAAGAAATATAAAGGTCACCTAACTAAAGTTTTTGGTTTGTAATTTTTCATTATTTTATGTATTAATTTTTTATCAATGTTGTATTGATCTAAATTTGTATACACAATTTATTAATATCTCTATTTAATAGTGAAATAAAACACTTTGATTAAAATCCAATGTTACCTATATGTCATATTTACGATTGGCACTCTAGTACTGTGCGGTTTTGTCGAAATTTCCTTTCATACGCGACACAACTGTTGAATGGCTTACCAGCGGCAGTGTTTCCAGGTCGATACGACATTGGATACTTTCAAAAGGCGCATTTACCTCATTGGGTGTTACACGGGGCCGTGGGCGACGGTGTTCACCTAACACCAAGTGACCTGAACGCTCGTTTGCCTTGTCCTTTTTTATATAAAAATAAAAAATACGAAATGTGTCTAAATAGAGAGTGGCGGAACTTTTTTAATATTTAATTTTTTAATTATAATTTAATTTAATTCTATTAAGCTTCGTTTAAAAAATTTAGAATTTTTAATATCAGCATTGAAAATTATTATAGGTTTGTTTAAATAATAAAACGCAAGCATACGTATTTGATCTTGACGAACCACCCATTCTTAAAACGATTATCTAACAACAAAATTTAAAGTACAACGAAATTTTCAATTCTTTTCCCTTTTTTGCTTTTTTTTTTAGTTTCACGCTGTACCCCACCCCCCCCCCCCCCCCCACACGGCAGGGCAAGCAGAGGGAACCTAGTGTTAAGACACTACGTTCCCCACTTTCCGCCGAACTAAGAGGCATTGCGTGCTAAGTGGCGGAATTTAACACCGCGATACCAGATACCAGAGACAAGGAAAAGGAAATAATAAATATTATTACTCCTCAAGTGGGAATCGAACCCACAACCAGTCGCTTTACAGTCACATTTTGTGCCACTGCGCCACGACTGGCCCCAAATTTTTAAATAACTATGTTTATTCTCTAGCGTCTTGGAGGTATAATTGTCAATCAACGAGTCTTTGATGAGATGCTTTATGGCGACAAGCTATTTACGCTTCTAAAACCGCATGTATTATGTCTTCATATATTTAGGTGATGTTAAAAACGTTGTTCCCATAACCTACCTCTATTAATATGCCCTGTTATTAAACTGGAATATAGTACGCGCATTTTATCTTGACCAGTCATATCCACGCTTTTAGAAATTTTGCACAGATACAGTCAATCAGCCAATGAGAGTTGTCAGTGCGGAGTGTTCGAGACACAACACTTCACGTAATGGAGTCACTAGTATCTGTCTCTCCTCGTTCTCTCCGTCTTTTACCACCAATCGCTACCTAACAGTCGGCTCTGCAACATTTATTATGCTAGGTTTAGACCTTTCAAGTTAGAGTGCGCGTACTTTACTCGTTAGCCTTGATGCTGCTGTGTGTCGTGGTGCCTTTGACAGGTGTCTGTTTAACCGCGAAAATTGTGGATTTATCTCAATTGCTGAATATTTATATTTACAATTTATATGTTTGTAGTTTCGCTTCGTGGCGTTAAGTTCCTCGGTTCACACGCAAGGGTTTAAATTCGGGTAGAAAGTGGAGAACGGAGTGTCTCACACTAGATTGTCTCTGACTGCACTGTTATGCGGGAGAAATTGTGACGTTGTAAAAGATTTTTCATTCTAATTTGGTCAGACTTACTGTAATAATGAAATTTGATATTTATCAGTATTTAAATTTAAATTTTTCAAGCAGTCTAAGAAATGGCCAGAAAATAAACAAGTGACATATCACTTCGCACTCTCATTCTAAGCTACTCTCGGTGGTGTATAAACCTAAAAAAATGCGATCGAAACTTTATAATTAGTTTCCCAATAAATTGAGTAAGGCGGAATTTAAGCTCGCTCATAAGAATGCTTAGCATTGTGATATTTTATTACACATAAATTGTCATGTGTAAAGGTAGTCTCCGTAGTTCTTACAGGTATTATTTTAAGTTGTTGCTGATATGTTTGTGTGTAATTTTCAGCAGGGTGGGCAGAAGGAACCTAGTGTTAAGACACTCCGTTCCACACTTTCCGACAAATCTGGAGGCATTGCATGTTAAGTGGCGGAACTTAACGCCGCGCTTTGCCTCGACACCAGAGCGTAGAAAATGGAAATATTAAATATTTCCACGCCTCGATTGGGAATCGCACCCACAACTAGTCGCTTTACAGTCACACTTTGTGCCTCTGCGCCACGACTGGCCAAGTGGCCAGCAACCAAACTTGTTTAATATAATCATTTCCCCGAGTAGTAAGTAAAATAATCTAACTCAAACCAATTGCATTCATAGTCAGACGCTATTACCATTATTATGACTATTATTTTTTATTAACAAATACACAAAATGATCATAAAACGATTTCACTAATTCAAGATCAACTTCAAAATAACATTAAATTTTTACTGTAGACACGCCAAACCCATCTGCAGATGAGTCACAGATCCAGGAAATACCTTCTTACTTGCCAATGCATACCGAATCAGATCCCAGACGGTACAAATTAGTAGTACATAAACCATTTACGCCAATTTGACACTTAATGACCCGGACTTTGTACGTAATTGATTATTATATTTGCTTAACAAAATATTACAAATAATGTTTTTTGTAGTCGTCTGTCACATACCACTGAGTGTTGCCAGAGCATGTGTTTTAGATAACTCATGTCATTTTGTATTTTGAATACTATCGACCAGCTCGCGACTCCGCCTGCGTAAGGCAATTATAATTATACTTTTGTTCGGCCGTCTGCGATAAGTTTAACTGTTTTATTTATAATCAGCGATTAAAATAAAATAAACGCTAAATGTTTAGGGAAAGCTTAAGAAAAAGCTAGTTAAAGTAGAAGTAGAAAGTTAAAATTTCATTTCATAAATTTAATTACACAAATACACAGATGAACAGAAAAAAACATAAAAGTTATTATTTTTTTAATTTTAGTTTTGTTCCTTTTTTATACTTTATAAAAAAACAACACTTTAAAACGTTATTATTTGTGAAAAAATATTCTTTCTTAATTATTGTTTTGGGTTATATTACGTTGATAAACACCAGAACATTACGTTAGTGGCCAGTCGTGGCCCAGTGGCACAAGCGTGTGACTGTAAACGACTGGTTGTGGGTTCGATTCCCACTGGAGGAGTGGAAATTATATTTCCATTTTCTTCGCTCTGGTGTCGAGGTAAAGCGCGGCGTTACGTTCCGCCACTTAACACGCAAGCCTCCGAATTCGGCGGAAAGTGGGGAACGGAGTGTCTTAACACTAGGTTCCCTCTGCCTACCCTGCTGTGTGCGGGATACAGCGTGAAGCTAAAAAAAAAATACCCCGAATAACATTTTTTCTTTTATATTTTCCATGTACAGACGGCGAACAGTTCCACTTTTATTATACATATAGATATTTAGGAATTCATTGAACGAAATCTCTTTGATGTATCGCTGTTCAATTTGTTTTATCATGAAACGTTAGATGCTTTCTATTCGCAGATACACGTGATTGCTACTTGGAAACTTGCAGTGAAGCATTATTGTTTATCTGCAAAGCAACTTTTTATCTTTTTAATATCGAGAAGGTGAAACTCTAATTAGGAATTTGAATAAATAACTATTATATTATATAACATTTTTATAATATATAGGATAATTTCTTAACTTTTAACACGATACTTTTAAACATTTCTAAAGTGTTATTCCACACTTAGGAAAATTGAAAAAGACATTTAAAGAAAACGTATAAAAATTTGTATCCTGAATACCGTCCAGGCGCTCTCACCACTGAGCATGCTCAGTGGTATGTATTCAGGAGGCGCGGGTTCGAATCCCGCTGCGTTCAAATTTTTATACGTTTTCTTTAAATGTCTTTTTATAACCCGATTTTTTTTTTAATTTGAGCGTAAAATGGAGAACGGACTTGACATTAGGCTATCTCTGTCCTTCTACGCTATGGGAAAAAACGTGAAGTTGACTATACAATAATGTGGCCAGTCGTTGCCCAGTGGCACAAGAGTGTGACTGTAAACGACTGGTTGTGGGTTCAATTCCCACTCGAGGAGTGGAAATTATATTTCCATTTTCTTCGCTCTGGTGTCGAGGTAAAGCGCGGCGTTAGTTCCGCCACTTAACACGCAAGCCTCCGAATTCGGCGGAAAGTGGGGAACGGAGTGTCTTAACACTAGGTTCCTTCTGCCTACCCTGCTGTGTGCGGGATATAGCGTGAAGCAATTTTTTTTTTTTTGACTATACAATAATGTCTTGGTTTGCATACTTGCGTTAAAAAAATAGAAAAAAGAAAATTACAATTTTTTGTCATTAAGCAACATTTCTCCTATTTTTTTTATTGTACCTATTAGAGATTTATTAATATAAAATTTGATGAAGATTGTAAACTATTTATGCCAAATAAGTAACCAATTAATTTACACGTTCTAATACCTCTGATTAGACATTCATGAATAAAAAAATAATAAAAAAAAACTTTCTTGTAAGTAAAAATTTAAAATACACTTGATAAATGTTCGAGAATGGTTATTTTAATGTAATGACTTAGTAGTCATTACATTAAAGTAAAGTAAAGTAAAACCATAATATAGTTCAAACAAAACTTGTGTTCTAGTTAATAAAGTCCTCTTCCAGAAAGAGCTTTTTTCCGTATGACAGAGTAATCACAGAGAACATAGTGATAAGACACTCCGTTCGTCACTTTCCACCAGAATTCGAGACATAACATGGTCAGCAGTAGCTTCAACCTTGCGCCTTTTCTTATCATATTAGCAAATGAATATAGTTAAATTGTGATCATTTCACTAAGCGGAGACCGAATAACCAATCTCTATGAAAGTCAGAGAGTGTGCCAATGCGGCAGGATTTAATCAATTGAAAGAAAAAATAATAGGAATAGATACATCTTTAAGAGATCGTAAGACATTAGTCATTATCATAGTAGACCTTTCTTCCCATTCCTTTTGGAATCTCCTCTTTTTAAATTGGGGAAGACATATTGAGGCTTTTCCCGCGTAAACTATATACCTGAAAACTATACAAATAAAAATATTATTAGTAATATATTCTGCCTTCTATTACTGGTTTACGTCCACTGATGGTGGGTTCGATCCCATGAGAATTAATATCTGAATATTTTGGCGGATTGATTAATTCCGCCTTTAGGTGTTTTATTTTTATTTCCCCCTCTGATCCGACGTTGCTTTGGGTACCGTCATTTATTGGAGAAAGAAATGTCTAGACCCTAAGTTCTCTAGAAAGGAAGCGGTTAATGCTTCATCCACATTGGAAAGCCGTATGTACAGTGCCAAATTCCCAGAACCTTGAAATCTATGTATCTATAGTTCCATATGTATTATACATATTTATTTCATGATTAACTGCTAGTGGCCACAATACAGTTAAAACTAAATAGTTATTAATATACTTTTAATTTAGATAAGTTAACTTAATGAAGTTAACCAATTCAATGTTATAAAATACTGGACCTTATAAGGAACTTATAGAAACTATGTCTAAATATCGTGTGTCGCGTTATGAGTAATATGGAAAAAACTAAAATACCAAAAAATGCAACAATTTTGCAAAAGGTCCTTGGTGAACAAATAAAAAAAGCCTAGCCTAATATACGGGGGAAAACGTGAATATGCCTTTTTTCATCCATACTAATATTATAAATGTTATTGTATGTCTGTTACGCTTTCACAGCCAATCAACCTTAAAAAGTTAATTCGATTGAAAAGTTGTGTAATTATGCAAGCGAAACCGCGAGCTGTCGTTAGTTAATAACATTTCCTAGATTTTAATTTCAATCTACAACCATTATTTGTGTCAGTGCTAATTCCTAACTGACCTATGATATCGCCCAGTAGTAAACAATAAACCATAATAAGGTAGTAAATACAAAGTGCTCGGATATCCATAGAATTTAAACTTCCCGCTAAATGTGTAACATCCGATGTTATAGAATATCGTGAGAACTAAAAACATATGACATCCTGTTTAAGTTTAGCCAATTTTAAATAAAATTTACAACCAAAATTATAATTTTTCAAGTTTAATTTCAATAAATAACAAGTAAAAAGTTAATAAAAAGTATAAAATTTGATTAGAGTGTAAGAAATTTTCTAACACACCTCAGCCGCCCAGACGTGTCCAAAATTAACCACAGCGTATTCTTAGCTCGCGTAACTTTTCGTATATGAAGTAAAATTCTTATAAGAGTGGGAACAAGTAGTTAGTTTTCTGTTTTTTAAGTGTTTTTAAAGTGAATTTGTTTATTTTGAAATGGATATACCGACTGATGTTTGGGGTCAGTTGGCCTTGGAGGCCAGTCAGGTTTATTTGACTGAAGGAGGTCAGATTAGGAGTCCTTTTGCCAACACGGTAATGTAATTTTGGTGATGCATTAAGTTATTCCTTTATATGTTTGTTGTTTTAGCATTATTAAAGTGTTATAACTTTAAAGAAAGTAACTATATTTTTTAAACAATATGTTATTTTTCTGAATTGTATGTATTTTTTAATAAAAATGGAAGTAGTGCACTGATTAATATAGTACAAGGTTCAGGCTACCTATAGGTACATATAAAAAAATGGCACATGCCTAAGGCTGTCATGTCGCTATGTAATAACGTATTACTGTAATCGTGATTGTTTGTAGGTTCGATTCCCAATTGGCGAAAAGGGGGAATATTATCTTTTTTTCATTTCTCCGCTTTAGTCATACTTTTCCTCGCATAGAAGTATGCTTCCTTTTTTTTTTAGCTTCACGCTGTATCCCGCTCACAACAGGGTAGGCAGAGGGAATCTAGTGTTAAGACACTCCGTATCCCACTTTCCGCCGAATTAGGAGGCATTGCGTGTTAAGTGGCGGGACTTATCGCCGCGCTTTGCCTCTGAAAGGAGTGGAAATTGCCGAAAGGAGTGGAAATTGCCGAAAGGAATGGAAATATTCAATATTTCTACTCCATGAGTGGGAATCGAACCCACAACCAGTCGTTTAAAGTCACACGTTCGTGCCACTGAGCTACGACTGGCCCCAAAGTATAGTATATATATTTAGAGAGAACATAGTGCTAAAACTTTCTATATTCAACCCTCATTTCTCTTTTCGATCAAAATTGAAATGTTGCGTGTTATTTATTTATTTATTTATTTATTTATTTATGTACCAACAAATATACAGACAATTACATAAACAATGTTAAGTGGCGCAAGGCCGGCAGGCACTTGTCTTTGTCGAGTTAACCAGAGCAAAGGCAATAAAAATATTTTAAACATAATCGTGAGTGAAATCAAACCCACAACCAAAAAGTTAGACCAAGCGTGGATCAACCGTTGTGGCCACTATGGGCATGTTCACTATCCTAACTTACTTAATATTACTTACTTATGATATAACATTTTTTGACATTTGGTTCACTTAGTTACGAGATATCATCATAAAAAATAAAAAAAATAACTGATACGAGTTTCTCAATTCTTACTATTTATGTATTATTGCGACTCATATTTATTACGGATGTGATCACAACTTTTTTACAAGAGACTAGATTCGAAGTGTTAGACGCTGTCCGACTTTCTCACAATGGCCATTTGGATATTTAATTGTTATTTATGTTTCATTTCAGACTATAGAAAAGCTGCCAGATAAGGTGCTATTAAATATATTCTCATATCTAACTCATAGAGAGATATGTCGCATGGCCACAGTCTGCAAGCGATGGCGTATGGTCGCCTACGACACTAAACTCTGGACCCATGTCAGTTTGAGACCTGAAATATCTGGATTACATGTAGGTATGTAATAGAGCTTCACGCACTTTCCCGCTTAGCAGGGTTGTCAGAGAGAAGCAAGTGTCAAGACACTCTATTCTTTACTTTCCGCCCTAGACTTTCGTGTTAAGTAATCGAACTCAATAGCGCCCTTTGTCTTAGGTACCACAGATAATATATAATCGTTCCTCTGGGAATCGAACCCACAGGCATCACGTAGACAGTCAGTCAGTCGCTGTTCCACTGAGCCACGGTGGTTGCGAGGGTTGTCGCGATTTAGTTGTTGTTTTGTCAAATAAACGTTAAGGAAAAATGTACTTCTTGACTAGATTGAGCCTATCTCGGCGCAGTGACACAGAGCGTTTGATTGTTATCGCGGTTGGTTCTGGTTGGGCTCGCTTTGTAATCAAGGGAGTGTCATATTTTAATTATTTTTTAGTGAACAAGACAAAAGGCGGCAATGAAGTCCATCACTTCCCGATTTGGGGTGGAACGTGGAGGACGGAATGTCTTGACTAGCTTCACGCTTGCGGGGTAGTCAGAGAAAACGGAGTGCCAAACGCTACGGTCCCTGCATACTTCTTTCGCCTCGTCCACAGTCATCAACCTTTTCATACACGCCCTCCGGAGCGTCCTCATGCGCCTTACGTGACTTTCCTCCAGTATCCATTTCCTCCATTATTATTTATCATCGATATAGTGTTTTCGAAGGTCAACCGAGGTCTCCCCCTGCCTCTCTTACCACTCACCTTTGCCTCTCTTACCACTCACCTCTGCTCTTTCAAATTGTCTTGATTAAATGCTATAATTCTTTCTAATTATTCATCTATGCGGGAAAAAGCGTGAAGCGGTTGTCTTTATATTCCTTCATCTGTACACTTACCATTAATAAAATGGGGAAATTGCAAATATATCAAATACATAAAGATAATAACTATCTTCATCTTATTTTATTCAATAAAATTAATTAGTTTTTTTATTAATTATATATTTTATTAAACCCGAAACGGGGTTTTTTTCAAAATGGCGATAATACATATTGTAAATATCTAATAATACAATGTAATTATTATTTTTAGGTTCTCTTGAATCACTGTTGGCATTAATATCTATCAGATTTGGCCCCTCGCTGCGGTACATTGAACTGCCCATAGAGCTTATCACACACACTGTTCTGCACGAGTTGGCAGCCAAGTGTCCTAATCTGACCCACATGCTACTCGACTTCAGTACAGGTAATTATTATTAAGATATAATTGTAATTAGATATACCTATATTGAAAACTACATATATATAAAATAAGTTACTGAAATGTTTGGAAAATCTTCTTTTTTTCATACTACGTTAATGTCGTTTCATAAGAAACATTTTCTTATCAAAATGACTAAGGATATTTAAAGCTATCGAAAAATATGTTGAACTTTTTGATCCAATTAATAAAACACTCGGTGCGTGGGGAACGGAGTGTCTTAACACTAGGTTCCTACCTACCCTGCTGTGTGCGGGATACCGCGTGAAGCTAAAAAAAAACACTCACTTAATATTGAGATTCAAAATCCGATGATATTGAATATCGATGACCTTTAAAAATGTCATCGTCAGGAGCCTACAAATTGCTCTCTTATAAAGTGGTATTTTAACATTGATACCAGTCTCAAATATAAATAAAATATGTAAGTTACGTTATTTAAACATATAACAAAAGTAAATAAATATACTAAGTGCAAACCGTCGTGGCGCAGTGGAATTGCGTCGGACTGAAACACGGCACTTGTGGGTTCGATATCCACTCGGGGAAATAATTATATTGAAATTTTCATTTCTTCGCTCTAGTATCAGAGAAAGCGCGGCTTTGAGTTCCGTCATTCAACAGGCAATATCTCGATTTCGGCGGAAGTGGCGGAAGGCAGAGTGACTTGATACTAGCGGAAAGCGGGTCACAGTCAAAGTTAAATAATTTTATTCAAAATAAGAATTTACAAGCTTCATTTTTGAACGTTAAATAGTTTACCACGGGTTCACTAAATTTAATGCCTCAGACCTGAGAAAACCGGCGCAAGATACTCAGCGGGACTTTTTTTTAAAGTAATTGTTATATACAGAGTGTGAAGCTAAAAAAAAAATAGTAAATAAAAATATACTGAATTCAAAATGTTATTTAAACTTTTTCTAATCCTAACCTTTCAGCTATGCAACTGCACGACTTCTCAGAGATGCAGGCGTTCCCCACGAAGCTGCGCTACTTGTGCATCTGTCTGTCTGAGGTCATCTTCATGGAGGGCTTCATGAGGAAGATATACAATTTTATCAATGGATTAGAAATTTTACATCTTATAGGTATTTTATTGTTACATAATTTACTTTCTTATCGTTACATTAGATATCAAACAATTGATATAAATATTTTTTGATGGTGAAAAAAAAAAATAGAGGCTGGTGCAGGGTGTATAGTGGTGTACGGGGTCGATCCCAATGGCTATGGTGATTATGTATAAGCTGATTTTACTTTAGGTAACTTGCAATGTTTGTTCGGGCGGAACTTTGCAACGTCATTCTAAACATTCAAAATGGCAAACTAGTTATTTTTAATGCACTCCATCAATATGGATATTAAATAAAAGAGATTGATTAGAATAGTTCGAAAAACGCTTACAACATAAGGGTACATTTAATTTATTTAATAAGTATGGTAAGGAACATGCACATGCAAAAGTTCCTAAAAGAAGCGATAAGTGGAGAACTGAGTATCTTAATACTAAGTTTTCTCTTTATAATATATACAAGAGAAAAATTGAGCTAAATCAAATGTGCATCACGCTTTTTGGTATAATCGAAAGTAGATTCAATTCGAAAGAATTCAGTGTTCGATACACTCCGTTCTTCACTTTCCAATTACCTGAATTCGAAACAATGCATGTTTAACCTAACACCACGTTTTCTTCTTTTACAGGAACATATGAGAAAGTAGAAGAAGAAGAGGAAGAAATTTACGAAGTAATAAACGTTCACAAGCTCAAATCCGCCACTCCCAACCTCCGCGTCATCAACCTGTACGGAATCAATTTCGTAGACGATTCTCATATTGACGCTTTCAGCTCTAATTGTATACAGGTAATAAAACTTTTTAAATACTTTTATTTTAGAAATTGTATAAATATATATACGCAGCCGGATTTGAACCCGCGCCTCTTTGAAACCGCCCGAAAGACTCGGAAATGCACATCGCTTATGAACGCATTGATTAACGGTCAGAAAGCGGGTAGAATCTCGCTCCGTTCAAATACGTTTTCTTTTAAAAAAACCTTTTTCAATTTCTGAAGCGCCTTAATAACAATTTAAAATATATAAAAAAAATACATATATAAACATTTTGATGCCAATGACCTCTTATTTTCAATCATATATCACTAAGTATCAATTAAGATGGTTTTTAAATAAAAAAATAACTAAATCTCTTGTATTTGGTATTTATATTTAATCACTTATAATTTTTTTCTTAAGCTTCAATGTCTGACTGAAACAAACTTTTTTTACTTCTCGCATACTAGTAATATTATTTTGCTATACGTGTGTGTGCGTAGTGGGACACCGTTTATCTATAAAGCGATGATTGTGGGTTCGATTCCCACTCCACGGAATGATAAATATTATTATTCCCTCGCTGTGTTCAAAATTTTTATAAGTTTTCTAAATGTCTTTTTCAATTTCCTTAAGTGTGGATAACACTAACACAATAAATAACACTTTAAAAATGTTTAAAAGTATTTAATAAATAGCATTCTCTCTTGCCAAACGATTGTTCGTAGAATAATCCTTGGGTAGCAGAAATTTGTAAAAATATCTCTACAGAGATTCTAACAACAAAAATAAGTTGTAATAAATAACAGGAGAATAATATTTATATTTTCTTATCTTCACCCTGGTCCCTAAGACAAAGCGCGGTTCAAAGTGGAGAACAGAGGGTCTTGACTCTAGGTTCTCCGTGGCTATTATGTGAGGAAAAAGCGGGAAAAATCTGCTTTCATTATTTATTATCATTCGACTTTCAGTTGGAATGCCTCGCGGTAAACTATTGCAACAAAGTAACAGGCTCCACTATGAAGACGCTTTTCCAACGTTCCAGAAGACTCACGTGTTTACTAATGAATGGATGCAGTGAGTACTTTTTATAAAATATATTATCTATTTTCTGTAGGTATTCTTAGCTTCACGCTGTATCCCGCACACAGCAGGAAAGGCAGAGGGAACCTAGTGTTAAGATACTCCGTTCCCCATTTTCCGCCAAATTCGGAGGCTTGCGTGTTAAGTGGCGAAGAAAATGGAAATATAATTTCCACCCCTCGAGTGGCAATCGAACCCACAACCAGTCGTTTACAGTCACACGCTTGTGCCACTGGGCCATGACTGACCACAATGGTATTCTGTTTCAGTTTCATGTTTTTTACTGTATTGCTGGGGCTAGTCAGTAGCATTTTTCACTCAATTTCGATATAATGCGTGTTGGGTGGCGGAACTCAACGCTGCGCCTTGTCTTTTTTACCAAAATGCAGATATGAAAATAATTGCAATATGACTGTTTGACCGAGTGCGACTTGAACCTATAACCAATTGGGATTACAGTTAGACAAGCATACTGTGCACAATGTTCATATACATAACTGTTTATCGTCGTCAAAAAAACATCGCTTACTATAGGTATATTATATCCGAAATTGAGACATCTCAAACTAAATCACTAACAAAACTCAATTAAAAATAAACAGTAAATAATACCACTTTTAACGTTTTAAAGTGTTTTTCACACAATTAGGAAATAGCAAAAGACATTTTGTTAATTCTTTATTTTGGACAGTTTTCAAGAGGTGCGGGTTCATATCCCGCTTTTTAAACGTTTTATAAACATGATTTTTAAAGTAAAATTTTATATTATTTTAATAATGAATAATTCCAGGTCTACAATCAGAATACGTAATGCAAGTGGAATGGGAGAAGTCTTCCATACAGGAGTTAGACGTGACCGCTACAGACTTATCTTCGGAGTGTCTCATAGATATGTTGACGAGAATACCGAATTTGAGATTTCTGAGCGCCGGTCAAATTAACGGCTTTAATGATTCCGTGTTGAAAGCCTGGATGGAAGCTGGTACGGCGAGGTAAGACTGTGTAATTGTATTGGGTTCAAATTTATTAGGTTTTACTTTAGCTTCACGCTATAGCTTCACGTTATATCCCGCACACAGCAGGGTAGGCAGAGGGATTTTATATAATTCCGCCCCGCAGCTGGGTAGTGTCCCATAAGAGGTGGGTATCATAGAGGCGCCCAGTAGTTAGGTGGTAGAAGATTCGTTCACCGATTGGGTTGCGGCCACTATCATGTCAAAAACGAAAAGCCAAAAATTTAATGATCTGTTCCGCTGGCTTTCCTTAAGCTAAGGTTTCCTTATTCTCATCCTACTCCCTCCTTCACTGACATATGACAATTCCTATAATGTTGGGGATGTCCATGAGTGAAGGTAACTTATCATTAGGTGATCCTTTTGTTCATCAACGCATTGGCGCGCCGCATCAAATTATTAAGCAGGTCGGAGATTTCTCACTTTTGTTCTAGGGTTGTCATTTAATCTCTTAGATACTAGATAGACTAAACAGTCTTCGCTTTATTCATAGTCAAGTTGAGTCATGGTCTATATAAATTGCCTATTTTCTCCAGAAACCTGGTAGCCCTAGACGTGGACTCGTCAGACAACCTGTCGGACGACGCGCTGCACCGCTTCCTGTCGCGGCACGGCGGGCAGCTGTGGGGGCTCGTGCTGAGCGGGATGCCGCACATCACCGACCAGCTGTGGCAGAGCGTGCTGCAGCTGCTCACCAACGCCAAGTCAGTATGGGGAACTCGAAGAGAGATTATATGTATTTACATATGTACTAGAGCTTATGGATTAAGCACGCAATTGTACTAACCAACAAGGTAGTAGTGGGAATCGTCGATTATCGGACACTTAAGGAATAATTAAAATGAACAAATCTTTAGCAAGTATCTTTTGTTTATTTAAGCTTAAACAACTCTCAATTACATATTTAATCATCCTAGATATATCATCAGTCTCAAAAATTACTATATATAATATATAATAAAATCAAGGGTAAAGACTCATTTAGTAAAGATGACGTGTACGAAAAGGTACCCCTTATTACGGACACAGAATTTTACTTCTTTATTTAAACGGAGACGTCGACGGAACCTAATATTAAGAGATTTCGTTCCCCACGTTCCACTGATTTCTGGAACTCATCTTTATCTTAAGTACCAGAGTGAAGAAATGAAAATTTAAATATAATTATTCTTTCTAGTGGGAACTGAACCCACAACCATCAATACAATCAGTCGCTGTTCCACTACGACAGCCTCATTATTTCCATCTGCTTCAAATGTGGTCTTCAAATATACTGTCACTAAAAATATAAATATAAATAATGGAATATTTAAAAACTGCACATCTGTCAGTGAAAAATAGTTGGATATCCTCCAAATAACAGGACAATGTGTGAAATTACGAAAAATATTAATAAACATATAGACTGGTTGTGGGTTCGATTCCCACTCGAGGAGTGGAAATATTTAATATTTCCATTTTCTTCGCTCTGGTGCCGTGGTAAAAGCGCGGCGTTAAGTTCCGCCACTTAACACGCAATGCCTTCCAATTCGGCAGAAAGTGGGGAACGGAGTGTCTTAACACTAGGTTCCCTCTGTCTACTCTGCTGTGTGCTAGATACAGCGTGAAGCTAAAAAAAAAAGAAAAAATAATAATAAATATAGTAATAATAAATGTTGTACCAAAAAAAACGTTGCAATTGTTTGTTTCAAAATTTCAGGATCCTAATTATGGGGACGCAAGAACGTCTCGGTGTCAACATTCACGTAGATCAGGTATGTAAAAAGTCCAAGGTATTAAATATTTTCTTTTGTTAATATACTATTAAAAAAAATACAAGAGAGGTGTCAAGGGACATCCGGATTAAACGAAGTTCCTTTCGATTAGTTAGTGAAGGAATTGTAATAAAATTTTATTTTTATTTAAGTTATAATAATATTTTTTTATAATTAATTAAATTTATTATTAATAAGAAATGAAAATATCTGGCTTGCTTTCTATCAGAGAGAGAGAGAGACAGAGAAACACGCGCACGCCGCACAGCTTACAATAGCTTACTATAGCAAAAAGTGTTGTTACAACTTTTCGTGAGAATTTTTTCCGTCTAGCCCCCCTCCCCCCGCACACAACGCGCGATAAGGAACTTCGTTCCAATATAAGTATATAGAAAAAGAATAATATATAACCATACAAGTACCTATATAATATGAAATTTAAATGGATTTATATTGCGTAGGTACCTAATCCGTACTTCCATATATTATAAATACCGGTCCGATTTGGATGAAATTTAGAATGAAAGTAGTAACAGTAACTGGATCTAACATAGGCTACTTATTTTTTCAAATATCAACCTCTAAAGGGTTGAAATAGGGGATGAAAGTTTGTATGAAAAATCTACACCGCTTGACCGATTGTAATGAAATTTGGCTTAAATATAGTTGATAATCCAAGGTTACACATAGGCTACTTTATTTTTCAAAAACCCATCCCCTAAGGTTGCAATACACCGCAACAGCTATGTATGTAGTTACGTGGCAAAGCCGCGAGCGGGCCGCTAGTAATTTTATATGTTTACTAAAGATGATTTTCTTTTCTTAAGTGAGTGTGAATAATCCTTTTAAACTCGTAAAAAGAGTAGATTGAATAATCCTTTTAAACTCGTAAAAAGAGTAGATTTCAAATTATATTTTTAAACGAATAAAGGCTCTAATATATAGGCGTGTAAAAAACCGTACCCGAACAAGGAAAATTTATTTATAATATATATATATTTTTTGTTTTATCATAGTGCAGAAACATTTATTATACAATAGTGCACGGTTACGTAATTGCTATTATTTTATGTCAGGCATTCGTAGTTTTGCCTTTTTATTTTGTATCCTAGTCCCTATTAAGGCCTTTGTTCGTCCCCAATCATCAGCTATCCTATTTTAGTGAAGAGAGAATACTCAGTGATACATTGAATTTTGCCTTTTGCAAAAATTAAGCGATATGCTTGATAAAGAAGACCGATATTAAACTTAAAAAAGGGAGAAATTCCAATATTATAATATTCTATTTCTTTTCCCATTAAATCTACCTTCGATCTATAACAATTACGCATTATTTAAATTTTCATTTCTTCACTCTGGTACGTAAAACAAAGCTCGGCGTTGAGTTCCGTCGCTTATAGCGCAAAATTTCTTGATTTCGGCGGAAAGTGAAGGTAGGTTTAAGATAGGTTTGACAATAGATTGTCTCTGTCTACCCCGTTAAGCGGCAAAAATTGGAGCTTTAAAAAAACTAAAAAGGAAAAACCTAATTGAGTACTTTAATGGATTAAGACATGATTTTACACAAATTTCGAAAGTCTAGGTTAGGCCACTTTCATTCTTAGGGTGAGGTAATGTTACTAAATATCATATTTAAAAATTTAAGCTATTTCTTGATTATTTACAGCTAATGGACGGCATCGCGAACAGTTGTCCAAACCTCGAGCGTCTGGAACTGCGCTGGGATCCGGAGAACTTGCGTTTTAGCGACAAAAGTCAGAAAGCCATCGATATTCTGCGCGTGAAGTGTGTGAAGATGAAGTGTCTTGTGTTGAGGTGAAATTTTGTGTTTATTAATTCGTTTACGCTAAATTTGAAACTGTGTTCCATATATATAACTACATGTCTATTTTATTTTGTGTAACGTGTTTATATGGCGTAACGGATAGGATAGATTCATTCAAAGAAACGATTATATGTAAATTATTTTTATTACCTCACTCTAGTAAAAGGAAGCAAGGCGTTCTATCGCGCATAGATTCGCAATGCGCAACGTGCAATTTTAGGCGAAAATAAAGAACGGAGTGTCTCAACACTAGGACTCTCTGTTCTGTTACACGGTAAAAATCATGAAGCTTGATTTCAGCATGATTATTTAAATTATTTTTTGTTTCTGTGGCCAGTCGTGGCCCAGTGGCACAAGAGTGTGACTGTAAACGACTGGTTGTGGGTTCGATTCCCACTCGAGGAGTGGAATTTATATTTCCATTTTCTTCGCTCTGGTGTCGAGGTAAAGCGCGGCGTTGAGTTCCGCCACTTAACACGTAAGCCTCCGAATTCGGCGGAAAGTGGGGTCTTAACACTAGGTTCCCTCTGCCTACCCTGCTGTGTGCGGGATATAGCGTGAAGCTATATATAGATAATTTTTTTTCTACATAATACCTCGAATTCGGGCCGAATTTGAAAAACGAGAGTGTTTGACTAGATTCTCTTTGAATATGGGAAAAACTTAAATCTTTGTGTTATTTTACTATGACCACCATCCAAACGTTTTGTCCTCAAGATGGCGTTAATTGATAAAAATAAATTATTTTATCGTAATATTTGCTACTTATAGGTAAACGTAAAAGTAAATCAGAGTGCATCCATCAATCACAGGTATTAAATCCATATTGATGTATTCGGTGGAAAAAATGTAATTTAACTAGATATTTTCATTTCTTCTCCTTGGTAAACAAGACAAAGCGCAAGATTTGA
The DNA here is from genome assembly GCA_019049465.1 of Dryas iulia moderata. Classification (NCBI taxonomy): domain Eukaryota; kingdom Metazoa; phylum Arthropoda; class Insecta; order Lepidoptera; family Nymphalidae; genus Dryas; species Dryas iulia. Next base: position 1,514,636 of record CM032437.1, read on the forward strand.
GTTCCGTCACCAAACATATCTTTCTGTTTATTATTTTTACACAATTTGTCGTACCTACTTTGAAACTAGTGTTAAACAATTATTTGTTATAAAATGAGTAATAATAAACTAAAGTCATTTTATATTACATTATAATTATTAAACACTAACTAATATGGCCAGTCGTGGCCCAGTGGCACAAGAGTGTGACTGTAAACGACTGGTTGTGGGTTCGATTCCCACTCGAGGAGTGGAATTTATATTTCCATTTTCTTCGCTCTGGTGTCGAGGTAAAACGCGGCGTTAAGTTCCGTCACTTAACACGCAAGCCTCCGAGTTCGGTGGAAAGTGGGGAACGGAGGGTCTTAACACTAGGTTCCCACTGCCTACCCTGCTGTGTGCGGGATATAGCGTGAAGCTATTTTAATTTTTATTCACTAACTAATTCTGTTATCAACAGCGACGGCCGTTACTATGAAATAGTGAAGGCGAACTTCGAGAGAGCCGACCGCACCACCGTCGTGAGGACGTCCACCAACTGCCGGGTGTCCAACTACTACCTGCTGTCCAATTATAAAGATCTTATATTTAACTAGTGACTGAATGAGTGAATTACACAACTATTTCACTATAGGCACATAGACATCACATTAGAAACCTCTAAAATTATGTGTTTCTCTACTATATTATGCATGTATTATACATATAAACCTTCCTTTTGAATCATTCTATCTAGTAAAAGAAACCACATCAAAATCCGTTGCGTTGTTATGAAGATCTAAGGATACATACATACAGACAGACGCGGGAAGCGACTTTGCTGTATACTATGTAAAGATTAGAAATACTTATTATAATAAGTTATAAGAAAAATGTACCACTATTTAGTGGGAATTTTTGTTTTTATTGAAATTGACGTGTATTTTATAGGTTTGACCTTTATATAATGTTTTTATAATTTTATATAAATAATTTGTTATTTTTAAAAGTATTGTATGCAAAATGGAGGAACGATAGCAGAGCGGAAGAACGGTAGATAAAAATAATTTAAATATGCTTCCCGAAAAAAGATGGAACCCCCTGTAATCGTGTGTCAGATACTTGTAAGCATTAACCACGCTATTAGCAAACATATTGTGTTAGTTGCATTTTTTAAATTCTTTTTTTAGCTTCATGCTGTATTCCGCACACAGCGGGGTAGGGAGAGGGAACCAGTGATAGACACTCTATTCCCCACTTCCTGTCGAATTCTGGAGGCATTGCGTGTTAAGTGGCGGAACTCAACGGCGCACTTTGCCTTGACACCGACATAAATGGAAATAATAAAAATCCGCTCTTCGAGTGGAAATCGAACCAAGAATCAGTCGCTTTACAGTCAAACTTTGTGTCTCTTAATAAATAGTTCTAGGACTCAAAATATTTATGGAAGAAGTGATATTCGTCTGCTTTTATAATTGTTATATGAAGGACTGTACAGTACCTATACATTATTAACTGTGAAATTGGAAAGTTATAATACTATTGCTGTTTATATGTACTTACGAGGTCTAAATCAATATTTAAATATATGTATAAGAATTAATAATTTAAAATGATAATAATAAAATAATTTATTATCAATTGTATTTACCTTTTGTTTTTAGTAAGCAGTATATTAGCCACAATAATGCAAAACGAAATGAATACAACATTTTAAAATGAGTTTTAATGAAAAAAAATTGCTTAATATGACGTAGTATCTACACTTAGTCTATTTACACCCAATATCAATAATTGATCCTATTCCAATAATTGCAACCTTAGATTGATTTAGCAATCATTTTTACCCGTGGGAGGGACGAGTTAGAATACAATTCCCCTCCGTCGCTCCGTCGGCGGGTAACCCAGTAGCTTGGTGGTAGGAGATTCATTCTTCGACTGGCTCGCGACCACTATCATGACAATGTCGAACCGCCGAACATCTGATGATGTGTTCCGGTTCGGTGGCATGTAAGCCAGCTCTCTCCCTATTCCCACCATCTCAATCCTTCTTACTTCCTTTCCTCCTCCCCCTTAAGGTCGGCAACGCAACCACAACCTTCCTAACATTGTGGATGTCCATGGGCGAAGGTAACTACTCACCACCAGGTATTCCTTCTGCTCGTTTGCCCCCCTTCCCGCTTTCTTTCTTGATCCCGCTATGTGGGAAAAAACGAGGTGGTTTTTTTCTTCTACTTTCTTTCTATATCCATCTAAGTATAATTTACGCATTTTGTGTATACCTTGCATCACTTTTAGTAGAAGCATTAGATTCTTGTAATTGCTTTTTTAAATATGGTGCTGCAATAAATATTTTGTTAATTAAGCATTTGAAAATTCAGCAACTCAAGGTGGTAATTATATACGAGTATAGGCACTAAGTACTTACTTTAGAATAATAATAAGTTTTATTAAATGTATAGCTATTGTTATATAAATTATTAATTTATATATGTATATTTTACACTATTCTTCGACATTATTTTTAAAAAACGTTTAACAATTTGAGTGTAGCGAGATTCGAATCCAAAAATTGTTATCCAATTTTCGGAGTGTGTGAATAACACTTTAGAAAATGTTAAAAATCTTTTATAACATACTCACAGAGTGACTGACAGACAGTGCAGTAGAAACAACTTGCTGGAGAAAAGTTAAAATGGCATGTATTTCGGTCGGTAGAACCCTTGGGGAACGTCTCCCAAGACATTCAAGAAAAACAGAAATAATAAATATTTCCACTCCTCGAGTGGGAATCGAACCCACAATCATCGTTGACTGGATTTTTTGACGAAATCATCAAATAACTGTAAAATTAGTTCTTAACTGGTTAAAGAACATTTTTGTATTAATTGTTTAAACATATACATATATAAATAATGTTTAACCGTTGGAAAGTTAGTAAGAGAATGCATTGTGATTTATAATATTAGTATTTCCAATAAATATATACACCTACAATGTCTTTAATTATCATACCACATAATAGTCTGAATATCTGACTGTAAGTCCCAACGGTTGTGAGTTCGATTCCCGTTCCGGGGAATGACAATATCTTCATTTTTCCACTTCGGTGCCAAAGACAAACCGCGGCGTTCAGTTCAGCCACTTACTATGGCTCAACATGCAAATCAATTTCGGGCAAAAAAAGGAGAGCGAAAGTGTTTAAATATACGGTTCTTTTTGATCATCACGCTATGCGAGAAAAACCGTGAAGCTCTTTTTTTTTAATAACCCTATACAGATAAGATATTAAAAAATGAAACAGGCATTACACTAAAATAAGTTTTATTTACATTTTAATGAGAAAAATTACTATTTTTTTATTTTTATGTTAAAAAGCTATTTCTAAATAACTTATCTATTTACAAATAGCTTTACGTCTTTGATTTCTCATAATGTTATTGTTTTTTTGTTTGTGAAGTTGCACTAGCGATTTGTGGGTAGACAATATGAAAACGGGAACCGGAAACGACGCATCGACAACCCAAGCTTGACTCACACAACGTCACACTGATCTATGAAACCATTCATCGCGAGACAAAATTTAAACCTTAAATCACAGTATCAAACTGATCCAAATATATTAAAAACAATAACTTACTATACAAAATTAAAAAAAAAAAACACTGAAAAAATCGAACTATAAACTTGATTTTAATCTATAACTTGTAAGTCTTGATCAGTCAGTCACCTCACGCCCTCGTTGAGGAGCAGGTCGGGCTCCTCTTCTAGGAGAAGGTTTTGGTTGTTGCTGTTCTCCTCGTTGGCAGCCTCTGAGCTATCCTTGTTAGGATCATTGTCTATCTTATACAATATATCGTGACATAGTGGACATCTGTCCTGCACGTACAACCACTTTCTCAAACAAACGCCGTGGAAAAAGTGGTTACAGCGTGTTATTTTAGCTGAATGCATCTCTTGGTAGCATATAGCGCACACATCGTCCAAGCGATGCAATTGCTCCGCGGACGCCTCTCGTAAAGAGTTAATCTTGTTGACGGCGGTGCGTCTCTTCATGAAGACTGACCAGCCAGCGCGGGCTTCGCACCATATATTGAAATAAGCATGTATACACATCATAACAGCACGTATGGCGCCACCCGACTCGAACAGTAAAATCCACGCGCCGTTGAAGAACAAGAAAATCCCGAAACAAAACTCGATAGTGTTCCCGAAAGCTCTAATGTAGTACACGTAGTCGTCCAATTGTTCCCAGAACGTGCTTCTGTACGCGTCGAAGAGGAAGAGGGAGTAAATCATGAGACTGACTATAACTTTGACTATGACCTCTATACTGAACGCGCTGACCGCGAGCAGCCACGTGGAGATAGAGTGTTGGGACCAGAGATACACGAGCAGGGAAATGGGGAATATAATGAGGAAGGCGCAGACGCCAAGCGCGCGGACGTGTCGGTGCGTGCTCGGGTTGTGCGACGCGCTCAGAGACATCAACATCGGATTCACGATGTTGTGTAAGAAATGAAGAAGAGCCGTAAACAACAAGCAGAAGTTCCTACACAATCGGACAAATCTCTTCTCTGGATTGAGAGACGTCAAGCCCGTTTGCAACGCTAGGATGTAGAAAAGAATCGCTGACACTGTTCCAATACTTTTGTCCTCCTCCTCATCCGTCAGGAGTATCCACTGGAAGAAGTTCCCGATGTAATGACAGAAGAAAGATATGATAGAAGTCATTCCGAGCACGGCCGTTATCGTCTCACAGCCGGTCACTAGCAACGACTTGGTCATAGAAGCCACTGACTGTACAGCGAGCAGGGTGGAAACTTTCAACCCTTCATCGGCATCTTCATCGTAATTGTCCATAAGTAATAATAATGCATGCTCTGCGACTCTCACTACCCAAAACACTCGTAGTACACAGGGCACGTTTAGACGCATCCACTCTGTTTCGACTAGAGCTGACAGACCGTTGTGACTGACAAACAGCCTCGCGTGTTGATATCCACCGTAAATGACTTGCACCACGTCGTAGCCGGACGACCACAGCACGTATTTAACGAGACACAGCGGCAAGAGTGAAGAAAACACTGGGGAATGGTGGAGGAGATTTGGTGGAACTGGTAACATGGCTAGAAACGACGGAGCCATGAAACTTAGGGGCAAAAGCTTCTGTATAGTTTGATTTCGCGGCCCGAGGTGCACGTTTCTAAAGAGAACCGCCAGTATAAATTGTATAGCGAAGTTTTGTATGACCAATATTCCTGGTCCTTCGAGATCAAGTAAATTCTTCACGTTCAGATTTAGTATATCTTCTAAGATGCTCGTTGACGGGTGTGACGTGACAGTCAGCGTCAGAGCCTGTATCTGCTTGATGGCCGAGACGTTCGTCCAGTACGACACGAACACTATGCCCAACGACGTCAGGTACAGATACACGATGATCAGGTGCTTCGTGTACAGCACGAATATACATAGCGCTGAAGTGCATCCTGGAATAGAAACATATTCAATTTTTAAAAACAATGAAAATAAAATTGGGGCCAGTCGTGGCGCAGTGGCACAAACTGTGACTATAAAAGACTGGTTATGGGTTCGATTCCCACTCGAGGCGTGGAAATATTTAATATTTCCCTCTGTCCTTGCTGTGTGCGGGATACAGCGTGAAGATAAAAAAAAGTTACTGGACGTCATGGAACAGTGTCAAACTGTCAACGCAATGATTGTGGTTTCAATTCCCATTTGGGGTAACGATGTCATTAAAATTTTCAAATCTTCTGTCAGGTACATAAGACAAAGTGCGATCTCGAGATCAGGCGGAAAATAGAGGACGAAGTGTCTTGCCACTAGGGTCTCTGACTACCACGCTATGCGGGAAAAAGTATGAGGCAGTTTTTAATTTAATTCATGTATGCAGATTTTTACGGAACTAACACAGGCATAGACAGAAAAGAGACAATACAATATATGAAGGATATTGTAACTGGGTCACAGTGTTAATGTTAAATATATAAACTAAAAAAAATATACATATCTACTTGTTCATTGAATGTTAAGTATGCGTATAAAGTTGTAGTAATTAGTATTGGTTTTCATTGAATTAATTATCATTATTAATTTGTTCGCTTTTTTAGTAATCAAAATTAAAGAGTTAAATATAAATTACTTTAAAAAAGAAGTGTGTGGGCAGTCGTGGCACAGTGGAACAAAGTGTGACTGAAAAGCGACTGGTTGCGGGTTCGATTCCCACTCGAGGGGTGGAAACATTTAATTTTCTTCGCTCTGGTGTCGAGGCAAAGCGCGGCGTTAAGTTCCGCCACTTAACACGCAATGCCTCCGAGTTCGGCGGAAAATGGGGAACGGAATGTCTTAACACTAGGTTCCCTCTGCCTACCCTGCTGTGTGCGGGATACAGCGTGAAGCTAAAAAAAAGGAAAAAAGAAAAAGAAGTCCCGCTGAGTTTCTAGCGCCGGTTTTTCTCAGGTCTGAGGCATTAACTTTAGTGAAACTATTTGACGTTCAAAAAATGGAGTATATAACTTTTTTTTTCGAATAAAATTATATGTATCATTGTCTATCATTGTCATTAATTTCGACAATACTTAGATTATCTGTTCGTTCAATCATTTCATTGTATTCTAAAAAAGATACAATAGGTTTATGGTAACTGAAATAAGAAATAAAAATGTTTGATTGAAATTTATCTAAATATCGTATAATTAGCATGTCGGTGACGCGAAACGAGGATTTTACCCTCTACCAAAACGCTCAACGCGCCTAAAGAAGTTTTCACTTCAATAATGAAGCAATTGTATTCGTAAATTAAATGAATAAAGCAGCCGTAACCATTTTAAAGTAATTTATATGAGTAATTCCTTTTTAATATTCAAAATTTCGTGACCGAAGGTTAAAAGTTAGCAATGTCAAGATTCAACCCAGTTTGTAGCCTCGATACAAGGTTTATGTGCTAGGTATTATTTATTTTTAAGCTATCTAATAAAATGTGGCCTAATTTATTAATTAGGCCACTATTATATTAGGCTATTAATAATATATTATATTAGGCTAGTTTATTAACTAAATCACTATAATTGGTGGCTATTTAATGATTTAATTTCAGTTAATTGTTAAGTTACGATTTTAAGTGCGACTTTATTTATTTATTTAAACTCTTTATTACACCAAAAACAAAGAAAAAGATAGCATAGCAAGTAATATAAATAGTAAGAATACAGTATGTGGTGTACAGGCGGCCTTATCACAATAGGTGATCTCTTCCAGGCAACCCTCACCGTGAAAGAAATCATAAAATAAAAAAAAATAGGTTGGTGTACAAATGATAGTACATAGTAACTCAAAACTTACTTAAAATTTACTCATTATATTGCATACCAATATACATACCTATATAGCAATATATAATACATGTACATATATAAAATATACATAATATACATATGCATACATATAAAAAATATTAATAATGACTTAACAGATTTAAGGATTTTATATTAGTAAAAATCAAGATTATTGAGTCGTGGTGCAGTGGGCAGCATCTGACTGTAAACGCGATGGTAGTGAGTTCGATTTCCACTCGGGGATATTGTTATACATATTTAAATTTTTATTTCTTCGCTCTCCACTAAACATGTTACGTCTCGATTTCGGTCGTAGTGTCTTAACACTCGGTCCTCTCCGCGACATGACTATCCCGCGATACGGGAAGAACCGTGAAGTTGTAAAAAAGTAAATCAAGATTAAATAGTATTCAAATTGAAGAAAAAAATACTTTAAAAAGCAAAAAAATACTTTAAAAATACAGCTTTAGATTTTTGAACGTTACCGAATTGATACCTATAACTTATACTGTAATTTATAAACACTGACTTTGCTTCACCTCCACGGTTCTTTGACCATAATATCCTCATTTTAAACTTATTTTTAAATATTTAAATTGTATGCATGCTGCATTACAAAAGTTTTCGAACGTATGAAATAATACAATAAAAAAAATGAAATTACTCATACTTAACTTGAAAGTTCATCAACTCTTTCATTTGACATTCATTACCTTTTATAATTCATATATATTATTGTGATTATAGATAGATATTTTAATGATTATTATAATATTATACTCTACTAAAGTGGTATTTCATTAAAGTGAAAGCACTTTTGGGTTTATATTAGTTGCCCTGAAAACCCCCGAGATACTAAAAAGCACTAGGGTTTTACTGCAATCCTAGTGCACATACGCGCAAGTGTCAAATAACTCAATCGCTTGACGTCGATTCAGTAAAGCCAAGTCCTCTCACTACGTACGAAGTGGTGGTTTTATTGAAAATTTGGCACTAAAGAGTAATCCAACCACGATTAGAGCTTATGTAGGGCCAATAGCAAAAAAATATAGGGCCAATTGTATCCTATATATCTGAATACTAATATTGTAAGAGCGTTTGTGAGTATGTACGTTTGAGGTAGGTAATCTCCGAAACTACGAAACCGATTACAAAAATTCTTACACTGTTAAAAACTTATACTAACTCTGATAGCAAAATGCATATATTTGTTTTAAAATAATTAGTTTCTTTTACAATGGTTAAAGAAGAAAATATTTTACAATGGTATTCATATAATTTTATAAAAAACATATATAATTGTTATTTAAGCGATAGCTTTCATAATATACGAAATAGCCAGTTCCATAGTTACTACTATATAGAATCGCAAAATCGATTCTAATTCAAAAACACTGCAACCTTAGATTAATCAAGTAATCATTTTCTTGAGTAAATTAAAGATTGAACAATTATGCAAAATATATTTGCAATAACCAATCAAAGAATTGCATATTCATCCTGCATTTTATTCAAAAAATGATTGCTAGATCAATCTAAGGTTGCAGTTTTTGGATTAGGATCGATTATTGATATTAGGCGTAAAATAATGTAGCCAGTCGTGGCCCAGTGGCACAAGCGTGTGACTGTAAACGACTGGTTGTGGGTTCGATTTCCACTCGAGGAGTGGAAATTATATTTCCATTTTCTTCGCTCTGGTGTCGAGGTAAAGCGCGGCGTTAAGTTCCGCCACTTAACACGTAATGCCTCCGAATTCGGCGGAAAGTGGGGAACGGAGTGTCTTAACACTAGGTTCCCTCTGCCTACTCTGCCGTGTGCGGGATACAGCGTGAAGCTAAAAAAAAATAATAATATTTGAATCCAAAAGCGTATTAGGTGAATTCAGGCAAGTGTTCAATGCATCACGATGACTCATGCATATGCACCACCGAAGGCACATTAGCATATAAAAAACTATTTAACCCCGTTCCGCTGTATTATATTACAATTTAAAATTTATAATAAGTATATTTTTGGATATAAATTATCTAGTTAGTTAATTTTATATAATCCGTTATATTTTAATTGTCTGTATAATGTAAATGCCGTTATTTTTAACAAAAGAATATATGAGTTTCATATTTTTAAATTTTTGATGTATTATTTGGATGTTTAGTATAAGAAAAAGATTTTAGAAAACTTTTAAAATATATTGTATAAAGCGCATAAGCTCGATAAGAACGTAGGTATAGCTTAAGTATAGCGCTCGAATCGTATTCAAGAATCGCGGGTTCGAATCCTGCTATGTCTGATTTTTGTAAGTTTGCCCTAATCAAATATATTAATTATTAAGTGTCTATTTTAATGAAGACTATAAAAGAATTTGCTACATAAACGATGGATCTCAAGGAAACATACTTCACCTAAACCAAGACTAGCAAATACATAATCAAAACATTTTTCTTATATAGATTTGAACGGCAAACCTCCTAGGTATTGTGAACGCCGCCACTTGTCTACTACGGTGTAAAACAATCGAATATATAATTCTATACACTGCTTATAATCAAAACAGATAGTTTAAATTCATTTTCTTTGTTATCCATATTAACATTATAAATGGCAGTGTGTTTGTTTGTCCGCATTAAACGTCTCATTGAAACGATGATACGTGACGATTTTTTGAGTATTAGAGATACGCTAAGTGAGTGGAGAGTGACGTAACGTACTTTTATCGCCATATTTATATTTACTTATCCCTATGCAGGCAGTGTTGGGCAAAATTTAATTACAATTATCAAATAAATATTAACAATAGATCATTTCTTTGTGCGAAAATCACAATTAACAATTAATTAATTCATGTAGTGTAAACATTAAGAACTAATTAATTTTCAGGTAATTGTTATTTTTATGTGATTTTCACACAAAGAAATTGTTAATATTTAATTGTCATTTGCATTTAATTTTTAGCCAACACTGTCATTGGGAGATCTATAATGATAAGTACCTAAGTCATATTCTTTGAGGCCATCGTGACGTAGTTGGACAACGACTGACTAGATAGTTGTGGGTTCAATCTCAGTCGGGGGAATGATTATATATTATTTTTCTATTATATATTGTGCTATTTTACGATTATATAATAAAAACTTAGCGCGACGTTTAGTTCCGCCACTTAACACACAATGTCTTGATTTCAGGCAGAAAGTGGTGAATAGAGTTTGTAGATACTAGATTCTTTTTGACTAGTATTCTTAATTCCTATTGACCACGCAAGCGAAGCCGCGGGTTGCAACTAATACAAAAATAAAGGAGCAATTTTTTTCAGCGGAGGGCCCTCTCAAATTTTGAATGTTTTTGGTGCTATATAATACTTCCTAAAAGTATTTATATTATAAATACTAGATCATATAAACCCCTAATGTGAAAAAAATGATCAAATACAAAATAATATATTCTTTGCAATCTAATTACTTACATGTTGAAACAAGTCGTATTAATTGGTAGAACTTAATATATTAGCAGGAGAATATCAGTTAAATAAATAGAGTGGAGGTCGCATAAAATTACTAAGCGGGCCGCGGCTTGCTCACCTCTGTCCTAGAGCAATAGTCAATACAAAAACTGAAATGTATTTTTTTTAGCTTCACGCTGTATCCCGCACACAGCAGGGTAGGCAGGAGGAACCTAGTGTTAAGACACTCCGTTCCCCACTTTCCGCCAAATTCGGAGGCATTGCGTGTTAAGTGGCGGAGCTTAACGCCGCTCTTCGCCTCGATATCAGAGCGAAGAAAATGGAAATTAAATATTTCCACTCCTTGAATGGGAATCGAACCCACAACCAGTCGTTTCCAATCACACGCCTGCGCCACGACTGGCCCTGTTTATAAATAACATTTAAGGAATATTTACAAATATATTAACAAATCTACAAAACCACTAACAGCGTAATTATCAAACATAACTCAAGTGTACATGAACTTTTTGCGTCCATTTCAATCACCGTTAGGTACAAAGCGGTTACAAAAAGCGAATAAACTTAGAAAGGTGTACTACTAAGTATTTTTTTTTCTCTCGCGCTTTTCATGAATAGAAGGTTAGGCAGAGAGAACATAATGTCAAGACACTCCCATCTCCACGTTTCGTCCAAATCTGAGACATTTCGTTGAATGGCGGAACACAACGCTGCGATCACTTTTCATCAGAGCGGAGAAAATTACCATAATTTATTATTTTTTGCCGATTTTTTTTCTGAACTCTGGAGGCATTGAGTGGTATGAGGCGGATCTTAACGCCGCGGTTTCCCTCAACACCAGAGCGAAGAAAATCGAAATATTAAATATTTCCATTCCTTGAGTGGGAATCGAACTCATAACCAGTCCCGTTTACAGTCACACTTTGTGCCCCAAAGACACGACTGGCCTGAAATAATTGAAATGTTGAGTAATAACACAAATCACCCCTGTGAGTGGGAATAGAACTAACAATTATAGCTTAGTAGCGGCCCGCTACATTACTGTTTCGTTGTATTGCAACACCCGGGGCCGGATTTTTAAAAAATAAAGTAGCCTATGTTTCAGCTTGGATTATCAACTATATTTATACCAAAATTCATTACAATCGGTCAAGCGGTTTAGATTCTTCATATAAACTTTCATCCCCTATTTCAACTCTTTAGAGGTGGATTTTTAAAAAAATAAGTAGCCTATGCAGATTGACCCAGTCACTTTAACTACTTTCATTCTAAATTTCATCCAAATCGGATCGGTAGATTAGCCGTGAAAGCGTTACAGACAAACACACAGACTTTCGCATTTATAATATAAGTATGGATAGTCAAACAGGTCACGTTGGCCCCGAAAAGTTTTAAAAGACTCATACTATGTAGAATTATATTGGCTAAAGTAAATAACAATAATTATATTTGAAATAGGCGTCTAGGACAAGTCAATTAACGTTATTTTATAAAACCGGCTCAAAAAAGCTTTAGGTATATTGAAAATAGTATTTAAATAAACCTGATGTTCGTCAGTTCGAAACTAAATTGTTAGGAAATTTTAATTAAAATGATTAATAACTACCGTTTATAATAAACCAGTAACAGGCCATACTGGCGCAATGGGACAGTGTCTGAACGTCAACGGGATGGCGTGTTCCCAACCGGGAGAATGATTAGCTTCATGCTGTATCCCGCATACAGCAGGGTAGACAGAGGGAACCTAGTGTTAAGACACTCCGTTGGGGCCAGTCGTGGCGCAGCGGCACGAACGCGTGACCTGTAAATAACTGGTTGTGGGTTCGATTCCCACTCGAGGAGGACGATGGAAATATGTAATATTTCCATTTCTTCGCTCTGGTATCAGAGGTAAAGCGCGGTGTTTAAGTTCCGCCACTTAGCACACAACGCCTCTGAATCCGGCGGGAAGTGGGGATCGGAGAGAATGATTACATTTAGAATATATTCATTTCTCCGCTCTGGTATTTAAGACAAAAGGCAGCTTTAAGTTCAACTTAGCAACACGCAATATACTTTTAACATTTTTAAAGTGTTATTTCACACTTAGGAAATTTAAAAAACGTATAAAAATTTGAACGCAGCGGGATTCGAACCCGCGCCTCCTGAATACCGTTCAGGCGCTCTCACCACTGAGCAATGCATTCAATGCAACTCAAATATTTATACGTTTTCTAAATGTCTTTTTTTGACACGCAACATCTCAATTGTGAGATCGTGACATTTATTTTTTGAAAGACGAAACGTAGGTTCTGTCAGTTAACACAAATTATACAACTGTTACTACTTATCCATTATCAGCTACCTGTAAGAAATTGCATATAAGCGATAAAGCCACCATTGCAAATGTCTTATTAAACAATATATACTAACTTGAACTGTAAATAATTTTGTGTGTAACAAAGTATTACAAACTTTCATCCCCTATTTCAACCCTTTAGAGGATGAATTTTGAAAAAATAAGTAGCCTATGTTAGACTCAGTTATTGTTACTACTTTCATTTTAAATTTCATCCAAATCGGACCGGTAGATTAGCTGCGAAAGCAGGACATGGATTCTATTTATCTGAATGTAAAGATCGGAGTGACCGTTGACTAATTATTTCTTTATTTCTTTTTGGTGTTTAACATGTCAAAGAGGCTTCTAGTTTTATTTTAAAATTATAAATTTAAGAGTTGAGTTAAAATAGTAGTTCATACAACATAACAATAAAAAATAAATAAAATATTAGTAACATTTGCAACTGCCTAGTGTACCCAGTAGCATATATCAGTTTGAAGAACAAAACAATATCATATTGTTTTGTACTACACACTTTTCAAGTGCAATGCAAAAAACCTACGTAATAAAAAAATATGGCCAACCTGGTTAATATAGGAGAACCAAAAAACAAAATAAGAATGCAGCACAATTAAGAAAACTGTTATATGTATATCTGTTAGATTTGATTATGAATTCAAAGTCACCTACAACTAACTTCACTTTAATATAAAATTAAAGTTTTGTTAAGTAGGGTAGTTTAATATAATAAGAAAAATTTATTTATGTGTTTAAATATAATAAATGTTTAAATATAAAAAGCATGTTTTTTAGGAGGTTGAATATGTATATCTAATATCAACTTTCCCATTTACAAAACCACTTAGAAAACCTTGGCACAAGTGGTAAGTCAATTGAACGATTAAATTTATGATGTCACAAACTTACATACACTATATAGATAGTATACATATACATTATTTACTTAAATAAATATAAAGTCTGAAATTCAGGAACAATCAGTAGTTCAACAACATATCTGTGAGTATCTGCCGCAAAGAAGGTGCGCCAAGACACTCCACCTAGCATTTTTAGACTTAATTGAAATATGTGGAATGACACAGCACTATTGCCTCACATAAGACCGTGAGACAGCATTCAATATGTATGATTTGATCAAAAAATCTTAAAATTATTATAAAACTTCCAAACAAATTCTAGAAAAGCAATGCTCTTTTGGATCTATAGTAAAAAAGGGTATTGATAAATGCATTGCCAAAATATACTATGGCATTGAATATACATTATGTATACAAGGTACGAAAAGTATGTCAAGGTTCTATTTTTTTATCTACACACTTTTTTCCGCACAAACCGAGAGAACTTAGTATCAAAACACTCCATTATCATTCTGTTGGAATTCAAGACATTGCATGTTGAGTAGGGTAAAACAATCTGTCTCATCTTTACCGGAGCAGAGAGCAGCATAATTTTAATATAATCGTTCCTCAGAGTGGGAATCAAACCTAAAACCAATTGGTCTTATGGTCAGTCACTACTGCACTTTGCCAGTGTCCTCATTTTATTTATTTACTACAAGTAAACATTGAAACTCAAGGATTTGGGGAATTCCATGATTAACATGACAGAGAACCAACCAATGTGTGTATAACACTTATTAAATATTTACATATCTGTAAACACCTTGGTGATTCAGTTAAGATTTATAAATAGCTTCACGCTATATCCCGCACACAGCAGGGTAGGCAGAGGGAACCTAGTGTTAAGACACTCCGTTCCCTACTTTCCGCCGAATTCGGAGGCTTGCGTGTTAAGTGGCGGAACTTAACGCCGCGCTTTACCTCGACACCAGAGCGAAGAAAATGGAAATATAATTTCCACTCCTCGAGTGGGAATCGAACCCACAACCAGTCGTTTACAGTCACACTCTTGTGCCACTGGGCCACGACTGGTTTAAGATTTATACAACTAATTATATCCGTACATAAACACTGCAAGTTTGTATTTCATTCTGAAGTTATGATTTTTTTATATATATAAAGTTAATAATTAAAATATATATTTGATATCCTAATTACTTTGAGCAATTTTAGATAATTGTAAAAATTATTTAAAATGACTCAAAAATTAATGTTACAAAAGTGTTCTTTCATATTTAGTATTAATGTAGAATTTTATTAATAAGTAATTTAAGAGGATAATTTAAATAGATAAATATATAATATTTTTTCATATAAACTAAATATAATTTATAAATATATAATATGCCCTGCTCATGTTTGTGATATAACTTTTTTGTTAATCCTAATCATATATGATAACACCTCAATAATCTTATAGAGGCTCATCAACATAAAGATATTGAATATTGGCAAAAAATTGAATCTGGTCAGAATATATCAAATATAAATTATAATGGAGGTAAATAGTAAAAATAAAATATTTTGTAGTTATGTTTTTAAAGTTTCTTTTAACAGTCAAAAATGTCAAATTAAATATAAAAACGTGATTTTTGTATTCATTACGTGTGCCAAAAACAAACTTGCAAGTGTAGCGTTAATAATAAACTAACTGAAATCTTTAAACGTACGTTGTGACACTAGCAAAACAATTGCGAAACAACAATTGGGAAAGTGGTGCTGTTAACAGAGTTGCAAAATAATGTATTAATAAAAAAAAACATACCTAGACAACACACGAAGAATTTGAGGAGAGTTAAAAAGAATGCGTTGTAGAAGTTAGCGTCGTAGTAATTCGTATCCGAATCGCTGATATCGACGTGGTCGACCGTCACACTCGACAGCACGGAGACCTCTTCGCCAGTCGACACTGGCAACCCCAGGCTGATCTTTAAGAACTCATCCACCACAAATAACGGTGGAACTCTTAGTAACACCTCCACCAGCGCTAGGGCCTTCGACCTCAACGACATCATTCATTTATGCAAACCTTAGAACACACACAGTCTGTTAATGACGGCCGTATCGAACGGCGACCACGTTGGAGACTCTCGATAGATTTTGCTTTTTCATCGACTGTTTTGAAATCACGTAATATTTTTCGAAAATATGACTGAAATTTTTGCGACAATAAAATTTGACGTTTGAAAATTTGGTGTTGTCAAAATAAAAATAAAAAAGTACAGCGATCTGGTGTTGCCATTTCGTAGGTCAACGTCATAAATTACAATGTTGATTTAAATAATTTTAACCATAAACAAAATTTTATATAATCACTAAATAAGAGAAAAATATAGTAATATTTTTATAAATGTATAGAAAGTTATCAATGTTAAAGCAATGATAACTTTATAATAAGTAAACTGATAAAAGGACTAATGATACGTTTTTATTTTTTTTATATCAATATGAACACTTTTCTGAAGAATTTATGAAAAATGCTTTTAGATTTTTTTTCAGCATCTATAAATAGGTCTATAATACTGCTTATCAAAAAACTCTTATAACGTATTCTCTGATAATGATTATACCATTGATTAATGAAATGTTTAATACAGATATTCATTTTTTTATTTATACAAGCTCTCATTACCTTTTGGAGAACTTTGAAACCTGCTACTTTAGTTAAATAGTTTTAGTTAAATATGTAAATACTACAGACATTTGGTATTGTATCCTTTTTTCTTTAATACTATGTTATTTTTAGCTGTTAACTTACATTGAAATATACCTAGTATTACTCAGAGACTTAGAGTCAAACTAAGTGGTATTTAAATTAAACTGAGCGAGTTTGTTCTATTTTACTTATTTCTAGAATCACTTTAGCACTAATTAAATACCTTTTATATCCCTAGACCAGGGCTTCTTAAGTTTTTGTCATTCACGACCCCATTTACTCGTATGATTGCGAGTTTCTTGACTACCTCTTAAAAGAAAAATAAATTATTATTTTTTGATGATTTATTTGTTAGGTGACAATATACATATACATATACATATGAAAACATATAGTTTTTTTCTGAAACGCCAACTCTAGTAATGTTATAAAATGGTACATATAAATATTTGACATTAAAATCTCTCGATCCCAGAATTTTGCTATGCGACCCCGTTTTGGGTCGCGACCCATAGTTTATGAAGCCCTGCTTGTTATTAAAGCCAAAATGCACCACAGCTGATATTAGACGCATTCCGATTTCTGAATTAGCTTTCATTGAAGCTATCATAAATTCTAAAGGCCAGTCCAATTTCCAATCTCTTCATATCTCATATTTTTTACTCTTTGACATTTCATTCATTAGAAAAGATTTCAGAAAATCGTAATGCAAATTAACCATGTTCCTCGTGAGTTTGTACTGCTGGTAATGTAGTCATGTCAGTACTGGCATTCAATAATTTAATAACTCTTTCTCACTTTTACATATATGCTTTTGGTGGGATTAACCAACATGTCCAAACAAAATTGACTTAACCAACATAACTATATATAGAGAATAAAGATTTATCAATTGGTTTTTCGATACTTTGTTAAATAAATCTTCAAATTTGTGTAACTAAGTGCTGCGGTGGATATATACTGTCAGGTCAAAATTTTATAATTATATTTTTGATTTTAGCAAATATAAATAATGTATCATTGGTATACATGTTATTTGTACTCGCCCTGTTTAGATACAAGCGTCATTAATTTACATTGTGTGGTTACCATAAATTAAGTAGGTGTGTGTTAGATTGCAATATACATAGAATCACAAACAGACAGATTTTTTTTTTTATTTAATGTCATTCATATTTCTTATTATATTGTGGCTGCTAACTCAATGGGTGTGGCTTAAATTTCCACTTGGAGGAAATATATTCAAGCTAGTAACCCGCTCGCGGCTACACCTGTTTAAGCTACGAGACTATAACTATTGTTGCCAGCCGTGGCACTGAGTGTGACTGTAAAGCGACTGGTTGTGGGTTCGATTCCCGCTCGAGGAGTGGAAATATTTAATATTGTTATTTCCTTCGCTTGACGTCGAGGCAAAGCGCACCGTAAAGTTCCGCCACTTAACACGCAACGCCGAATTCGGCGGAAAGTGGGGAACGGAGCGTCTTAACACTAGGTTCCATCTGCCCACCCTGCTGTGTGTGGGATGTAGCGTGAAGCTAAAAAAAAAGAAGTAACTATTTTGTTTTTTCGAAATTATACCTTGTACAAGATGGCTTGATCTTTTTGACAGATGTAAATTATTTTGATCGGCTTAACTTTACCTTGAAGAATATTTTGTTTTCTTAATTTAATGATTTTAAAAATTGTAAAAATCTAAAAAATAACGGGTTCGAATCCCGCTGCGTTCATATTTTTATACGTTTTCTAAGTGGTAGAACGCATGGCACAGTGGCGAGAGCGCCTGGACGGTACTCAGGAGGCGCAGGTTCGAATCCCGCTGCGTTCAAATTATACGTTTATACGTTTTCTAAATGTCATTTTCAATTTTCCTAAGTGTGGAATAACACTTTAAAAATGTTTAAAAAGTATAAAAAAAACAGTTGTGCGAAAATTTTAAAAAGTTTTTATTGTTTCAAAGTAACATTTAAATAGGAACACTGAAAGTAATAGACGCTTGTACAATTTTATATCGGATTTTATTGAACACGAAATAATACCCGTACTTTATCCATGGGGGAACGGGTTAGAATACTATTCCGTCCCTTAAAAGGCGGGTAACCCAGTAGCTTAGTGATTCGTTCTCCGACTGGCTCGCGACCACTATCATGCCAAAGACGAATCGCCAAACATCTGATGATGTGTTCCGTTTCGATGGCATGGAAGCCAGCTCTCTCCCTATTACCACTATCCCCATCCTTCTTCCCTCCTTTCCTCCTCCCCCCTTAAGACCGGCAATGCATTCACAACTTTTCTAATGCTGTGGATGTCCATGGGCGAAGGTGCTAATTACGATCTGGTGGTTCTTCTGCTCGTTTGCCTACCTTTCATCATCAATAAAATAAAAAAGTTCGAGATAATCACACAAGCTCCGACGACTCTGGGGACGTTGATCTTGGCTGTGCTCCTCTTCCTTAATTAAAACTATCTTAAAGATGAAACAATTTTATTTTTTAACCTTAATGTTAACATACAGGATTAGATATTTTACACGTTACTACACACGTCCATTCATTAATTTATATTATTTTTCATGTATATCCTGCTTCATTAAATTCATACTACCAACAATTTTTATCGATCAGGAATTGAACTGACAACGGCACTCAGTCTAGAAAGTTTCAATTGAATAGTATTGTAATCATTAAATAAGAATATAATAAGTAATTTCTTACTAATACACGTCATTGTCAAAATTATAACAACACAAATACTAAAATAGAATGCACAAACAACTTCAAAATAATTCAGCCATTTTGAATCGATCCGAATTTGTGCGGCTTCTACGGCTTCGTTCGTAGGAAAATTAAAAACGCAGCGTATTGTGAGCTTTGTGAAAGTTCACTTTGAAAGCTCGCTGACGTTGTTTCTTGCGAGCTTTCGTATGACAATGGCTGTAGGTATGGCGGCTTTGGGCACGGTGTGTCGAACTTTGATTAACGTTTTGTGTAGGCATTGCAATACGATATTAACGTAGGTATTGTCTTATTAGTAGGTATTTGTGTATTTTTTTGTTTTAATATGTGAAAATATTAGCTTTTATGCATATAAAAGCTTTTTTTACCGCATAGTAAATTTTTCTTTTTATTACCTACCAGAGTAGATCGGAGAACTGTTGAAATAGAGATATTGAGTGTTAGATGGCGGAACTTAACGACGCATTTTGGGTTAAAAGATGAAGTTAAATATAATAATCTTTCTGCATGAAAATCGAACCTACGTAAAATCTTTTCCGCTTACAGTCAGACGCTGTGCCGCTAAATCACTACAAATATAAATAATGTCATTGTTTTTATTATACATTGTTTTTAGTTGCTTAAAAATAATGACCAGGTCATTACAGAACTATTTTTTGTTATTAATAGTAATAATATAATACTTTAATCTTTTTTTAATAAGAATGTTTTTCTTTAACACAAGTCATCGGGCGAGGTTAATTACGTAAACGTTCTCCCAGGGAACTGCTGATATAGAATTTCCTCTCATGTGAGCAGGTGTTGAGTCGGCGTGAGAAATGCAAAATTGCAATTTGTGAATTATATTTTCATTGTATTTTCTGGATCATTAATTATTAGAACTTACATCGAGTAGGTCTTAGTTTAGTTTAGATAATAAGTTAAATGTAATTATTTTTAATTAATTAAATTAGTTTTAAATAGTTTTTGGTTTTTTTTCGACCTTCTGGCTGTAGCTAACGTAACTGGCGCAGTCGGTAGGATACTAGAATAGGGACTGTTAGGTCATCGCTAGTATCCTGAACCTACGGACCAGCTGCAGAACCGGGAGGAGAATCCAAACTTCGATTCACGAGGAGAAACCAGAAATGAAATTTATGTGAGTACATTTGAACTATTCTCGTGTTGCTCTATCCTAGTTGTAATTCCTTTCCAAAATTTTTCATCCTAGAGTTTATAGACGGGAATCTGCATCGCAGCAGGCCCGAAATCGTAATTTAGATAGTAATAGAGATTTAAGTTTTAGTTTAGGAAATAATTTTGAATTTTTAATTAACGAAAAATTTAAAATGGCTCAAGATCTTGATAACGTTTATAAAGTTCTTAGGATAGTGCCGGAATTTGACGGAAACCCTAATGTATTAACTAGATTTATTAATATTTGTGACCAAATTGTAACGCAATATTTAAATAGTACGCCGGGTAGTGAATTATATAACTTATGTTTATTAAACGGGATACTAAATAAAATTAAGGGAACTGCCGCTTCTACAATAAATTCTAATGGTAGACCAGATAGTTGGCTGGGTATAAGACCTTCTTTAATTAACAATTTTTCTGACCAACGCGACGAAACAGCCTTATACAATGACCTCTCTTTAGCCGTACAGGGAAATAAATCTCCCCAAAAATTTTATAGCCACTGTCAAACGCATTTCGCTAAAAAAAAAAATTAATAACACTTTAGAACTCATTTTAAACTCAAATATCTACAAGGAAAATAGTTTAATTAAATATGCAAAATTTGCTCAACTTTTGGTAATAATAGGAGAAAATATAGAAGATTTAATGACCGAGTTAATTAGAATAGCAGGAAAAGCTAACATATTTTATGTTAGCTTTTGTTCGTATTCCTACTACACACCATTCTATGATAGAGATAAGTGTTTTAAAATTAATGATAGATAAATTAAGAAGTATATATGATAAAGATCAAATTATAGACTTAGAATTAAGAGAATATTACGATATTATAAAACCAGGATGCTATTATACAGATAAGCAAATAGTAATAATTTTTAAATTTCCAATAGTTTCCGTAGATATCTACGATCTCTATAAACTTTCCATCGTACCTAACAAAGTCCAAAATATCCTTATACCTCCATATCCTTTCATAGCAATTAACGAGAACTCGTTCTTGTACATGGAGACTGAATGTCCGAAGATCACAAACTGGTACCTTTGTGAAAAGGAAGTTAATCAACGTATTCGTGCAGATCCTGACTGCGTGCAGCAACTTATTGTCAATCAAGTTTTAAATGATTTTTGTCAATATACATCAGTAACTTTAACAAAGGAAGCAATGGAAAAGCTTGATGATCAACATTATGTGCTATCCTTTCCGCATCTCAGCAAAGTACAGTTAGTTTGCGATAGAAAGGAATTCACATCACTCCAGGGCAGCTATTTAATCACTATTTCTGTAAAATGTTCTATAAAAACTACAGAATTCACCATCATAAATGACAGTGATGACGTAAAGGGTCAGCCACTTAAATTGATGCAAATACCGTTCAGTGCAGCTTATCAAGATAATTTTCCTACTCATTTCAATGTAAAATCAATAGATTTACAAGAACTTCATAGCATTCAAGAGAAAATAATTCAAGAAAAACCAATACGACTAGATAAGCTACATTCAGATACATTTTATCATACTACGATACCCTTATATGTATTCATGTTAAGTGCAGGTGCACTTATTATAGGCATCGCAACCTATCGTTATAAGTTTAGAATAAATCGAAAACATAATGAAGATACAAATTCAAATGATAATATAAGGGAACAGTTGGATGAAGCAGGGACATCAGGAGAGCGCAGCAAGATGCCAGCCACATTTTATCTCAATGTTCTAAAATAGTTGCTGATCTGAGGGTGGAGGAATTACGTAAACGTTCTCCCAGGGAACTGCTGATATAGAATTTCCTCTCATGTGAGCAGGTGTTGAGTGTTGACATCATCGGCGTGAGAAATGCAAAATTGCAATTTGTGAATTATATTTTCATTGTATTTTCTGGATCATTAATTATTAGAACTTACATCGAGTAGGTCTTAGTTTAGTTTAGATAATAAGTTAAATGTAATTATTTTTAATTAGTTAAATTAGTTTGAAATAATTTTTGGTTTTTTTTCGACCTTCTGGCTGTAGCTAACGTAACTTGTTTGAAATTGTTTTTTTTTTAATTTATTATAAACAAACTAAGAAATTTTTAGGTGAAAGCTTTGCATAAGCTTGGTATACACAATTGAACATATATTCTTTTAGGACTATTTTTTAGTGAATAACATTGAAAATTCTACTTAAGGGTTTTATTTGATTATTTTGATAAAAAAAAATCATGTTTACACTTTGTCCGTAGATGATGAGATGTACAAAGAACCTAGTACCAAGACACTGCGTTCTTCACTTTCCACCCGAATACGAGATATTACGGGTTGAGTGGCAGAACTCAACGCTGCATTTTGTTTCACCAGGGAGAAATAAAAGTAATTTAAATATAATTATTTCTCGAAAGGAATCGAACCCACAAGCATCGCGTTTCAATCAGACGCCGCCGTCCTAACTGCACAATGACCACTTTAATTATATTATCATGCTAAAGAACAAACGAAGGTAGCTACTAGATCATAATACGCGCTAAGCCCGTGGTAGTAATTAATAATATTAATTACACATTCATCTCGCTATATTGTAGGGTTTCTTAAAGTTTACTTGTAAAGTTACTGAGACTAACCGTCAGGTATCAAGCTAACTTCAAAAGTGAATTCTTTAATAAAAAGAGTATTTTTCACGTAATAACGATGTAAAATTATTTTTAAGTAATTATTAAAAAATATTTATAATAAAATATTTTTTATATTTTTTTTACTACACTTTTAAAACGTATAACTGGAATGAAAAATTCATCCCACTCATTACCCATCTAAGTAGTAATAATCATCCCGAAAAAAAAATGCCTAAAATATATAATTTTACCACAGATAATACCTTAATCGTACACTGCCGCAGATTAAGTAATGTCGAATAACAATTATTAAGCGATAACCGTGGCCACACGTTCGGTTTAAAAAAAATAAAACTATCATGGCGGATGGCGGCAATCTGTCAAGACACGCGCCGTGCACGCGCCCCTTTTCGCCGATTAAATGTAAATCAATCGTAAGAATCAGACAGATAAGTGGTGAATCCGCAATAAAATATTGAATTACACACATTATCTTTTATTTACGTTTCCGATTGAGCCGTATCGTTTTACATGGAGATAAATGTTATTGTTTCTTCTGGGAATTATTAGTTTCGTTATTTTTACAAATGGAAGCTGAAAATGTAGAGCTTTTAAATTAAACTGTCGCCAAGTGATTGTTTGCAAAATGCTTAATATTATTTATTTTACATGAATTTCTTTCTGGTTTCATTTAAAGTAGATAATATATACGCAATTCGTAAATACCTTATTATATTTAGTTGGGCATAATCGCATCAAAAAAAAATATTCAAAAAGGTGTTGTAGCGTATTGGGACAGCGTCTGACTGTAAAGCGATGGTTGTGGGTTCGATTCCCACTCCCGGAATTATATTAAAAATATAATTTCTTCGCTCTGGTACCCAAGACAAAGCGCGGTGTTTAGTTTTCGTTCGGGCAAAAAGTGGAGAACGGAGTGTCTTGGCACTAGGTCCTTTCTGGCTACCGGTTGCAACGTTGCTTTTACTTTTTTTATTATTCTAACCCTAAATAATTGAACCCACGGCTCATTCATTGCGCAAATATATCTTGACAAGCTCTACCTGTTTGTATTATTCACCCGCCCTACCATTACAAAAAGCCGATGGGCAAATACAGGTGTAAAACACAATACTTTGTATTACCACTAACTTATACAGGCACGTGTTAATGTTTGAGTTACGGCTTTTTGATCAGTTTCGATCGAGATTTGTGGTGAAAGTTTGTTTTTTTTTATTTTATTATATTAACTTCTGTTAAAGATAACATCTTATTGGGTTAGTTGTGTCGAATATGGTACCCGTGAGAATTCTTGATTTTTAAATTTTCAAACGTGCAGTTTTGGCGCAGTGGCACGAACGTGTGACTGAAAACGACAAGTTGTGGGTTCGATTCCCATTCGAGCAGTGGAAATATTTTATTTAATTAAATTTTTATTTTTTTTTTATTTTATTATATTAACTTCTGTTAAAGATAATATCTTATTGGGTTAGTTGTGTGGAATATGGTACCCGTGAAAATTCTTGATTTAATTTTCTTTTACTTTCAGACGTGTACGTGTCTAATGTATAAAAAATCTAAACCTAAATCAAAGCGCGGCGTTAAGTTGCGCCACTCAAGCCGAAATGTTTTGATTTCGGGCAGAAAGTGAAATACGGAATGTCTTGACAAAAGGTCCTAAGGTCCAAGGTCTGACTAACCAAAATGCAGCATGAAGCTGTAAAAAATATAGAATCTATACATAAATTATATATTATTTACATACTAATTTACATTAAACAATTAATAAGTTTTCTATGGCTACCCTGCTAGGCGGGTAAAGGCGTGAAACTCCTAATCTAGTGAAATAATGTGGGTTTGGAAAACCTGACGAGGCTTCTATTTTCTGTTCAAGATAAAAAAGACATGCATATGCAGGTGGAAGAATGCAACAATATGTGTAATGTATAGGGCGGGGCGCTAAGTACTACCATTCAGAACGAAATGTCTCGATGACGGGCGGAAAGTGGAGGACAGAGTATCTTGACACTAGGCTCTCTCTGACTACTCTGCGTAAAAAAAGAGTGAAGCTGCTAATCTAGTGTTTAATGTGGGCATGTAAAACCTGATGACGCAATGTGCGTCTATTTTCTGTTCAAGAAAAATAAGATATGCATACCTACATGATGGAAGAATGCAACAAGACGTTCTACCTAAATCTGCTTAGTTACCTTATGGTACATAGTTGAAATAAATATAGTATTGAAGGTAATAATAATAAAACTAGTGGTTTTTGTATCCAAAACGAATATTTATCTCTCAGTGTATGTATTTCTCTATCTTACGCGCAGTCAATAAACAGGCGAAAAAAGGGACCAGTAGTAGTCATAGTAAAACAGTTTCTTTATTTTGAAATGAAACTATTTTTGACCGGATTAATCGCGTATATTATTGGTATTCGAAAATACATTTTTAGAAACTCGACGTTTCGAACACTTTACAGTAGTCCGTGGTCACAGGTAGACAGTTTCTTTATATTTTAGGTACCTTACAAATTAAATGCTAAATATATCATTGAAATTAAATGCAAAAAATAACAATTTTATTTTGTGTTTGACACAGAGTGTCTTGTTGATATGTATTTTAATTTAAAATTAAAAAAAACATATATTAAATAGCTTCACGCTATATCCCGCACACAGCAGGGTAGGCAGAGGGAACCTAGTGTTAAGACACTCCGTTCCCCACTTTCCGCCGAATTCGGAGGCTTGCGTGTTAAGTGGCGGAACTTAACGCCGCGCTTTACCTCGACACCAGAGCGAAGAAAATGGAAATATAATTTCCACTCCTCGAGTGGGAATCGAACCCACAACCAGTCGTATACAGTCACACTCTTGTGCCACTGGGACACGACTGGCCACATATTCATATTACTATTCATATGTATTTCAAAAATAGTTTATATATCACAAAATCTGCCTCATCGGGCACTGGAACAGGGTCTGTAAGGCTGTAAAGCAATGATTCTGAGTTCGATTTTGAGATGAAAAAATTATATGTAAATTTTCATTTCTTCGCTCTGGTACCAATGATAAAGTACGGCGTTGAGTTCCACTACTTAATACGGAGTATCTTGACAATAGATCCTCTCTGACTAACCCGAATACAACATGAAGCTGTAAAAAATCTAAAATCTATACAAAAATTATATATTATTCACATACTAATTTACATTAAACAATTAATTAAAAACTTTAAATTCCTTATATAGCGAGTCTACAATCCCCAAGTTCCCTAAAACCTCCGCCGATCGATAGTCACCTGTCGGAAAGTCGATCGTTCGGAAACGGAAGTGTCGGGTATCGTAACCGGATAGAGGATGAGACGTCATCAGACTGGCTTAATGAGGTAATTTTATTATTACAACGCATTTTTTTTATTATTAGAGTTAAGGTCGACGTGTGATTGGTTTATAACTTTTACATATTAATTTATTGATTATTTCTTCGCTCTGGTGTCGAGGCAAAGCATGGCGTTAAGTTCTGCTACTTAACACGTAATGTCGCCAGAATTCGGTGGTAAGTGGGAAACAGCGTGTTTTTTAACACAACGTTTCCTCTACCTACCCTGCTGTGTGCAGGATACAGCGTAAACTAAAATAAATAAATAATATTAAGCAAAATGAAAATAAGGCCTTCGTGGAGTAGTGTGGCAACGTCTAACCAGTGGCGTAGCTAGGGTATATGCTGCCAGCTGCAGTTTAGGACTTGATGCCTTGTGGGGTTCTTGTGTTCACTTTGCAATGAAATGACTTGCAGGAGTTGGTAGATTATATTTCGACCATACAGCTCTTCCTACACTGTGCCATGTAAAAAATCAATATTTTCAGTATCTACAAGTAAACTGATGCCCTTGAACAAACCCTCAAAACCCGAAAATTTAAAGAGTCTTTCTATTATTATTCGTAACAGCTTACTTCTTCTTCTCTAATGTTCATCTCTTTTGGCACCTTACTCTACCACAAAGGCTCATAGAAAATCAATATTTCACTTTATTTTATTTTATTTGCCTCTAGATTGTATTTTTCATTTTCATTCTCTCATTTTCCTTGTACATTTCTTGATTCGTGATTGAAAAAAAAAATAGAAAAATTGATCGTCGACTTTGATGCCCCTTTGCTTTTGATGCCCGGTGCAACTGCACCGCTCGCACCCCCCTAGCTACGCCACTGCGTCTAACTGTAAATGCGACTGGTTGTTCGATTCTCGTTCAGAGGAATAGTTATGTTTAAATTATGTTCATTTCTCCACTCTGGTTTATAGGCAAAGCGCGATATTGAGTTCTGCTACTCAAAATGCATTGCCTCGATTTCGCGCGAAAAATGGAGAACGAAATTTGTTGACACTGGACTCTCTCTGAATACTTTGCTATTTGAGAAAAAGAGTGAAGAGAATTTTTTTAACCTAGTGTTTAGCTTAAGGGAACCTAGTGTCTTAACACTAGGTTCCCTCTGCCTACCCTGCTGTGTGCGGGATACAGCGTGGAACTAAAAAATATAAAAATATATATGTATATAAAATTGTTGAATTTCTCAGCCGAACTGCCTTCCGACTCGTGTGTTCTCTGTAAGAGACAATTCTAACATTTTATGTTAATTGATTGGAAAGTGCTTTTAATAAATAGCGTATTTGAAAAAAGTATATTGATTTCCTTTTTTGGCTTTAAACCTTTTTTTATTTATTTCAGCTTCGCGCTTTTTCCTTTTCTCCACTTCCCGTTGTATTGCTATTGAGTAGCAGCGCCTAACGATGCGGCTTCTCTTGTCACCAGCGCAGTGAAATTAAAATAATTTAAATTTAAACTCTTTCCATTTGTGGCCAGTCGTGGCCCAGTGGCACAAGCGTGTGACTGGTTGTGGGTTCGATTCCCACTCGAGGAGTGGAAGTTATGTTTCCATTTCCTTCGCTCTGGTATTAGAGGCAAAGCGCGGCGTTAAGTTCCGCCACTTAACACGCAATGCCTCCGAGTTCGGTGGAAAGTGGGGAACGGAGTGTCTTAACACTAGGTTCCCTCTGCCTACCCTGCTATGTGCGGGTTACAGCGAAAAAAAGCTAAAAAAAAAATCCTTCGAGTGGAAATGAACTCACAATCATCGAGTGTGCATTCAGACACTGTACAAGTCTAGCACACACACACACACACTTTTACTGCACAAACTCAAACACAACCACCTTTATATATATTTAATTTTGTATTTGTGTTAGGTATAAATTTAAAAAATGAAAAGAAAAACTAGAATAACAGTCATACTGCCCGTAGCAAATAGTGCCGTCTTACATATTTGTAAAATATCTTGTATATATATCCAGTGAACCTTACATCTCAAATTGTAATTGAAGTATGTATTTAGTATAGTATTAAATTTCAATTGAATGAAATTGTGTTTTGAGAATAATAGATACTGATGCTATATAGAATTTGTATTTTTTATAAATTGCTACGCACAATGTATACAGAGTCGGCCGAAAAATGAAATTAATAATAGGTAAGCAGTAAAAGAACAGCCTCACTAGGTAGTCAGAGAGAACCTAGAGTCAAAATACTCCGTTCTCCACTTTCCATCTGAAATCGAGACGTGTGTTAAATACCTGAACTTTATCACCGCGCTTTATAAAGCAGAGAAATGAAAATAACTTAATAACCCAGCGAGTGGGAATTAAGACTATAGCCTACAGTCAGACGCTGTTCCATTGCGCTACGACGGCCACTAAGAGAAGGTTTCCAGAAATTTTCACAAAATCTAGGAAGGACGGGATTTTATAGACGAAACAAAAAGAAACGGAACGGGAAACGGAGTGTCTTAACACTAAGTTCCCTCTGCCTACCCTGCTGTGTGCGGGATATAGCGTGAAGCTATTTTTTTTTTTTTTTTTTTTAACAAAAAGAAACCCGCATTTTGTCTACTTTACTTTATAGTGTGTAAAACCCTTTGCGTAGATTTTCTTTATTTGTACGCATTTTTCGATTTAGCAAGATTAGTAAAGGCAAGTTAGTGTTAGAATACTGCTTTCTTTATTAAAAAAATCAATATTTCGTTTTATCTTCACAGATCGGGATTGTTATTGGAAAATAATTAAATATGTAATTGGAGCCAGTCGTGGCGCAGTGGCACGAACGTGTGACTGCAAACGACTGGTTGTGGGTTACGTTTTCATTTCCTTCGCTCTGGTATCAGAGGCAAAGTGCGGCGTTAAGTTTCGCCACTTATCACGCAATGCCTCCGAATTCGGCGGAAAGTGGGGAACGAAGTGTCTTAACACTAGGTTGTGAGCGGGATACAGCGTGAAACAAAAAAAAATAATAATTTCCTTGATTAGGGATTCAAGCAATAATCATCAAACATATGAATATAGTCAATCCCTATCCCTGTACCCTACGACGGCGCCATTATAATTATTTACAATATAAAATTTGCAATTTAATCGCACTTGTTCTACATTTTTTCGCAGTTTTCTTCGTGTGAGGTGCAGACCACCGGAGCTGACCAGGCATCACTGCTCAATGAACCGAGTGGTCGCAAGGCACGCCGGGCGCGCTCTCTTACTAAAAATTCACACGCTTTCCTGCCAATTTTTTTTATTGCCAACCATATTTAAAAACACCTTTAAACACCTTTACATAAGATACAAATTTAAATAATTAAAATTGTCAGCGAAAAATTTTTGCAAAATATGTCAGCTAGTGTTTTTAGTTTAGTTTTTGCGTAACAGCCTTTAAATGTTTGTAGGCTTCAATTTAGTAAAAAGTATATATATAAACACTATGTTATTTTTTGCAAATACAGTTGTTAAATGCAAAGGAAGTTGTTTATTTTTATTTATTTGCCGCCTTATGGTATTACAAAAAGAGTTTACTAAATCCTATACAACAGTACGCAATAAATAAAAAAATGAATTAATGTAAATAATATGAAATGGCGACTGACATGATATGATTGAAATATCATGCCAGTCGTGATTCAGGAGCACAAAGTGTGACTGTAAACGCGGCAGGTTAAAGCGGCAGTAAAGCTTAGTAAATGAAATAATAAATAAAATCAATAATAATTTTAATTGTCAATAGTAATTTTAGTGGCCAGTCGTGGCCCAGTGGCACAAGCGTGTGACTGTAAGCGGCAGGTTGTAGGTTCGATTCCCATTCGAGGAATTAAAATATTTAATATTCCACTTACTTACGAAATGTCTAATGCCTAATACCAGAATTTAGCGGAAAGTCGTCTTGTGTCTTAACTTACACTTAACACTAGGTTCCCTCCGCCTACCCTACCTGTGCGGGATATAGCACAGCAAAAAATAAAATATATCGATCTCTCATGTTATTTGCATTAATTCATATTTTTATTTATTTTTCAGATTAGTGGATTATTGGTTAAGGAATAATACTAACATAATAACTGACACAATAATAACTATTTTTTTTTATATTCACGATGTATCCCGCACACAGCAGGGCAGGTAGAGGGAACCTAGTGTTGAGACACTCCATTCCGTCCTTTCTTGCGTTGCCGAATTCGGAGGCATTGCGTGTTAAATGGCGGAACTTAACACCGCGCTTTACCTCCGCACCAGAGCGAAGAAAATGGAAATATTAAATATAGAGTGGGAATCGAACCCACAACCAGTCGTTTACACACGCTTGTGCAACTGGGCCACGACTGGCCACTAAAATTACTATTGACAATTAAAATTATTATTGATTTTATTTATTATTTTATTTACTAAGCTTTACTGGATAACCTTTACTAGATAAATTTTATAAAACATTAATGAATTCATTTAATCCAAACGATTTAAACATTTTAAGGAATTTTAACACGAATTAAATTTACCAAGTGTGACTTTAGCAACCTGTCTCTTCGAACGATTATTATCCCATGGGATTTTTCGTCATATGGTGGGATGTCCGCATGGCCTGCGCTACCTGGGTGGCCTATCACGAAATCGATATTTGTACAATACCCGTTCACCGAAACGATTCTGTCAAAATGATATGTCAAGGATATCGAGTCTGTTAAGTATTTATTAAAAATATTAATTTTATGTTATATTTTTCACATTTATAATTCTCTGAATGATAAAATACTTACTTTTATTAAGATTTTTAAAACTATAAGACAATTAGAAGTAAGAAGATCACTATGGTTGTATTATGGTTAATGCTCTACTGTATTTTCGAATAAGACCTGAATGTCTGTAGTCGCCAAATTCAAAGAATTTCAGCATCCTATAGCGAATACTTACTTGTTTCAATAAAAAATGTTTCGCCCTATTGATTATTTGAAAAATGTATGTCACTGAAATTAGATGATGGAAACGTCAATTACTTAATTACTAATTCACACCACTCCTTTGCAAACCAAGAAATAACAAATAACTCTTCAACATTATGTAAATTAAAACCATGTCCTAATTAATATACAAGGGTAGAACATAATATTTTCATTGTCGAAACCAAATTAATCAAATCATTAGTTATCTAAACTTGATCGCGCTAAACGTTCACCACAAAAACAATAGCTTCCGACGCCACGTTAACCCGATACGCGTTGACAGCGACTTTCCCGCGCACAATATGTCATGTTTTTTTTTCAGAGGGGCTGGTTGATGGTTTGATACAAACAGCCAATTAACGTAGGGGCGGGCGACTGCACTTAACTGATAGTCATTTAGTCACCAACATTAGCCTGCAAGGGTTCGTCCTATGGAACGAGTAATTTAAAAAAAAATACCCATTTGACAGTTGTCATGGCGCATGCTTTGACCGATACGTTTAATTTAATTAGTGCGGCCAGTTATTTGTGATACAGTGATTTTGTGATGTGTTTTAATATTATTGTGGAAAACTCTTGGATAATTTTGGATAGTTTTTCTAGAAAGGTAAGTTTATGTGTGTTAAAAAGTTTATATATCTTTATATTGTGCGGTAGAAAAAATGCGCTAGAAATTAAAAGTGAAATTGATCAATAGTGGCAGTGAGTAATGACAGTAAATATGTCATCCATTCTGAAGATAAGGACAGTCTAAACAAAGTCTAGCTATTTATCGTTACCTAATTATTAAATAATCAAACATGTAAGGAAAAACACGTAGAATATTTTACAATTAAATACGTTATCATATTTTCAACCATGGAATAGAATGGATACGATAAAGTACCCACTTTAAATTTTACGATTTATTGGATTTTTGGATAGTATGCAAATACGACGCAAGTAATATGTAGAAATCTATCCCAGATTTCTGTACTTGTCTTTCTGTACTGGGCAATAATAAAATATAATCTACCCTTATGTATTCTTCTTTAAATTACGTCAAAAAAGCATTGAATATTTTACGTGAATGACTGTCATTTGTTGAGCATTGAATATTTTTCACGCCTGCCTGCCTTACCAGAAATAGATCTTCATTGAAAATAGTTCATTGTTATAACTTATGAAACACGCCCACGTTATAAATTGTTTTACATAATAAAATTGCGAAACCGTTAACTATTATGAAATAAATATTATTTTATAGATATTATCATTTTTTTGTATAATTAATAGGAAAGAGTTTAATGACTAGATGGCCGTGACGTTATGAAAATAAAAAATAAACAAAGCTTTACAAATTATATTTAATATCTACATTTTAAGTATTCAGCCATCAGGTTAATATAACTTTTGTATTAAACCACCAAAAAATTAAAATCGTCAATAAATAAAAAAGGGGAGGAAATTAAAATATTTTAGGTAAGACTTAACGAACGACCATGAAAATATATAAGTATATGTAATAATTTCAAAGTAAATTTAACTGTATACGTTAAAATATCTTTATCAGTCAATAAAAAATATTATTTTTAACCGTAGACTATTAGTCTACGGTTGATACTACGGACAACTGGGCGTAGAAAATCGAAATTTAGCATACAGCAAAAGGTTTCTTATATAGTGTTGAAGAAAACTAAAGAGAGATCGTTTCGAAATTCTAAAGGGATCAAGAAAAACGATTTATTATGTATTACGACTTATTATGTATGCGAATATTTCTCGATTGTACGTATTGTAGCTTAATCTATACAAATAAATAATATTGGAGTGTCTGTTTGTAATATAAAAATAACCCCTTTCCATTTTATGCACATTAAAAATTTTCTCTGTCTGTCTGTCGCTCTATCGGTCGGCTAGTCGCGGTAATCCCTAGAACAGATAGACTGATTTTAGCGGGAGTTTTACTTGCAGATATCTAAAGTAATAAGGAGTAACTACTTTTACTTTAGAATTATAACTATTATTGTTATTATAACTAGTATTCCACGAGGACGAAGTCGACAGCACAGCTAATCTAAGAAGAAATACAGAACGTTTACGTTATTTAAGTCTACGATGTAAAATATAAATGATTTTGCAGATGACAAGTAGTTTTAGTATAGGTACATATCACAAATTTATTTGGTCCAATCAAGTAAGAATGTAGACTGTAGACATATTAACCCCATGACCTCAAAAGATGGCACTTCTTTCGCAAAAACTGGTTCACAAGATTTTTATATCTACCAACTCTTTATAGTGTAATACGAGATGGGTATAGGACTAAAGGAACTTTCTTACCTATCCCTTGAAAAATTAATTTACGTAACATTGATTCTGACAGGAACATAAAATTTATTAATAAGAGTTTCTCTATTTAATATTTACATGAAAAATAGAATTTCTATGAAAAGTTATTTAAATTAAAAAGTTATTTATAACATGGATATATTAATCAATGTAACAAAAGTGAACATTTGTTTTAGATTTTTTTTTTTTAGCTCCATGCTGTATTCCGCACACAGCAGGGTAGGCAGAGGGAACCTAGTGTTAAGGCACCGTTCCCCACTTTCCGCCGAATTCGGAGACTTGCAAGTTAAGTGGCGGAACTTAAACGCCGCGCTTTACCTCGACACCAGAGCGAAGAAAATGGAAATATAATTTCCACTCCTCGAGTGGAAATCGAACCCTCAACCAGTCGTTTACAGTCACACGATTGTGCTACTGGGCCACGACTGGCCACACTGTTTTAGGAAATGCATATACTTTTAAATTGGTCGCATGTATAATTATCATACATAGTTTATCGTTCAGAACGCTAGGACGGTGTCCACCAGATACTTACTGGCATAAATTCGGCTACGTGTTAATTCAATCAATTTTCAAAGCATATTTAATGCGAATAACATTTTGCGGCGTTAAGTTCCGCCACTTAACACGCAATGCATCCAAATTTGGCGGAACGTGGGGAACGGAGTGTCTTAACACTAGGTTCCCTCCGCCAACCCTGTTGTGTGCGGGAAACAGCGTGAAGCTAAAGAAAGAAAGAATAACATTTTAAAAATGTTAAAAAAATTAAGAGTTTGTTCTATAGTATCAATTTTTTTTTAAATAATGCAGTCGTTGTGAATTCAGATCAGTTTTGAACTAATATTGTCTTATATTGATCTATATAATATTCGTTAACTCAGCCTAGGCAGACAATAGTACTAGGTCTAAAACTAATGAACGCAAACCGAACTAACTGAAGAAAACTTGTAAATTTTAAATTATCGAATACCCACTAAAATTCAGGCTAAATTCTCTTAGAACTCCTCTACAGTAAGCTTTACTTATGAAATAATTATTATTACTATATAAGTTTATTATCTTTTTAGCTTCACGCTGTATCCCGCACATAGCAGGGTAGGCAGAGGGACCTAGTGTTAAGACACTCCGTTTCCGCCGAATTCGGAGGCATTGCGTGTTAAGTGGCGGAACTTAACGCCGCGCTTTGCCTCGACACCAGAGCGAAGAAAATAGAAACATTAAATATTTTCACTCCTCGAGTGAGAATTGAACCCACAACCAGTCGTCTACAGTCACACGCTTGTGCCACTGGGTCACGACTGGCTACTATAATTATAATTTTATATTTATATTTTTTATAACCGGTGATGCATCATGGTCTGGCAGTAAACTTGATTGGCTGTGGGATCGTTACTCAATGTGATGATTTTTTTTCAGCCTCACTTTTTTCCCACATAGCGCGATTGTTAGACAGAATCTAGTGTCAAAACACTCCGTACTCCACTTTCCGTCCGAAATCGAGACATTTGTGTTTTGAGTGCCGGAAGTTAACGCCGCGCCATGTTAAGAACCAGGGCGAAGAAATGTAAATCTAAATATTAAAAATTTATTCATTTATAGAGTAGGAGGCAACCCGCAACCATTGTTTTTACAGTCAGAAGGCTTTCCAAGCCGTATTAGCTTCCTATAAAACTGACATTACTGACAATTTATGTTAATTGATGATTCGAGAATGTTTCTATTGAATGAAGAGTAATTTGATTTTGAAAGTGGAAATTGAAGTGGTCTGATGCGGGTAGGTATTCTCTGACTACGCTATGCGTTAAAGATCGGAAAGCTTATTTATAAACTTAACATATTTACTTATTACTGTTTCATTTTCTTCGCTCTGATGTCGAGACAAAGCACGGCGTTGAGATCCGCCACTTTACACGTAATACCTGCAAAATTCGGCAGAAAGTGGGAAACGGAGTGTCTTAACATTAGGTACAGGTATTATAGTTTTGGGTCCAAACTTTAATGTCAATAAATAGGAGGTGGAAATATTGATACATATCATTCCGTTTATCTTAAGTTCTAAATACCACGCAAGCAAAGATGCAGGGTTCAACTAGTCTAACAGTACTAGTAACAGACTTGTGTACTAGAAATAAGCAAACATAAATATTTCTCTTTATAATTTATACTACATTATAAGCGAAGGTAGCGTAAGAGCGAATGAAAAGTTAATAGTGTGCGGTGACTTGAATGGATGGGTCGGAACCGAGCGGATCGGTTACGAGCTTATATTAGGGAAGTACGGTGATAGGAGAGTGAATGAGGCTGGTAAGCTTATTTTGGAACTTTGTAAGGAGAAGAATTTGTTTGTGGCAAACACGATGTTTGACCACAAACAAATTCATCAGTACACATGGGAGCGAATGGAAGAGAAAAGTATGATTGACTTATTCCTGGTGGATCAGCGTATTCGGAACCAAGTTATGGACACACGTGTGTTCAGGGGTGCCGACTTGGGAACGGACCATTATCTAGTTGTTACTAGAATAAGGGGTCTGTTCACAGGCTGGCGCGCCCGCACGAGGTGTCCAAACTTGGAGGCGAATAACCGCATAAGAAGCTGGAAGCTTCAAGATCCACCTATTAAAGAGGAATATAATGAAAGGGTTTCCAAGAAGCTAGACAGTTGCGAAATAGGAAATGAGAGTGTAGAAGTATGCTGGCAGAATCTTAGGAATAGTATGACTGAAGCAGCAACAGAAGTGTGTGGTACTGTGAAAAGAGGCTTTAGTAAAAAGCGTGATGAATGGTGGGATGATGAAGTAAAAGATGCAGTAGAAAGAAAGAAGAAAGCATGGCAGGATTATAAAGCCTCTGGTAAGAATAAAAGTATGAGAGAGATCAAGAAGAAAGAGTACAAGTTGCAAAAGCACCAAACGAAAGCACTGATTAAGGCGAAGCGTGAAAAGTCGGAGAATGAAAGAGATGAAAGGTTGACGAACAACTTCCGAGAAAACACGAAGCTTTTCTGGAGAGAAGTTAGTGATTCTCGGGGTTCTTCGTCAACCTGCAGAATGAAAGGGGTGCTTTCGAAGGACGGTGAAATACTAACTGAACCAACACCCGTTTTGCAACGATGGGCGGAATTCTATAAGGAGATGTATGAATGTGATGACGCCTCTGTCTCAAGTAACAGCGATATGCTGAATCTTGATGTAGCAGACGGCGAAATCTGTATAAAAGAAGTAGAGAGTGCCATAAGAAGTTTGAAATGTGGTAAGGCAGCGGGAGCAGATGGAGTTACTACTGAGATGATCAAATATGGTGGGCCGCGCGTCTTGGACTTGTTCTTTCGTCTGTGCAATTTATGCTGGAAGAAAGGGGAGGTCCCAGATGATTGGCGAGGCGCAATCATCGTGCCTTTGTATAAAGGCAAAGGTTCACAGATAGACTGTGCAAGCTATAGGGCTATCAGTTTGATTAGCTTAGGTAGTAAAATTTATGCTAAAATTTTAGCGAGAAGAATGCAAGAGAGATCTGAGAGGCTGTTGTGGGAGGCCCAAGGAGGCTTTAGACCTGGAAGAGGGTGTATGGATCAGATCTTCTCCCTCCGCATGATCACAGAGAAATTTTTGGCTGTAAACCAAAAAGTTTTCTGTGCTTTTGTGGATTTGGAGAAGGCTTTTGACAGAGTTGTGCGAAAGAAGTTATGGGAGATACTACCTCGGTACAATGTGAACGGACCCTTGTTGCAGGCTGTAAAGTCTCTTTACCGAGATCACTCAGCCTGTGTACGAGTAGGAGCTGGCATGTCGCCTCGGTTTGATATTCAATCGGGTGTCAAACAGGGTTGTGCCATGTCAGCTTGGCTGTTCAATTTGTACTTGGATAGTTGTCTCCAAGGAGTGAAACAAAGTGATATGGGAGTGAAAGTGGGTGACTTGAAGGTAAACTGCCTGTTGTACGCAGATGATGCAGTGCTTATTGCATCATCAGAATGCGAGTTGCAGGCATTGGTCACCATCCTGAAAGATGGGTGTGAAAATAATGGTCTAAGCCTGAATGCGAGTAAAACTAAGATTCTGGTGTTTGAAAGAGACGAAGAAAGAACGGAATGTAAGATCATGGTTAACAGAAAGAAATTAGAACAAGTGAATGAGGTGGTATATTTGGGAAGTATGTTTAGCAGAGATGGAAGGTATGATATGGATGTTGAAAGGCGTATTGCTGCCGGTAACAGGGTTAACGGTGCCCTCGCTGCGTTGATGCGACGGCGGAACGTGAGCATAGCCGCACGTTTAGCTGTGCACAATGCAGTGCTGGTACCGACGCTGCTATACGGCAGCGAAACGTGGGTATTGCAGAAGAAGAATGAAAGAAAGATGAATGCTGTGGAGATGAGATCTCTTCGAAAGATGTGCGGAGTCAGCTTAGCTGACCGAATCCGCAATGAAGAGATACACAGAATGGCAGGTATTAGCGAGAACGTCATAGTAAGAATGAAGAAGGGCGTGCTCAGGTGGTTTGGGCACGTCGAGAGGATGAGTGATGGAAGAATGGTAAGAAAGATCTATGAAGCAAAGGTGAGTGGTAAGCGAGGCAGGGGGAGACCTCGGTTGACCTTCGAAAACACAGTATCGATGATACTGGAGGAAGGTCACGTAAAAAGCATGAGGACCCCCCGGAGGGCGTGTATGAAGAGGTTGATGACTGTGGACGAGGCGAAAGAAGTATGCAGGGACCGTAGCGTTTGGCGCTCCGTTCTCTCTGACTACCCCGCAAGGGATACAGCGTGAAGCTAAAAAAAAAAAAAAAAAAAAAAAAAAAAAAAACTACATTATATTTTAAATTCATTATTTTTATATTTTAAATTGAATATTTTTATAAGGCAAATTGCTGGAAATGAACCAGCTACCTCAAAAACCAAGAGTACTAAGACTTCATGTCCTCCGTTATCGTAACACTTAAAATCGAGCCACTTTATTAAGTTAGGTAATATATTAAACTAATATGTTTTAGCTTAAGCTTTTTATGTACGGTTCGTGGACCTGGTAGGGATAATATACAAATGTTATATATGTATACCGACGTTAATTATATTACCTCATACTAAATATTTTTTTAGCTTCACGCTGTATCCCGTACACAGCAGGCCCACTTTCCGCCGAATTTGGAGGCATTGCGTGTTAAGTGGCGGATCTTACCGCCACGCTTTGCATTGACACCATAGCGAAGTAAACGGAAATATTAAATACTAGCGGCCCGCTCGCGGCTTCGCCGCGTGATCTCCGTTCCTGTTTCGGTGTATTGCAACCCTCGGTGGTAGATTTTAAAAAATAAAGTGGCCTACGTTTAGCCTTGGATTATCAACTATATATATGCCAAAATTCATTACAATCGGTCAAGCGGTGTAGATTTTTCATATAAACTTTCATCCCCTATTTCAACCCTTTAGAGATTGATTTTTGAAAAACTAAGTAGCCTATGTTAGACCCAGTCATTTTTACTACTTTTATTGTAAATTTCATATAAATCGGACCGGTAGATTAGCCGTGAAAGCGTGACAGACAAACACACAGACATTCGCATTTATAATATAAGTATGGATTTCCACTCCTCGAGTGGGAATATAACCCCAACAACAACTTTTATTGATAATTTGTTATGATCTTTAATAGTATGTATCTTAAGTGTTAACCAGAGAGGAAAATGCTTATTACAGTGAACAAATTTGTTAAGGGAGCTATTTGGCTATTTCTTTTAATTTAGCATGATTGTTATGGTTCTTCATCAGTTGTTCTGGGTTTTGTTTACGAATCAACAAGATTATTTATCCATTGGTATTTATTATCCACATGTTTAATGGATATAAAAAAGTGCCCATCACATTAAACAATTTTAATTAAGCCAGTTTTTCCTTATTTGTTTATCTGGTATATGGTTCTTTATTGTGCTATACTTTTTTAAATCCATTAAACTCTTAGGTTCTGTCCAGTGTTAAAAGATATAAAAAAGAAGTTTCATTCAAATGCATTCAATACATTCAAACACTCGTACAAACAAAATGTCATTTTTTTTTAAATTTAAGATTTGTATTCTGTTACTGTTTTTTCATATGCGTAAATTATTTTTCACAAATATGTTTTATTGTAGTATAAATATATAAAATATATATCTAATATTTTTAGTATTTTAATATAGTTAGCGTGAACCTAATATGCGTAAAATCGATGTAAGCTACAAATTCCATGCAAAACGGATCTCTATCATACCTTTTTTTTAGTGTCAGGAAATCCGTTACGGATGCCGCCTGGGGTTGGGACCAGAGACCCGGTTATGTGGGACTCTGGTTTGGCAAGATGAGAGACTAAGACCTGACGGCCACCTCCCGCCACTAGCCCAGGTCTCGGGAACTGCCCCAATCATACTTGGACCTGGTCGGATCTCTATCATACCTACCTTCAAACAAAAAATGCCTGCCTGGTTTAAGAAAATAGTTTAAACCGTTATTTTACTTTTCTTTTTTATTTATTACCTTATTAGAACGTATTTCAAAGGTGTCATTAATAGGGTCATTGAGTAGGAGGATAGAGCTTAGGTGGTGGAGATAATGACAGATAGACAGCGCAGAATAAAAGAAATTTAACATTTTAATAATAAAGTCATCGAAAGCCCAACCAACCAATTCTTAAAATTATATTTCTCAAGCTCAATATAAATTGCAAAATTATGAATAATAATTTTGTTTAATGTTCAGTGTGAAGTGAACCAATCTAAGTCAGATGTTTGATTGTATCGATTTTGTAGACCGACTGACACAGATTTAGCGCTGTAACAATGTTAGGATGGATTTTAAACATTAGATACGTAACACTTACGTACCAAGATCCTGTGACCTGTACCTATATAGTTATTATCAGGCTATAAATTGATTTAAACTAACCGGTGACATGGGACTAAGCAGAATTTATTTCTGACTAGCGGCCCGCTCGCAGCTTCGCCGCGTGAGCTATTTCATTATATTGCAACCCTCGGGGCCCATTTTTAAAAAATAAAGTACCTTATGTTTAAGCTTAGATTATCAACTATATTTATGCCTAAATTCATTACAATTGGTCAAGCGGTTTGGATGTTTTATATAAATTTTTATCCCGTATTTCAACCCTTTAGAGTTGATTTTTCAAAAAATAAGTAGCCTATGTTAGACCCAGTCATTTTTACTACTTTCATTCTAAATTTCATCCAAATCGGACCAGTAGATTAGCCGTGAAAGCGTGACAGACAAACACACAGACATTCACATTTATAATATAAGTATGGATATACATATGATCAGCTTAACATTTTTTCCGATGTAGTCAGAGATAACTTAGTGTCAAGACACTCTGTTTTTCATTTTCCGACCGCAATCGAACACGCAATGTGCGTGTTAAGTGGCGGAACTCAGGTCCGCATTTCGTCTTAAGAACACGAGATGAGTAATTAAAGTAATTTAAATATAATCATTACCTAGAGTTGGTAGTAGGAACCACAACCTACCTAGTTTACAGTCAGACTTTATCCCACTGAGCCACCAAACCAGTTGCCAAGCTAATCGAAGTAAGCGACCCGTTTAGATGAAACTTCTGATAGACAAAAAGAACAAACATGTTTATAAATATTTTCTGCATGCTTATAAATATTTTCTGTTGATCCTGATCATCCTAGTAAAGGCCTCAAGGTTCACACTAATATATTTTATTATCTTCGGACCTAGATTCATGTTCAAGCATTTTTTCATTCATTCATTCAAGCAAATATTAAATATTAAATGAAGTAGTAGGTCAAAATAGCGTTGCAAGATTTTCTTTTTTTAACCCTGTTAGAATTCAAAAAGTGTTATGTTTCAATTGTTTTTTGTGTAGCTTCACGCATTTTCCCGCATATCGAAAAAGTCAGGGAGGACATAGAGTCAAAATACACCATTCCTCTAGTCTTCCATTTTTCGCCAGAAATCGAGACATTTCGCGTTGTGTAGCAAAACTCAACGCCGCACCTTATAACATAACGAACATATCGATGAAATGAAAATTTCAATATAATCATTCATCGAGTGGAAATCGAACCCACAATCATCGCTTTACAGTCACGACGCGGTCCCACTGCGCCATGACGGTCTCATATTTTAATTGTGTTAAGAAATTTTTAATTCGGGGCCAGTCGAGGCGCTGAGGCACAACGTGTGACTGTAAAGCGACTGGTTTACAGTCGTACTGGTTGTGGGTTCGATTCCCACTCGAGGAGTGGAAATATTTAGTATTTTTATTTTCTTCGCTTTGGTGTCGAGGCAAAGCGCGGCGTTAAGTTCCGCCACTTAACACGCAATGTCTCCGAATTCGGCGGAAAGTGGGGAATGGAGTGTCTTAACACTAGGTTCCGTCTGCCAACTCGCTGTTTGCGGGATACAGCGTGAAGCTAGAAAAAAATGATTGTAAGTGTATGTTTTATGCACATGAATATGATAGAAAATGATAAATAAACTGCATAACTATAAAAAAATATAAGGATATTTAGTAATTCACGTTCTTTGCATGTAATTTATGTAATCCCTTTGTCGAGCAATGTTTACATGCGATACGGATAGTTATGTATAGTAGAGTACCTACACATGTAATAAATAATATGATAATATACAAATGATCTGGAACTGAACATTATAAGAGTCGATCTGGTTTTCTTTTACATTCTCACTGAAAAGAGTTATTTTAATAATTATGTTTTAACGGCATAATAAAATAAAAGTGACTTTATATATATTTTTATAGAAAGTCTAAAAGTATTTTTATTCATTTATAGCATTTGAATAAGAACTTGAATTAGTTCAAAAGTAATTAATTTGAACTGTAATAATCATTTTGATTTTTTAGTTAAACATTTATTGCACAGACGTGTGACTTCAAACAACTGGCTGTGGGTTCGATTCCCATTCGAGGAGTGGAAATATTTAATATTTCCATTTTCTTCGCTATGGTACCGAGGCAAAGCGCGGCGTTAAGTTCCGCCACTTAACACGCAATGCCTCCAAAATTCGGCGGAAAGTGGGGAATGGAATATTTCGCACACAGCAGGGTAGGCAGAGGGAACCTAGTGTTAAGACACTCCGTTCACCATTTTCCGCCGAATTGGTGGCATTTCGTGTTAAGTGACAGAACTTAACG
Source organism: Dryas iulia moderata (assembly GCA_019049465.1). Classification (NCBI taxonomy): domain Eukaryota; kingdom Metazoa; phylum Arthropoda; class Insecta; order Lepidoptera; family Nymphalidae; genus Dryas; species Dryas iulia. The sequence continues at coordinate 1,557,613 of CM032437.1, forward strand.
CAGCGCTTTACCTCGACAGCAAAGCGCAGAAAATGGAAATGTATATATTTCTGTATCTATTCCTATATATATTTCTGATCCTCGAGTTTGAATCGAATCCACAACCAATCGCGTTTACAGTCACACTTATGCGCCCCTGCGCCACTACTGGCATATTTTTACATAGTATAAAACAAAGTTGCTTACCGCGTTGGTCTGTATGTATGTATGCTCACATTTTCAAAATTACGCAACAAATTTTGATGCGGTTTCGCGGAATTTTTAATAGATAGAATGATTCAAAACGAAGGTTTATATGTATAATACATGCAAAATATAGTAGATAAACACTGATAAATTTAGAAATTTCTAATGTGATGTGTATGTTCCTATAATGAAATAGTTGTGTAGTTCACACAGGCGAAGCCGCGAGTGCGTCACTAGTATAGTATAGTATATTTATAATATATCTCACGAGAGGTGTGTCTCACAGGGATGGGCAAACGTCGGAAGCTGTAACGCCCATGCGCGGCGTCGTGCGCGATGGACTGCTACGTGCCGAACAATCCGCAGTTTCTGGGCTGTTGCCACGGGCTCTGCTGCGACCCCCTGCAGCCCTGCTCCTGCGATCAGCTTAGAGATCTGCCGGAGGATTGTTGCCAGGTAAATATTGTGTTAAATGGACCTAATTGGATTGTAAATGGGGAGATTTTTGTGGATTATTGTAAAGAAAGTGTAAAAATGTAGATTTTCGTACAGTCTCCCAGACAGCTAATCCAAATCCATATAATGTTTTGTATAGATAACTGACTCGGTGTGATTTTATGCACTATTTAAATATGGCTTCAGTAACAACACCTAAGCTAAATCATTGAATTAACTAAATAAAAACCTAAAATGAACCTAGTATAAGGACTCTTTGTTCTCCTTCCGCTTCAAATTGAAAGAGTGTTAAGTGGCGAAACGCAACGTTAACAACTTGCACCCAAACTTATATAGAAATTCGATAGTGGCATATGACTGCAAACGCTTTGATTATGGGTTTGATTCCACAGTTAGGTATTAAAAGCTTCTTAATTAAAATTATTTAAAGTTTCTTAATTTCCCCGATTTCGTAAGATTTCCAACATTTAATAAGCAATGTCTTCAATTCGGACTTATGTTGAGAACAAAATGTAATGGGAGTAGGTTTTCTCAGCCTTCTTTGCTATGCGGGATAAAGCGTTAAGCTTCTATATTTAAGTCAAGTTAAAAATCAGCCATAAATAATTACCTCCTTCCATCTTGTAATGAGAAAGGTTAAAAAATATGTTAATGTAGATGAACAATTCAATGAATGCCATAAAACACTTTGACCACAAATGCGGTAAGAAGAGCCACTGTCTTAATTGAAATGATACACTTGTTAATGTGGTGATACAGTAAAATTCAAATAAGAATGTGGGTAGCTTTAGGTATAGGTATTTGTTTTAAATTAATTTAATTATGTAATAAATTATTTACGTGAACTTTATATTAATTACTTATGTCTGTTAGTGTGATAATATAACAAGCATATTTATGATAAATTTTATGTAGCAGAAAATTATTTACTAGACGATATACATTTTTTTGTGTATCCATGATGCTTTCATATACGCGTTGCAACGTAGGGATAGCACGTCACTCTGTACAGACATGTCATGCGTATTATGATAATGTTTGTAATATTTATTTTATTAATTTGATAAATCTATGATAGATTATTTAAAAAGAAAATGGATTTTAATACTTCCTTTCCATATAGACTTTATCTTTGCCACAAACTTCATTCTTCGTTGACCGCATAATATTCGTAAAAAAATTCGCAAACTTTTACTTCCTGTATAATATTCTCATTTTTTTTATATTTTTCAAAATGTTGTACAAACTCCAAGGAATAAAAATATGTAGCAAACACTAAAATTTAAAGTGGGGAAACGAGTGTCTTAACACTAGATTCCCTCTGCCTACTCTGCTTCATGCGGGATACAGCGTGTAGCTAAAAAAAAATTTTTACGTAATTTTGATTCTTATCTCAGATAGGAAGAATACAAGTGTAAAAACACTCCACTCTCCATTTCCCGCCCATTTTAATAACATTCATAATTAATTATATAAACGTCTGACAATCATTACTACAAATTTCCTCATTTCCAGCAAGAAACAGAAAACTGCTGTCCAGACAATGCTGAAGATCTAAACGCGCTAAGCGACTCCATCGCCCCATGCGACGTCGGGCTCGGCGATGTGAGTGAGCCGAACTGGCCGGCGGAGGATATGGGCTCGTTCTCGCTTCCACCCCTCGAGCTGGATCCGTTGCCGTCACTCTTCCCGTTCTCACCGTGTTCTGGTTATAAGTGAGTTTACTTTATGTTTTATACTAGTTGAGATTTAACGAAAGAGAAAATAAAAGTTGCCTTAATTACACTGTATTACATCAAAATACCGTCAAAATATATCCAGCCGTTCCGGAGATTAGTCGGGGCGAACAGACAGACCGACAAACAGAGGGAAATTGTACATAATGTTGTTTTGATATATGCATGTATAGGTACACATTCAGTAAAAAGCATTTATTTTAATATCATAGAACAGACACTCTGATTTTATTTATTTGTAAAGAGGTTTGTTTTAAATATAGCAGTTTTGAGAGAGAATAACGTCTGATAGCAATAACGCAATAGATTGGATTCTTCGGGGGAATGTTTAAATTATTTTCATTTCTCCGTTCTGGTGACATAGTATAAAATTTCTTATTCGGACGGAAAGAACGGAGTTTCTTGACAATAAGTTTTCTCTGCTTTTCTTATTATGCAGCAAAAAAATTAAATAATTCGTTTTCTAAATTGTTAAATTGTCGAATGACATGACATTAATGTTAAGATTATCCACGCAATTATTTTTTGCACCTACAAGAAATATTTACACTAAATACCGAAAGAAAATAATATTTAATAAAAAATATATTCCCTATCTTACATAATAATGAGCTCATCGTGGCGTAGTGGGACAGTGTCCGGTAAAGTCAAACGATGGTTCTGGCTTCGATTCCCACTCGAAGGAAAGATTATATTTAAATTATTTTTAACGGCAAAATAAAACGCAGAGTTGCATTCTTGTGTCAATATGCAAAGTCTCAAATTCTACAGCGTTTCTTGTGATTACGTTCTCTTTTCCTATTCTGTTGTGCTGGAAAAGGCGTGAAGCTGAAATTTTAAGTAAATCGTTTTGTAAATTGTTACAGGCTGCTTATTTATTGAAATGTAGATATCTACAATCTACCTATATATTTTTATTATAATTATTTTTTTATATAGTACTATAATACGATAATCAAGATTTTTGGACAGATTTTACTAAATATGAAAATGCAATAAGTTTTCTGTTCGGAAATAGGTTACAGATAGATAAATAATAATAGTAGGACATTTAATTCTGTATAAATATAGTCTTTTCATTGACTTACTTTTACTTGTTAAGTATCTGAATTGGAAAGAAAGAGAGTGTTTGTTCCTATTTTTTATTTCTAAGTAACATTATGATAAACACCAACATCGCAATATTGTGTCCTCAGGTTTAACAACCTAACCATTGGAAAAAATATTTCTTTTTGTTTTCGCGGTTATTACACATTTTCAAGAAAAACTATTTTTAACCGGAATAACCGCGTATATTTTTGGTATTCGAAAATTTATTCTTTTTCATCATCGCCTTAGCAATCCTGACGTTTCGAACACTTGTGGTCACAAGTCTACCGACGGATTAACGCGTATTTCAATAATATAGGCGTTTAATCCGATTAAAAATATTTTTATTTAAAATAAGAATGATTTACGTATGTATACATTTGTCACTGATATGACAAATTAACAAAAGAGAAGTCACTTCCACTTGACACTTGATACCTAACGTGACCTTTTTATAAAACGAGTTCTTTTTTTTATGGAATAAGGGAGGCAAACGAGCAGAAGGCCCATCTGGTGTTAAGTGGTTACCTTCGCCCATAGACATTCACAACATTAGAGTTAAGGATGCGTTGCCAGCCTCGGGGATGTCGGATAGAAAGAGGGAGGAAAGATGGGAATGGTGGGAATAGGGAGCGCTGGCTTACATGTCATCGAACCGGCACACATCATTAGATATTTGGCGGTTCGTCTTTGTCATGATAGTGGTCGCGAGCCAGTCGGACAACGAATCTCCCACCATCAAACTACTGGGTTACCCGCCTTTTACGGGACGCTATCCAGTGGCGGGGGGAAATGGTATTCTTAACCCATCCCCCCTTTTTGCGTCCTGAGGCTAATTTTTGGAACATTGGGACACGATGCTAATTAAAATGAACTATGTATGCTAATTAAAACCTATTCGATGTAGGTCAAAGGAAACTAAAAGATATTCGTAGAACACACGCGCAAGATTAATAAATTTTCTTACAACTGTATTGAATTATAATGCCATCGGACACAGCAACTTTGTTCCTTATGTTGGTGGTATAACCTAACAGTGTCCGATTTCCACTACCGTACATAGTAACTTGATTTATTGAAATGGTTAGCCGTGTTGCAGTTAACTAAGGGCAATTTAAATTATTAAGACATACGCAGTTGAGGCTATCGTGGCTCAGTGGACAGCCTCTGATTCAAAAGCTGATGGTTGTGTGTTCAATTCCTACAGGAGGAATGGTTATATTTAAATTTTCATTTCTTCGCTCTGGTGCCTAAGACAAAGCGCAGCATTGAGTTCCGCCACTTAACACGCAATGTCTTAATTTCGGGCGGAAAGTGGAGGACGGAGTGTCTTGACACTAGTATTCTCTGACTACCCCGCTTTGAGGAAAAAAAGTGAAGCTTTAAAAAATGGCTATATCTAAAATAGATTTCATAAATATTTTTAGTTAAACTCTGTCATTGTACTTCACAATAAACTGAATGGCTGATCTTGAGTAGAAGGGATATTTAAATTTAAAAAAAAAAACACGATTAAAATGTATACGAATTTGATGGCAAAAAGATTTGAATTTACCTCTTGGAAGTACTCTGAAATTGTTGTGGAAATCCATACTTATATTATAAATGCGAAAGTCTGTGTGTTTGTCTGTCACGCTTTCACGGCTGATCTACCGGCCCGATTTGGGTGAAATTTAGAATGAAAGTAGTTAATAACTATGGGTCTAACATAGGCTACTTATTTTTTCAAAAAATAACCGCTGAAGGGTTGAAATAGGGGATGAAACTTTATATGAAAAAACTAAACCGCTTGACCGATTGTAAAGAATTTTGGAATACACATAGTTGATAATCGAAGGTCAAAGATAGGCTACTTCCTTTTTAAAAAATTCACCCCCGAGGGTTGCAACATAACGAAACTATTAGGTAGTCCACGCAGCCGCGAGCGGGCCGCTAGTATTTAATATTTCCATTTTCTTCGCTCTGGTGTCGAGGCGAAGCGCGAGCGTTAGGTAATTTCGTCCACTTAACACGCAATGCCTCCGAATTCGGCGGAAAGTGGGGAACGGAGTGTTTTAACACTAGATTGCCTCTGCCAATCATGTTGTGTGCGGGATACAGCGTAGAGCTGAAAAATAAAAATTACTCTGACCCATAAGATAATACGTTTGTTGGTTCGAATCTCGCTGTGTTCAAATTTTTTCCTAAAAATGTCTTTATCATACCACTTTAAATTGATAAAAATATATAAATTATTTAGCATTTTATTTATCGCTTTGGTAAAATAAAGTATGGCATTGATTTCCGCCTTATAATTTCTGCCGCTACCTAACTTCCGGTTACCTATTACCTATTTATCATAGACATTTTTCATTTGCACTATAGCGTTGATTTAGATATACCTATTTGATAAATTAAATTTAAAAATTTCCTTTTATAACTAAATTATTTTTAAAAGATAGCTCAGTAGATACTTTTTAAGTAGGTACTTTAGTAAGGCCGTTATAGGGCAGTGTGACAACGTGTGGCTATAAACGCGACAGTTGTGGGTTCGATACCCACTCTGGATTATGATTATATATAATTTTCTTTTTTCCACTCTGGTACTTAGATTAAGCACAGCGTTGAGTTCCATCACTCCACACACACAATGTCTTGTAAAGTAAAGAACGAATTGTCTTGACACTAGGTTATGGATATGGACGGGAAAATGTATGTGGATACTTTAATTTGATATTAAAATATTCTACGAATATTTTACTTTGACGTTTATATTATTAAAAATATTGCAAGCTTTATTATTGAAAAAGAAACAATATTGGTCAATCATTTATAATTCATTTCGTACAATTATTTTGCTCTTAAGCTTTTAAGTTTGGTGTTGCCAAACTTAAAAGCTTAAAAGCAAAATTTAATTGCAGTTAACAATTAAATATTAACAATTAACCGTTGCTTTGTGCGAACATCACTATTAACAATTAATTATAGGTATGTTAATTGTAGTGTAAACATAAAAAAGTAATTAATTTTCTGCTAATTGTCATTTTTATGTGATTTCCCCACAAACAAACAATGAATGAATTATTCATATTTAATTGTTATTTGCAATGGATACTGTTATAGATGACTTATCCTAATCTCTTTATTTTGACTTATAAACATTTTTTTTTATTACTTAAGTAATTACTTTAAGCCTTCGTAGCGCATTGTGATAACGTCTGTCTGAAAGCTAGATGGTTGTGGGTTCGATTCTCACTGGGAGTAATGATTGTATATTATTTTCATTTCACCGTTTTGCACCTAGACAGAGCGCGGCGTTGAGTTCCGCCACGCAACACGCAATGGTTCGATTTCAGGCTGGAATTGGAAAACGGACATTGGAATTGGATTTTGACAGACTAGAGTCTCTTTGACCTTCCTTCTAGGCGGGAAAAGCCTGTAGCTTTTAAGTAAGTATGTACTTTAAATATATACAAATATTTTACTAAAACGTTTAAGCTTCACACTGTATTCCGCACACAGCAGGGTAGACAAAGGGCACCTAGGTAGTGTTATAACAATCCGTTCCCAACTTTCTGCCAAATTTTGGAGGCATTACGTGTTAAGTGGCGGAACTTAACGCCGCGCTTTGTCTCGACACCAGAGCGAAGAAAATAGAAACATGCAACGTCTCGACTCCTCGAGTGGGAATCGAACCTACAACCAGTCGTGTTACAGTCACACTTTGCCTCTGCACCACGACTGTCCTCAACTTTTAAGTAGTTAAACATATTGAATATTTTATGATTTACAAAGAAACAATATTAATAATACATTTCAACAATAATTTAAACCCAAGCAGGAACAACGGAGGGGAGTGCCGGGAGCGGGGGGGAGGGGAAGCGGCGGACGTCCTCCTCTCTCTGAAGCACGCCGTCGTCCATGGCGACTGCGCGGCGGACACCGTACACCCACAGGTATCTCCCTCACACCCACACAAACCGCTATACGTGCGAGTGAGACAGATATATTAGCTCTATTACGTCTTGTATTTGGGGTGAATAGGCGAGGGGCGGTTATGAAATTGTCGTAATTAATATAGGGGATTAATAATTCTATAGGAATACTTATTTCGTATGTTTTGATGATTAGAATTGCAATGGTTGTGCCATTTTGGACTTTATTATGTGTGTCATTAGATTTATATTGTAAATGATGGTAGAATGTGTTGAATGGTTTCTCCAGATGTGATTTGGCCGGATGATTGTTGAGATGTGTAACTGAGATTACTTAGCAAGTGTATTTTTGAATGAATTTTCTTATTATTTGTAGTAAGAAAATGTTTTGGTAGTAAAGAATGCTTCTTATGTAGTTTTGTAGGTACTTACATCCCTAATATTACATTGTCAATGACGTTATGTAAAATTTTAATTTATTTTTAATAGGTTTTTACGATTTAGGTACAATAAATATTCAAAAATAAAAAACAAAACATATTTTTTTTCTAAATCCGTCGATAGGTACCTATCATTAGAACTTTGAAAGCTTAATTAATACCCATACGTTCCATTGTAGTGTAGTTATTATTTTAATGAATTGATGAATATCGTGTTTAATAAAAATGATAATTAATAAATAATAGTAATGAAAAACATTTTTAGAAAACGTATAAAAAATTGAACTTTTTATACCTACTCGGAAACCTAAGTACACTAACTTTATACTAACACTACACTGACAACAACAAAAAAGTTGTTATAAATAACTTTTCAGAAATTCGACGTAGCCGGACGTAGAGTGCTTGGATGATTTCTAAATGGCGCGGGTTCGAGTTCCATTTTGTTAAAAAATATTTATTTTATTTTATTTATTTATTTATGTACCAACAAATATACAGACAATTACATAAACAAAAGACGTGTACAAAGGATAACTTATCTCTAACAAGAGATCTCTTCCAGAAACCCTGATTCTGTTGGAGATTATTTGTAAATTATATTCGTTTTCTACAAATTGTTTTCATATATTTTTTTTTAGCTTCACGCTGTATTCCGCACAAAAAAAAAAAAAAAAAAAAAAATATTAAGTTTGCACTGTATTTTAAAAATTTTTTACACTTAGATGGTGGTCAACGGCGGCGGCGGATATCCGTATTACGAGCACTATGGCAGCGCGCCGCTGTTCCCCACCATGAGCGTGAACGTCTCCATGAACATGACCATGCATGGGTGTCCGCCGGATCAATTGTGTTCTCAAGTAAGGGGTTTTATAGTTCTTTATGGTAGAATGGTATGGCCTAACTTATTAAATAAATAAATCAAGAAGTTGATATTTATAAGAAGTTAATATTTGATTAACTAATTGTATATTTAACATTCCATCGTCGCGCAATAGGCACCATTTGACGGTAAACGTGATTGGTTGTGGGTTATATTGGAGGTGGGATTGAAGTGTAGGTTTTTTTTAGCTTCACGCTGTATCCCGTACACAGCAGTGTAGGCAGAGGGAACCTAGTGTTAAGACACTCCGTTCCCCAGTTCAATTATTTTAACTTTTTCACTGTGGTAAAACAAAGTGCGGCGATAAATTCTGCTTCTCAACACCTAATATCTTTATACCTATCAGGCGGAAAGTGAGGAACACAACCTGCGAGGCAAAAAAAATTTTTTTTGGTACTTGTTTATCGTGATTCATTATATTAGGTACTAGCGGCCCGCCCGCGGCTTCGCCGCTTGAACTGTTTCGCTATATTGCAACCCTCGGGGGCGCATTTTTAAAAAATAAAGCCTATGTTTATGCTTAATTATCAACTATATTTATGCAAAAATTCATTACAATTGGTTAAGCGGTTTAGATTTTTCATATAAACTTTCATCCCCTATTTCAACCCTATAGAGGTTGATTTTTGAAAAAATAAGTAGCCTATGTTAAACCCAGTCACTTTTACTACTTTCATTCTAAATTTCATCCAAATCGGACCAGTAGATTAGCCGTGAAAGCGTGACAGACAAACACACAGACATTCGCATTTATAATATAAGTATGGATTATGTGAATGAAAAACTTTACGTAAATTATGGGGAAGTAGAAATACGAAATTTGTTTAATGTAGTGTTTTCCCAGAAGGACAATATTTTTATAATATTGCATTGGCTTGCACATTTAATATAAAGTGGTAGACGTTTTATAACCTACCCGTATTCTGAAGGTCATTAGAACAAGCGGTTAATGTTAAAATTATGTACTACTGATTCAATTTATCTAACAACTGTTAAAATTAGAAGTCAAAACATTGCTTTTTAAATACTGGAGCTAAACTTATAGCTTCATTTTATCGAACAGTAAAAATGAAACTAATTCTTTCCAGTGTTATCGAATGGGAGTAGAACTCAGAACCATCGTGTTTACAAAGACACGCTGTCTCCTACTGCGCTACAATGTCCACAAAGTCGAATATTCGTTAATGAAAAAAAAAATAAAAATTAAATAGCTTCACGCTATATCCCGCACACAGCAGGGTAGGCAGAGGGAACCTAGTGTTAAGACACTCCGTTCCCCACTTTCCGCCGAATTTGGAGGCATTGCGTGTTAAGGGGCGGAACTTAACGCCGCGCTTTACCTCGACACCAGAGCGACGAAAATGTTTCCACTTAAAAATTTCCACTCCTCGAGTGGGGATCGAACCTACAACCAGTCGTTTACAGTCACACGCTTGTGCCACTGGGCCACGACTGGCCAAATATCATAACAATAGGAAATCATGATTCGTTAATGAAAACTACTAACAAATTCGATTTTTGTAAAAATATTCAATTTACAGACACAATTTTTAACTGTTTAATTATAGCATATATAGATTATAATTGTTAAAGATTATATAGGCAGATTTTATCATATAAATAAAATATAATAACAATTTCACAGGTACAATGGAATCAAAACGCTGCATCTCCATCAGTGAACGTAGTATACCCGCAGACACAAAACGTAATACCTACCACCTATCCTTCCGCCACATACTCCTTCACAGCAGACTTCCGGACTCCCAACCAATCAGATCCCCTTATAACTGCCTCCTCTACATTTAAGCCATTGCAATTACAAAATCAAAAGCCAGCCTCTAATTACTTGTTCCAACAAAAACCTAACTTTACAAGTCAAAAGAATTTGAACCCAGTATTAAAGCGGTCGCCGTCGAAGCTCTATATGCAAGAGAATCAGAAGGATCAGATGCAGAATGGCTATTTATTGAATCAAGGACAAATGCAAGATTTTGGATATACCACGTGTGTTAATTCGTCTGGTAAAGTGCAGGTTGGTAAAGAATTATATTTTCTTAACAAGTTTTTATTGCTATCCCTTTTTTTTTTGTTGCCCTTGTTGGTACCTAATCTGTTAATAAAGGAAAATCTTGCAAAGCTACTCACCTCACCTCCAAGAGTCCAAATCATTCGCATTAATGAATTTTCAGTATCTTTGAAAACATTATAAATTTATAGTTCGCACCTAATTCTTTGCTAGGACGAATATAGTGTTCTGGTGGTCATTCATTTTAAGAACATTAGTTTCGCTCTTAGTTTCTTTTTTAAACTAATTAATTATTATTATTTTTACATATCACTTCTTACAAGGCGTTTACTTACTCAACACGTAATGTCTCGATTTCGAACGGAAAGTGGAGTGTCTTGACTCTAGGTCCTCTCTGACTACCCCGCTAAGAGGAAAAAGCGTCGACCTGCATTTCTAAGTAGATCACTAAGGTGTTAATTGGTAGAGTCGATTCAAAGTCACGTCAGTTAAAAAATAATTCATTTGTTGTTATAAAAGAAAAAGTAATGGTTTCAGGTGATACCATTTGCCAGTTCAAACAAAGCTATACTTATCTATGTAAAATTAATATTAACAAATTAAAATTAAATTTCTTATTAACTCGTCTTCCTCTTGGCATTTATTCCAGCCTAGCCAGGGTCTGCCTTCCGACTTAAACTACTCCACTTTGCACGATTTTCGACATCCTTGGCGATTAGTCCATTGGCTCTCATGTCCTAAAAAAGATATCTTATTAACTACTAACTATATAATAAAAAAATCCAATCAAAACAGGTAGGAGCACTAAGCGGTTGTTCAGAAGACGACGAACAAAAGCCAAATCTTTGTCGTATTTGCGGCAAGACGTACGCAAGGCCCAGTACGCTAAAGACGCACTTACGAACGCACTCTGGAGAGAGACCGTATCGATGTGGGGACTGCAATAAGAGCTTCTCGCAAGCTGCTAACTTGACTGCGCATGTTAGGACTCATACTGGTCAAAAACCTTTTAGGTGAGTTTTATTTTATATTTGTTATAAACAAAACCGCTCTTGGTTATTATATTAATATACACACTTTAAAATATTATAAAAAAATATTCAACAAATACCTAAGTATTTGTTGAATATTGTTTAGAGAATACTAATATTCTCTCTTGCCAAACGAGAGTTCGTAGAATAGTCATAGTAAACGAAATTTATAAAAATATCTCTACGAGTAATAAATTGCCTTTTGGCTCACCTGTTAATAAAATTTCTAAAAATAAAATTTCGAATATATGAAAACCTTTTCATATATTTGATTTTTGTTTTTTTCTTTTTTTTTAGCTTCACGCTATATCCTGCACACAGCAGGGTAGGCAGAGGGAACGTAGTGTTAATACACTCCGTTCTCCACGCGCCGCTGAATCTTGGATGTATTGCGTGTTAAGTGGCGGGACTTAACGCCGCGCTTTGCCTCGGTACCAGAGCGAAGAAAATGGAAATATTAAATATTTTCACTCCTCGATTGAGAATTGAACCCACAACCAGTCGTTTTAAGTCCCACGTCTGTGCCACTGCGCCACGACTGGCCCCAAATTGATGATTAATCATTATTAATGTTACTTTTGTTATATTTTTGTAGGTGTCCGATATGCGACCGACGGTTCAGTCAGAGCTCCAGCGTGACGACACACATGAGGACGCACTCGGGAGAACGACCTTACCAGTGAGTATTGCTTAAGTGTTAACTACTTTCAAAAACTAAGTTAATATTAGGTATTATAAGTTCGAGGCCATCGCGAGCTGTGATTCGGGTTTGATCTTAACTCTAGGAAATCATTATATTTTAACTTTTATCATTTGCTTGGTAAGACAAAGTGCTGTGTTGAGTTTATCACTCAAACATACGATTTCTTAATACCAAGGAACGGAGTATCTCAATTTTAGACTGCTTTTAAAAAATATTTAATTTAAGTACGTATGATAATTATATACATACCTACTTGTGCTAATATTTATTACCTTATTTTAATAATGTTCCTTACTGTGGCCAGTCGTGGCCCAAGTGTGTGACTGTAAACGACTGGTTGTGGGTTCGATTCCCACTCGAGGAGTGGAAATATTTAATATTTCCATTTTCTTCGCTCTGGTGTCGAGGTAAAGCGCGGCGTTAAGTTCCGCCACTTAACACGCAATGCCTCCGAATTCGGCGAAAAGTGGGGAACGGAGTGTCTTAACACTATGTTCCCTCTGCCTACCCTGCAGTGTGCGGGATACAGCGTGAAGCTACAAAAACAATAATGTTTTTGATTTTTTCTTAATAATGTTAATTAATTTGATTTTTTTTTCTGTCTAGATGTCGATCCTGTAAAAAGGCGTTTTCGGACAGTTCGACTCTGACGAAGCATTTGCGAATACATTCAGGAGAAAAACCTTACCAATGCAAACTGTGTTTATTAAGGTATGTAGTTATATTTTTGCCCGTGGGGGGACGGGTTAAGAATACAATTCCCCCCCGCCGCTGGGTAGCGTCCTGGGTAGTTTGGTGGTAGGAGATTCGTTCTCCGACTGGCTAGCGACCACTATCGTGTCAAAGGCGAAACGCCAAACATTTGACGATGTGTTCCGGTTCGATGGCACGTAAGCCAGCTCTCCCTATTCCCACCATTCCCATCCTTCCTCCCTCCTTCTGTCCTACATCCCCGAGGCTGGTAACGCGTCCATAGCTTTAATGTTGTGGATGTCTATGGGCGAAGGTAACCACTTAATACCAGGTGGGCCTTCTGCTCGTTTGCCTCCTTTATTCCATAAAAAAAAAATATATATTATAAACTGATATTTCTTATGACCTAGAACTTTTATGTCATTTCTTCTTGCCTTATAATATTTTAGGCCTAATATTGAAAAAGTGATTTTAAAATTTAAACAAGCGTTTTCATATTTTTTTCATCATCACGTTTTTTCCGCATAATAGGCTAGATTATGTATTAAATCGACAAATTGCTTATTGAGTGGGGGAACTTAACGCTGCACTCTGTCTTTGGTTTGGCTTTCAGAGCGAAGAAAGTAAAATTTTAAATAATCGTGTCACAATCACCTTCGAATGGGAATCGAACTATAACTCTCGCCTTTACAGTGTACCTCGTTACTTGTGTACCGTCTTTACAGTAGGTACATGATTATTTAAAATTTTCCTTTGTTCGCTCTGCTCTGATACCAAAGACACAGTGCGGCGTTAAGTTCCTCCATTCAATAAGCAATGTCTTGATTTTCTAGCATATTAGGCGGAAAAAAGCGTTTCTTTAAAAATATAATATGTTAACGTTTGCTTAAATTTTAAACCCAATTTTTAAAAATTAGGCCATTTACATATTATTACAGACATTTTAGGTATAACAATTTGAAATCGTAAATATCTTAACGATTTAATAGTTAAAAATCTGTATATAATTCTATTCTATATATTGGGGCCAGTCGTGGCGCAAAGAGTGACTGTAAATCGACTGGTTGTGGGTTCGATTCCTACTCGAGAAGTGGAAATATTTATTTTTTCCATTTTTTTCGGTCTGGTGTCGAGGCAAAGCGTGGGGTTAAGTTCCTCGGTATTCGGCGGTACATGGGAAACGGAATGTTTTAACATTAAGTTCCTTCTGCCTACTCTGCTGTGTGCGGGATACCGTGTGAAGCTAAAACAAATATAATAGTTAAATAATGCTATGGTGTTTACTAATTTATCTATACATTTTTACCCACAGATTTTCACAATCCGGCAATCTGAACAGGCATATGCGCGTCCACGGCAACATGTCGGGCGGCATGATCGGCTGACACATGTAGTGTTGCGCTTGGCCGCATTATATGACAAAGACTTAAATTTTTGTGATTTAAAAAATATAAGATCTCATTTTTTTTCTTTTTATAGGCATATTTTTATGTGCTTATAAGTTTAAGAGGTTGCAGATTCGATATTTTGTTTATATGGATGTAAAAATACGGAAATTTCGTTATAATAATAATATTACAAAAAACACGGTAGTAATTAATGAGACTCAAATCTAAGAGGGGCGTTAAATTAAATAATTATGAAACGCATCTCCTAATGAAGTAAATGGATATAACTTATTTATGTAACAGTATAATACATTTGAACCATTGTCCTTCTGTCAAACATTCAAAATTTTTCGCCATTATTGTCAATTTTACACACGTGTAGATATTTTTTGTTCCATATTATGTATTTATTAACTTAGATATACACAATATAAATACTTGTAAATTAGAATGACATTGTATCTAGTTTCCAGTGACAAGATCTGTTGTAGCTATCAGTATTTTTAGATTTAAGAACTATTCAATAGACTTATAATGTGTTATATTTAGACAAAAATATGTAAATATTATAAAAATAATTGTAAATATCTTGATTTAAGTATATTTATTCCATTGTTCTAGTCACTTACAAGTTTGAATTTTAGCGCACCAATATGTAGATCTCAATATAAGTAAACAGTGTCATCTTATACATTTAGTAGATTAAAGAATCTTTTTTGTAAACATCTTATATTGTAAACCAAAAATAACCAGTATTATTAGATAAGATCTTTATAAATACTTGAAGTATACATCTTAGGGAAACAAACCGAAATTATCTGTAAATAAAAGCATTTGCTATGACTAGTTTTATTTATTTCCCTCAATTTTATTATAAAAAGTTAGCTATTAATATGTGTATCGGTTATTTTTTTTTCTGCTGCTACGATAAATTAATAAATATATATAAAACTATCCTACAAAACCCTATCATGATATCTAATATTTATTCAGGTTTCTGTTATTATTATTAAATACTTTATTACACCAGAATAAATTTAAAAAAAAATAGATTAACACATAATTTCTGTTGTTAGCATTAGAAATATGTTTGCATATTAAATAATTAAAGTAAATACAACTATTAATCAAATCAAAATACACTTTATTGCACAAATAATAACAAATAAAACACACAGAGAAAAAAAAATGTACAATAAGGCGGCTTTATCGCTTAAATACAACTAATGTATATATTGTTTCTCTCACGAACTTTTTAATAAGCAAAATGTATTTCAATGTTACGCTTCGCTTTTCAATATTTTGATATGGCAATGTGAAGTTATTAAAAAAATATTTTTAATCTGCCTACCATAAACTACAGACGTAATTTTGTAGCAGATCTAACTTTCTAGTTCAGTCTGTGGTTTAGAGTTTGACACATCATATTTGATTTCTCCGTATTATTTCCATTGCGATTTGCGCGTCTTATTTCATCAATTTACACCTTTAACGGGTCAGCCGGTGCTTTAAGGTTTAAGAATAAAGTACATTAACTTAATCATTACATATATAAGATAGCACTTCTTTGATAACTCTTTGTTATTCAAATAAAGTTACTGAAGTATAATACTTTTTATTAATTTATTTTGTGTGAGACTTAAATTTAACCACAATGACCGAAAGCTCTCCAGATGAACACAATTATAAACGTAAAGATTTCATTTGCGGTGTTGTAGAAGGTAAGTTTATTTATTATGGAACTTATCTTGTAACATACATACTATATGCTATACTTTTTGTGTTATGTATATATACATGTTAGTCTACAAGTGAATGACCTAAGATCTATTGCAGGCTTTTACGGTCGGCCGTGGACTACTGAGCAAAGGAAAGATCTATTTCAAAAGTGAGTAACAGTTTTAAATGAGATTTTTATTTCGTTTTTTATAACATTCTTATCAGAATATTATAAGAATATTTAAGTTCACGCCTGTTATATGCTATAATTTAATATTAAAATTAGTGGTATAGCAGTGCTGTAATTGAATTAAAATAAATAAAATTTATAACCAATAAAGTAATGTAGAAGTATAAATTTATTTTTAATATTTACTTTTAAATGTTAAAGTAACATTTTAAAAATTGTTTTTTCTTTTTCAGATTAAAAAAATGGGGTTTAGATATGTATGTTTATGCTCCAAAAGATGACTACAAGCATAGAGCTTATTGGAGAGAATTGTATACAGTGGAAGAGGCAGAACATTTAACATCTTTAATATCCGAAGCAAAATCTCATGGTGTTACATTCTGCTATGCCTTATCACCAGGACTTGATATTACTTATAGTAACCAAAAGGAAATTACCACCTTGAAACGGAAATTAGAACAAGTAATGTTTCTTTTTCTTACATTTACATTAATATTTTAACATGTTTAAACATATATAAAGATTAATCTTTATCATCATAGTTCATACATACAAACAAAGAAATTAAATTATGGTACAAAAGTGGCCTCGTGACTATGTGATCCCGTTCAAGCCACTCTTGCAAAAATCAGTATAAACACAAGTGTTTTCAAGTATACCAACTTAAAATTGATTATTAAATATGTCTCTGGTACTTGTATTCTTATAACATTTTTTTCTGTATCAATAACCTTTGAAACAAATGATAATAATATATGATTTAGTGCGACTTGTTATTCTGTTGACAAATTATATATGTAATACCTTGACAACATGTTTGTAACTTTACAGAAAAGTTATGTCAAGCACAATATAGTAGTCTAGTTTATTTACAATATAGTAGTCAATCTATTAACTTGGTGTATTTGTAATCATAATAATCATGAAAAATTATTAGCTTTATACAGTTTCTTTATATAAAATGTAATTTCAGTTCCTAAGACTTTCCTTCACATATAAAATATAGTCGTATAACATAATTTCAAAGTTACTTGGGCAGATATATATTTTTAGTTTATTTAAATTAAAATATATATTATATACCTTTATACCTATTTGCAAAGTTATTTAACATATTTTTTGAATGGAACAATACTCTAGTTACAATACTCATTTGTAGGTGTCACAGTTTGGCTGTACATGCTTTGCATTGTTATTCGATGACATTGAACCGGAGATGAGTGAAGCTGATAAACAAATATTTCAAAGCTTTGCGCATGCTCAGGTATGTTGATTTTAAAATGTATATATTTATTTTTATTTAACATGTTGCTTTATTATTAAAAAAACATTTTTTTTTATTTAGAAAAGACTGACCCTTTCTCAAATTTAGATTTAGAGATATTATGTAATAGTAGGAAAAATTGAAATGATTAAATATAATAAATCTTCATGAAAGAAAGGCTAATTATAGCACAGTAGGTGGTGTGTGACTGTTAACACCACGGTTGTGGGTTGCATTTTTATTTGGGAAAATGAAATGGTACCCTCAAAAGACATGTATACCTCCACCTTAAAGGCCGGCAACATCCCTATAGCTCCTCTAGTGTTACATGGGGCCATGGGCGACGGTGTTCAACTAACACTAAGTGACTCGATTGCCTTATCCTTTTTATAAAAAAAGAAATGATTATCAATTATTTTTATTTCTCCGATTTGGTGCCTAAGACAAAGTGCGACCTTGAGGTTCTCACTGAAGACAACAATAAAACCTAACATGGGTGTAGATTGAACTTAATAAAGCCTATAAATAAATTTTAATAAAGCCATTTGCAATCTAAACAGTATTATGTTACAATGAGTTCTTATTTTTACTATTAAAAATGTATAAAATATACAATTAAATAGGATACTATAGGATATCATACATATTGAATAGGTCATTAATAGTGGAAAGATATACTCAAATTTAATTTATAGCTATTGGTTACATTTTACTGCTATGTAAAATAAATAAAAAACCTGTTAACTGTTTCAACATAATTTATATGTTTAGTAAAAAGAAATACATAACTACTTATAATTCGTGACATATGGCCATTGTTTACTGCTTATGTCTAAATTGTTTACATTTTTCTTATATGCTGAAGAAAATATGTAAAGTGAGTGAATTATGAAGCACAATATCTCACTCAGCCGAGAAGCAGAGAACAGCATGTTATATGTTCTGTTATGTGTTTTTTGTGCCATATAAAAAAATATATAAAGTGTGAAGCAGGAAAAAATATAATCATAATAAGATCTTTTGTTTTCGTGATTATTACACATTTTAAATTAAAACTATTTTAACTGTGTATAAGCACATGGTTACAGAAGTCTATCTGTGACTACATACTGTTGTAAAGTGTTCAAATACTATAATATACACCATTTATTCGGTTAAATATAGTTTTATTTCAAAATTATTATAATTTTACAGGTATCTGTAACAAATGAAATTCATCAACATCTAGGATGTCCTAGATTTTTGCTTTGTCCCACTCAGTATTGTTCTACACGTGCGGTGCCAACTGTTAACAGTTCGGAATATCTTAACACTTTGGGCACTAAATTGTCACAGGAAATTGATATTATGTGGACAGGTAAGAATAAGTTATATTCTATAGTATATATGTATGTATATAAAATAATTATTACAATAATGTTATAACATGTATAAAACTTGAAGCCGTCATGAAGCAGTGAGATAGATTCTCACTCGGGAGATTGATCATATTTCCCGGCTCTGGTACCTAACATAAAGTGCGGTGTTAAGTTACGCCGCAATGAGTTGCGTTGAGATGCACAATAGCTCGATTTCAATCGGAATGTGAAATAGAGTGTGTACAGACACTAGATTCTCGATAGACTATTCTGCTAAGCAGGAAAACGTGAAGTTGTAAAAAAAAGTAAATTTAGAATGAAGGTTAGATATATTCATAAGTCCATTAAAAAGGCCTGATGGCCATTGTTTCTGTCACAATTCACTGCGTTGAAATGGAACCCACAACAAGAATTGGTTGTGGGTTCGATTTCCACTCATTGAAATGGAATATGGCCAGTCGTGGCCCAGTTGCACAAGCGTGTGACTGTAAACGACTGTTTGTGGATTCGATTCCCACTCGAGGAGTGGAAATTATATTTCCGTTTTCTTCGCTCTGGTGTCGAGGTAAAGCGCGGCGTTAAGTTCCGCCACTTAACACGCAAACTTCCGAATTCGGCGGAAAGTGGAGAACGGAGTGTCTTAACACTAGGTTCCCTCTGCCTACCCTGCTGTGTGCGGGATACAGCGTGAAGCTAAAAAAAAATAAAAATAAATGGAATATGAAAATCATTTTAAGTTCGCTCTCGCGGCCAACAGAAATATATGCATATTTAGTCTAGGTTTGGAAGTAAACACCTAAGTTTTTGTTTTTATTTTAACATGTTAATAACCTCCAAGGCCGTTACTATCAGACACGCCACAGATTTTTCCATCGATACTATGAATGAGTCACAAGTCGCAAGTCACAGCAGTGGTTTTTGCTTTGACGTTTATCGTTTAATTAATTTTCTCTAGTGCATTGACCTGCGTGTCGCAGTTGTGATTTCCACCCGTGGTGGTCGTAGGTTCGAATACCATATGTGGGAATATGTTTTGATATTTTTTACAAAATACAATTGGAGTGTTTTTTTGTAAATTTAAAATAACCGATGGATGAAATTAAAAATGAAAATAGTAAATACCCCTGGGTCTAACATAGGCTATTTATTTTTTTAGAAATCATCCTCTAAAGGTTTGAAATAGGGGATAGATGAAAGTTTATATGAAAAATCTAAACCGCTTGACCGATTGTAATGAATTTTGGAATAGATATAGTTGATGATCCAAGGTTAAACATAGGCTACTTTATTTTTCAAAAATCCACCCCCGAGTGTTATAATATAACGAAACAATTAGGTATTCCGCGCGGCGAAGCCGCGTGCGGGCCGCTAGTACTAAAATAACATGCTTTTACTTTTAAACATTTTTAAAGTGTTATTCCACACTTAGGAAAATTGAAAAAGATATTTAAAGAAAACGTATAAAAATTTGAACGCAGCGGGATTCGAACCCGCGCCTCCTGAATACCGCTCAGGCGCTCTCACCACTGAGCACGCATGCTCAGCTCAGTTTTCTTTAAGTGTGCTTTTACTTTTTTTGTTTGTCTATCGGTTTGATCGACTAATCTTTAGAATGAGTAGACCAACTTTGAAGGGACTCTTAATGACAGTACTTATGTAATAAAGAGTAATTTAGGATATTTTTATTTTAGAAATCTAACTTTTCTGTCAAATTTCGCGGTGACTAAAGTCTCTGTCACAGCTAGTTTCAAAAATGTTTATTATAAAAACGTTAAATTATTTCAGGACCAAAAGTAATATCAAAAACACTAACAACAGAATGTATAGAGGAAATAACTCAAGTACTTCGACGACCGCCCGTCATATGGGACAATTTGCACGCCAACGATTACGACCAGAAAAGGATATTTTTAGGTAACTAATAAATACTGAATGTTTTTTTATAGTATTTAGTAATTTATTGTAATATTTAATTAAAAATAAGCACAACTTACAATTTAATTAAATCTATTTTAGCGCAGTGAGAATTGAAGGTGCCTGGGGCTTAAGTAATAATAAAGAAAAAAAATAGTGATATAACTTTCAGGGGCCAGTCGTGGCGCAGTGGCACGAACGTGTGACTGTAAACAGTTGGTTATGGGTTCGATTCCCACTCGAGGAGTGGAAATATTTAATATTTCCATTTCCTTCGCTCTGGTGTCCGAGGCAAAGCGCGGCGTTAAGTTCCGCCACTTAACACGCAATGCCTCCGAATTCGGTGGAAAGTGGGGAACGGAGTGTCTTAACACTAGGTTCCCTCTGCCTAGCCTGCGGTGTGCCGGATACAGCGTGAAGCTAAAAAAAAATGTTTTCAAAATTTTTTTTTTATGAAACTAACGGATAATCCGAAATAAATAAATATATCTATAAATGAAACCGATAACATTTGTTCAATAACCTGTCTAATGTATACGCAATGGTTCCACTTGGTGGAATATTTTGAGCTCTGGTGACAAAGCGTGGTATTAAGTTTTGCCGCTCAACACGCAGTCTCGAATTCGAATAGAAAATTAATTAATTAACCCCCTAATAAAAAGTAAACATTTAAATAATTCCACAGGGCCATATTGCGGTCGTTCGCCCGAGCTGATACCGTTATTGCGCGGCGTCCTCTCCAACCCCAACTGCGAGTACAACGCGAACATGATCGCAATATGGACGCTCGCGCACTGGGCGAGGTGCAGTTTGGATGCGCCTGCGCACAGTGAGTTTTTGTGATTTTTTATTTTTGTTTTTCTTTGTTTTTATATGTATTCTATTTTATGGGATTTCTTGCTTTTCTTCTTGGGGGGTTTAGAGTGGTGTCTGATTATAATGTGTTAAAGTTTGTTTAGAAAATGTATTAAAGTTTGAACCCAGCAGGATTCGAATCTGTGCCTCTTGGAAACTGTTTAAGTGTTGTAAGCCATGCTTTCTACTACTGGATGGACTAATACATTGAAATTCTTATACTTTTATTACAAATAATTTTTGTTGTTAGCATCTCTGTAGAGAGAGATATAAATGATTTTCTGCTTGTAGTGATATTTTTATAAACTTCTACTCCCCATAGATTATTCTACAAACAGTCGTTTGGCAAGAGAGAAAGCTGTTTATTATACACTTTAAAGTGTTATTCACACAGTTAGACAATTTCTTAAGTGTGTAAGCTTTAAAATATTAAAAACACTTTAAAATGTTAAAAAGACACTTTTTAAAAAACATATAAAAAGTTAAGAATTTTATTTTTTTTATAGTGGAAGCAGTGTCCTGGGATATAAAGTTAGAGCGAGAAAGTGAACAAGGGGTATGCGAAGATGAAGTACCCCTAACTCTTGGCAAACATGTCTACCATCATCGACAGGCTCTTAGGTATTTATTGTTGAAATATATGTATTTAGTTTACAAACAGTAAGCATTTTATATTCTACTAATATTATATTTATTGGAAACGTGGAAGAAGATGATTGTGGGTTCGATTCCTGCCTCGGCAGAAGGATTCGGTTTTCATTATTCATATTTTTTGGCGCTAAGACGAAGCCTGTAATGGAAATCGACCTCATTACGTAATATTTTGGATTTATACTGAAAATAAAAAAGGAGAGTCTTGACTTGATTCTCTCTGCCTATTCTGCTGTACGGGAAAATGCCATGTAACTAAAAAAATGTATTTTATATGTTTCAGACAAGCAATTAACGAATGGCTGCCGGAGTTTTCGATACCTAAAATGGCGCAAGGTCCTGTGATAAAACCACAAGCTCCTGTTACTGGTAAATTACGTATTATTTTATGAAAACCTTAAATAAAATAATTAATTACTTATTAATTTTAAGTTGAGGATATAGTGGTGCAATGGGACAGCGTCTGACTGTAAACACGATGGTTGTGGGTTCGATTCACACAGGGAAAAATTGAAAAAAAAAAAAATTCTTCGCTCTGGCACTACACACAGAGTGCAGCGTTGAGTTCCACCACGCAGTGTCGCGGGTAAAATTTTGGCGAAAACTGAAGGGTGGAGCGTCTTAATACTAGGCTTTCTCTGACTACCGCTCTTTGCGGGTAAAAGCATGAAGCTATTAAAAACACGTTTTAAGAATGTATTAAATCTTGACGTGTGACATTTAGTAATGTATGTTCTAAACGAAATGCATTGCAAACTCAAAAACGAAATAAAAATATTTATATAATGTGTTTTTTTTATCTTTACGTTTTACCTGCATAGGATAGTTAGTCAGAGAGAACTTAGTGTCAAAACACTATTCCACTCCACCTTCCGCCCAAAATCGAAACGTTCCATTTCTATGTTAAGTATATTAATATATATTTCCTTTTACACTTTAATTACTTTTTCTTCGCTCTGGTGTCGAGGTAAAGCGCGGCGTTAAGTTCCGCCACTTAACACGCAATGCCTCCGAATTCGGCGGAAAGTGGGGGAACGGAGTGTCTTAACACTAGGTTCCCTCTACCTACCCTGCTGTGTGCGGGATATAGCGTGAAGCTATTTAATTTTTTAATATTTCCTTTTACACTTTAATTACTTTTAATAAATATTATGTACAAAATATTTATACTTTTTCTTATACGCTAGGGGAATTTCATTTCATTTCTCCGCTCTTATGCCTAAAACAAAGCTCAACATTCAATTGCACCACTCAAAACGCAATGTCTCAATAACAATTTTCAACGCTAATTGAGAAACCAGCGTTGAAAGAGATAACTAAAGGGTAGTAAGAGATTACTACCCTTTATATTATATAGGTAAAACTAAAAAAACTTAATCTTTTCAGTACCACCAGCCCCCATAATCCCTATAATGCCGTCAGTGAACACCTGTATGACATTAACGGGCACCACCACCACCACCACGTCGGAGCTGGTCACCATACCGTCCATACCGACCATTCCCAACGTGAATGCCAGTCAGCTGCAGGCGTTGACCGATGTGTGTAATGTTGATAGACAGACATTGTCTATTGTAAGTATTTTTATTGTTTGTTATAGTTATTAATGCCAGTCGTGGCATAGAGGCGTAAAGTGTGACTGTAAAGCGACTGGTTGTGGGTTCGATTCCCACTCGAGAACTGCAAATATTTAATATTTCCATTTATCTTAATATTTCCATCTCTGGTGTCGAGGCAAAGCGTGGCGTTAAGTTCTGCCACTTAATGAATGAATGAATGAAATACTCTTTATTGTACACTAAATAATAAACAAAAAGAATAGAACAATAACAATACATTTAGTAGCACAATAGGCGGCCTTATCGCTAAATGAGCGATCTCTTCCAGGCAACCTTAGGGTAGAGGAGAGAATCAATAAATAAAACGGGAAGGGGTGTACAGAGTATTTAAATATCAAATATGTACTTAAAACCATAAATATATAAATAAATACATCAATATATATATATATATATATATATATATATATACATAAACACATATACACATATACATACATACATACATACATACATACATACATACATACATACATATATATATACATACATACATATATACATACAAATATACAATTATTATATACATATATAGAAGCGTGCTATGAATACGAAAAATGAAAAAAGTAGACAATATATAGATTCTTAAAGTGACAGATAATACTCTTTAAGTCTTTTTTTAAAAGTCAGCAAAGTTTTAGCTTGTCTGACCGTTACGGGTAAAGAGTTCCACAGGCGCACGGATTTAGTAGAAAAGGAATTTGTGTAGAAGGAAGAAGAGTGACAAGGAATTTTAAGAGACAAAGTATATTTGGAGCGAAGAGAGAAATCGTGTGATTCATACAAAAACTCGAATCGTTCTTTGAGGTATGGAGGGTAAGATGGATTGAAAAGAACGTTATATAGAAGACAAAGAACGTGAGTATTCCGGCGAAGTCGAATTGGGAGCCACTTGAGCATTTTGCGATATTCGGAAATATGGTCGTACTTGCGTAGTCCAAATATGAACCTTATGCAGATGTTTTGGAGACGCTCAAGCTTATTTAGTTGCTCCTCTTTCAAGTCGAGATAACAACAATCAGCATAATCAAGAATACGCAATGCCTCCGAATTTGGCGGAAAGTGGGGAACGGAGTGTCTTGACATTAGGTTCCCTTTTTCTACCCTGCTGTGCGCAGGATGTAACGTGAAGCTATGAAGTTACTTATTACTTATTAACCCTTTAAATAAAACACATTCTAATGCCTATTAAGTATTGATATTTCATTAAAAATATATAGGCAAGTTGACTTATTCACATATTCGCGTGTGGTACAAACCTATAGACTTACTAATAAATATATAACAATTTTTTTTTCTTTTTTTTTTTTAGCTTCACGCTGTATCCCGCACACAGCAGGGTACTTATGAAGTAATTATTATTACTATATAAGTTTATTATCTTTTTAGCTTCAAGCATGAAGCTAAAACAGCAGTATACAGCAGTATCCCGCACATAGCAGGGTAGGCAGAGGGACCTAGTGTTAAGACACTCCGTTCCCCACTTTCCGCCGAATTCTAATGCTTGCGTGTTAAGTGGCGGAACTTAACGTCACGCTTTTACCTCAACACCAGAGCGAAGAAAATGGAAACATAATTTCCACTCCTCGAGTGGGAATCGAACCCACAACCAGTCGTTTACAGTCACACGCTTGTGCCACTGGGCCACGACTGGCCACTACGAATATAAAATATATATTTTAATTTTCCAGGTGTCACCAATAGAAACGTTCAATCCAGTATCGAATCCCGTCATGAATTCACTAGTATCACCAACAAAAGTGATATTAAACGAATCGATACCAAATCCGATTATACCCATGGCGAGTTCCAACATATCACTACCATCGGAAATACCGGTATCGACATTACCCGTCCCTATTATGGGCTTGAAAACCATCGATCAGGATAACATCGACAAAATAGAGACGGACCACACTATGTCGGATAAAATCGATATTAACGAATCGGTATCGAATGATAGTGTGTTGGAATCGACTAGCTTTTTGGAGGAAATGAAGAAGGATGAGGAGGATACGATTATTGTTGACGATGTGGAGCCGTCGGTGGAGCAAATACAAAATGGTGATATGAGTGTGGGAGGTTAGTGGTTGTTTTTGTCTTTTTTTTTAATGGTTTAACCTGTCGTGTGCCACAAGCCATATTTGTTGTTTAGTTAGTCTGAAGTATGTCCAATTTGAAAATTTTTGAACTGTATTTTAAGGGACTTTCTATATAATACAGCTTGGGTCGTTTGCGGATGTATATGTCTTAAGACCGGGCACGGTGGACAGATCTGGGCTACGGCACATGACAGGTTAAATGTGTTTGGTTGTGTATTAGATTGTTATTTGGAGGAATGATTGTATTTAAATACAAATAATTTAATATTCCGTGTAGCTTCGTGGAACTCTACTTCGCCCTTTGTCTTAGGCGCTAGAGAAATGTAAATAAATTAGATGACGTCCCACTGTTTCACGATCGCTTCTATATTTACATACACATGTGTTTAAGACATTAAACATTTTTAAAGTTATTTACATACTAAGGATATAAGAACAAATTAAATATTTAAGAGAAGAGAATATAGCTCTTTTGTCAAACAATTGTTAGAAATAATCTTATAGGTAGAAAAAAATGTAAAAATCTCTCTACAACATAAGCGTCTCGGAATTACAACGTATCTAGATAGAGAACGCATGGCTTAACGATCAGAGCGTATGGACGGTCTTCACATGTCGTGGGTTCGAATCGTGCTGGGTTAAAATCCATACTAGTGTTATAAATGGGAAAGTCTATCTGTCCGTTTATAACGCTATCAAAGTCAAACCCTCGGCCCGATTTGAATGGAATATCGGAATGAAAGTAGTTGAAGATCAAGCATAGGCGGATCTAGACGCCACGCTTTACCTCGACTCCCAGAGTAAAGAAAATGGATATAAATATTTCGTTTCTCGAGTGGGAATCGAACCCACAACTTGCCGCGTTTAGTCACACTCTGTGGCCACAGGCCACGACTGGCATCGCATAGTTTTTTATATATTTTTAAATGTATTTCATTAACAGACACACCACAAACGCTGAGCCCCAGTCGTACGCTCCCGGAGCCCCTCGACGTGGACCCCCCCTCCGCCTCCGTCACGGACTCCGACGTGGTCATGAACGATCAGCTCAGCGAGGTCAGTGTGAGTTCGATATTGTGTTGTGGTGATTTTGTATATGTGGTGGTAATTAGTCGGTTTGTATAAATTATACTTAAATCATGATTGTCATATAGAGATACTCTTTATTATTATAATAATTATATTTTATTTAAATTTATTTTAATAAAATGTAGTGTCGAGCTTATAGATTATATTTTATAAGCAAGTTAAAATATTTTATAGTTGCAATAGCTATTATTGTAGTTAATAAAACTAATTCATGTGTTTTTATCCGATTACATTTTATCAAGTATTAGCTGCTTGCGCGCATAAAAAGATAAATGGTGTGGGATTCCAACCAGTGTCTCTTGGTGTATCGTTTTTTGACTACATTCTTATACTTTTACTTTTTTATATATTCTTATACTTTAACTGTTCAAGTATTTCGGATGTTTAAATCAATTGTCATATTGTACAATTTTTTATTTTATATACTAATTTAAGGTCGATATAAAATATTTATAAGTAATAGATATTATTTCACGAAGTCGCCACCATCAACACTACCACGGCTATCAGCGTCGATGATCGACCGTGGTAATGGTACTGGTACTATTGATAGTCATTATGATTAGTCTAACAATGAACATCTAACGCGATGTTAAATTTTAATTTTTAATAAATACTTTTTTTACAGAACGGTTCTATGCAAGTAGAACCCAGCAATAGCCCAATGAGTGGGGACATGATGGTAGAAACTAGTGAAGCAGTTGAAGTCACTGACGAGTGAGTATATACTGTTTTTTTATTATTATTTTTAGCTTCACGCTGTATCCCGCAGACAGGCAGAGGGAATCTAGTATTAAAACACTCTAATCCCCAGTTTCTGCCGAATTCAGAGGCATTGCGTGTTAAGTGGCAGAACTTAACGTCGCGCTTTGCACTGACACCAGAGCGAAGGAAATGGAAATATTAAATATTTCCACTCCTCGAATGGGAATTGAACCCCCAACCAGTCAATATACAGTCAAACTTTCTGCCACTGCGCCACGACTGGCCCCAATTATATTGTTTTTAATATATTTTTTTACTTCACTCTTAGCATAGTTGTTGTTGAGCACCGCCCCGCAATAACATACGATCTTCCGAATTTGGGCAGAATAGGAGGACGGAGTATTTTGTCACTAGTTAATCACTAACTTCCCTGGTACGCAAATGCGGAAAAATGCATGAAGCTGAATTTATTTTTTGACAAAACTGCAAATATTTTAGGTTTCAAATACTTTAATTATTATTTAAATACACTTCAAAATCATAATTAATGCATAGAACAGAAAAAATCAGTACTCTATATATAAAAACACTAAGGCCTTCGATAACGAATTAAAAAAAAAATCAGCTTCACTCACTTTCTCGTCTGGCAGGGTAGTAAAAGAGAACCTAGTGTCAACACACTACTTTCTCCACTTCCGACTGAAACAGTGTTAATTAAAAACTCAATTATCAGGTCCTCAGTTATACGGATTCGCGATTATTCGGCCTATACATAAATTATATTAAATACCTACAAGTCGAATTTATGAGTGCCTCGAAAGTGGCATTAAAATACGCGCGTTCTAACTTGAAAAGTCGAAACCTAGCTACAAATATATATAGTTTATATGACATAACCTAGACCAGTATTTGGTTGTGAGTACGATTCCCACTCGAGGAATTGAAATATTTGCCATTTCGTTGACTTTGCTCTAGTGTCGACACAAAGCACGGGGCAATACTACCAGAATTCGGCGGTATCCCTACTGCTACTTATACATACATTCGATTATCCGGATGCCTACCAAACAATTAGTCCGAATAATTAATATTTTACTGCATTTTAACATAATTTTCTCATCCACAGAGCACTAGAAGCAATCGAATTAAACACCCTAACGGAAGACGACCTGCTTCTTCTATGTGACCTCTTTTATCTGCCCTTCGAGCATGGTTCTCGAGGTCTACGAATGTTACACGACTTCCACTGGTTACACACACACGCGGCTAGTATACTGCCCAGAGGCAATAAGCCTGAGGTTAGTTTATTTTTTTTTTAGTAGTCAAAGAAATCCTAGTATGAAGACACATTGATCGACATTTTCCAGTCGAAATCGAGACGTGTGTGGAGAGGCGGAACTCAGGGACACGCTTTATCTGAGATATAAGAATGAAGTAATAAAAATAATATATAGTACCCGAGTGGGAATCGAATCTATAACCATCGTGTTTACAGTCAGACATGGTTACAGTTAATTTATTGATTATGTGACCTATTTATATTATTAGTAGTCTCATTTCTCTGCTCTGGTACTAAAGACAAAAAGCAGCATTAAACATCGTTTCGATTTAGGGCGATGTTTAGATAACGAAGTGTCTTAACACTAGGTTTTCTTTGAAGCATGATTTTTTTTGCCACCGCGGCCAAAAAGAAATTTGGGGAATTGCGATCGTATGTGTGGTATTTGTGTGCTGTGACTTATATAACACGCAATGTTTCGAATAGGAATTGTATGTGGGGAACAGAGTGTCTTAACACTAGGTCCTCACTCTAAGTCCCACTAGGTTCTCTCTAGGTCTCTGTATAAAGCGTGAAGGTCATCTTCTACTATTTTTAGGCGTCCCCGCGTCCACATCTTCTTTTGGTAGACTTATTATAATACACAATGTCTAAAAGAACAGAGTGTCTTAACATAAAGTTATCTCTAACTATACTTTTTTTAGCTTCACGCTGTATCCTTCACACAGCATGGAAGGCAGAGGAAACCTAGTGTTAAGACACTTCGTTCCCCACTTTCCGTCGAATTCGGAGGCATTGCGTGTTAAGTGGCGTAACTTAACGCCGCGCTTTGCCTCGATACCAGAGAGAACGAAATGGAAATATTAAATATCCCCACATTATACATGATAAATCATAAATGTTTTCGTGCTTCTCAGACAAGTGAACGGCGTCGCGGCTTCCACCGTTTCTTATGGTAAACTTAAACGACACGCAATGTCTCAATTTCGGGCAATGTCTAGAAAACAGAGTGTCTTAACACTACGCTCTCTTTGACTATGTAGTATAAACCATAAAAAAAGACATTTAAAAATGCGCTCAGTGGTGAGAGCGCCTGGACGGTATTCAGGAGAGGCGGGTTCGAATCCTGCTGCGTTCAAATTTTTATACGTTTTCTTTAAATGTCTTTTTCAATTTTCCTAAGTGTGGAATAATACTTTAAAAATGGTTAAATCGTACTTCCCAGACGAGTGATTGGCGCCGTCGCTTCCGCCACTTCTAGTGGTAAACTTATATAAACACACAATATTTGTGGAGAACAGAATGCTTTAACACTAGGTTCTCTCTGGGTCTCACTAGGTTCCCTCTAGGTTTCCATGTTCTACTATTATTGTACTCGTTCCCAGACAAGTGAATGGCGGCGTCGCCTCCGCCGCTTCTCGTGGTGGTCGTCGCGCGTGCGGCGCGTGGCGCGGCGCGTGGGCGCGGCCGCCAACAGGGAGCTGTTCGCGGAGCTGCGCCCCTACCTGTGGGACTTGTGTGCTGTTCTTGCCTTGTTGCAGGCCTTTTTGAGGTGGCTTGGTGAGTGTTTGATTCGTTTTATGTATGTATAGTTTTGATTTTATATAGCTGTTATTTGATACTGATATTTTTTGAGATTTTTTTATTTATTGTTTGCTTATTATTTTGTTAAATACAAGAGACAGGTACAGGAGGTCTGCGTTAGATGTAACAGTATATAATATCATAATTTAATAAACAAATTATTTAATAGAAATTATGTCGATTAAAATTTAAGTTGTTCCTACTCCTATATTTGTAAATAACATGAAACGTATAAATGGGCTGTAAGATTAACTTGCAGACAGTCACAGGGCAAAAAGAAAAAAAGTTTAAACGATTATCCTGAATTCTATAACATGGATAAATGCTCCATATGGTTGTTTTTCTCATTTATATGATATGTATAAATTTTAATTCTTTTTCTAATTTTTTTTTTGCAGAACTTGGTAAATTCCCTCCGAACATAGCAACAAATACTCAAGGCAGTTATACATGTAAGTTTTTTTAACAATTGTTTTTTCTAAATTTATTTATTAGACACACAGTAGTAGTTACAATTGAATGTACAACATTTTAAGGTGCCATTTATGTGCCAGGTAAAATTTTAAAGTTAACATCTTGCACAATGGAGCTATCACCGGTGGAATACTTCTCAAACATACATAAACAAACAAACATAAATATATATTGATAATACAAAAATTATGTATAAATTCGATGCTGTGGGAATTTTCTTAATAATCTCAAAAAAAGTTTTTAAAATTCTGACTATTGATTCGACCTCCGACCCTGTAGTGCATCAAATATATAAACGTTTTTTTTAGTATTATTTTCTATATATGTTAAGTATGAAGACGGGACTGGGTGAACCAACCGACCACTAGTTGATTAGTTTTCCTTGACAAGCTTATGTAGTGTCCGCAACTACTCCACGCAGGGTTCTCCCGCGGCTGGCGCGAGGCGTTCGAGAGCGGCGCGCAGGAGCCGTGGGTGTTCCGCGGCGGGCTGGCGGCCGACCTGCGCCGCCTGCTGCCCGTGGAGTGCGCGCTGCCGCCCGCGCCGCCGCCCGCCGCCGCCGCCGCGCTGCCGCTCACCGTGCGCCCCTACACGCCCGCCGACGAGACCGCGGTCAGTGAAGCTCCCCCACCCCCCCTATCAATGCTACTCCTCAAGCTACCCACCTTTCCTCCATCCCTGTCCTCCCTGACACTTACTGACGATAACGTAGTCAGTGGGCAACGCCACGCCTTCCCCTATTTCCTCTCACGTCGTCAGTTGCCCGTCCGTCGACTAGCTTCCCTCCTACACCCCACTGAATCTAAACCAAATACTGTAATCTTAGATTGATCTAGTCAAAAAAATGATTGTAAAGGTTGAATATGCAATTCATATGATTGTTTATTTCTAATAATCAATTGGAGGATTACATATTTGATCCTTCTTTTTCTGAAAAAATAATTTACTCAAAAAATTGATAGATAAGGATAACGTTGCAGTTCTTGGATTAGGATCGATTAATGACATATAATGATAGTGGACAACTACACCCCTCTCACCTTCGTTAACCTACTCGCCTCTACCTACTCCACCCCTTACTTTTTTTTTTTTAGTTTCACGCTGTATCCCGCACACAGCAGGGTAGGCAGAGGGAACCTAGTGTTAAGACACTCCGTTCCCCACTTTCCGCCGAATTCGGAGGCTTGCGTGTTAAGTGGCGGAACTTAACGCCGCGCTTTACCTCGAAACCAGAGCGAAGAAAATGGAAATATAATTTCCACTCCTCGAGTGGGAATCGAACCCACAACCAGTCGTTTACAGTCACACGCTTGTGCCACTGGGCCACGACTGGCCACAACATTACATTTTCTCCTAGTCCTAATATCACTGTTATAGAATATAAGATACTATTAATAGATATTTTATTCTATTAGATTAACTAAAGTTATATGAATATAGTAAAGGTATAAGCCGACTCGGGAATTCACAGTAAAAGTCATTTTAGAAGGGTGCATTTAAGACAGAAGTACCATGACTTTTTTATCATAGACCACTTTCGTTTTGAGTAGCGGAACTCAACGCCGTGCTTTCTCTCCTGACCAGAGTTGTTCTTCCAAATGAAAATTAAACCCACAACTGATCTGTGATCTCTATTATTGAAGCTATAATTATATTTTATTCGTGTTTTTAGGTTTGTTCAATATGCCACAAAACGTGTCGTGATGGTTCCGACTGCAGCGACCTCTTCCCCAGCGATCTACAGACCTTACCAGCTGATAGGTAATAAAAAATTAAATGGTTAAAATAAAATTAGTCTAAATTACTCCTTATTACATTAGCTAGCTTGAAAGAATTGAAAGTCAGTCGTGGCACAGTGGCACAAAGTATGACTGTAAAGCGACTTGTGGGTTCAACTCCCACTCGAAGAGTGAAAATATTTAATATTTCCATTTTCTTTGCTCTCGTGTCAAGAGGTAAAGCGCGGCGTTAAGTTCCGCCACTTAACACACAATGCCTCCACAATTCAACGGTGCGTGGGGAACGGAGTGTTTTAACACTAGGTTCCCTCTGCCTACCTTGCTGTGTGCGGTATATAGCGTGAAACTTAAAAAAAAAATTGCACCTAATTTTTGTCTAGCTTTGCTAATACATAAGTTAATAAAAACATTCTCTAAACAGATTAGTAGCACCATTCCTAACATTAACACCAGAGCTGTGTATGGTCATAGAGGACGATGGGTGTGTTGAAGAGTATGCGGAAGTAGACGGCGACGATCCTGATGTAGAGAGGCCTGTTAAAGTTAATGGTAATTAAATATTTTTTTGTACTTTTTTCGGATAGTAGGGTCAGGGAGAACTTACTGTCAAGACATTATTGGATATTGTTGGTTTTACTCCGCGCGTTGTCTTAAATACTAGAGCAGAGAAATGAAAATTAGTTATATTTACTTTTTAAACATTTTTAAAATGTTATTCCACACTTATGAAAATTGAAAAAGACATTTAAAGAAAACGTATAAAAATTTCAACGCAGCGGGATTCGAACCCGCGTCTCCTGAATACTGTTCAGGCACCCTCACTGAGCCATGTGTTCTACGTTCCATGTGTTATACGTTTTCTTTAAATGTCTTTAAATGTCTTAGGTATATTTAATTATTCCTCTAATGCGGATCGAACCCACAATCAATCGCGCTTGCAATCAGATGCTCTCCCACTGAGCCAGTATGTTAATTTTATTAAATTGACAAATCCTACAATTATTAAATGTATACTTGTACTTATTAGTTAGAGTTACTCTAAATATTTTTTATATGATTTTAAATAATTTGATTTGAATTTGGGGCCAGTCGTGGCGCATTGGCACGAACGTGTGACTGTAAACGAATGGTTGTGGGTTCGATTCCCAGTCGAGGAGTGATAATATTAAATATTTTCATTTCCTTCGCTCTGGTATCAAAGGCAAAGCGCGGCGTTAAGTTCCGCCACTTAACACGTAATGCCTCCGAAAGTCGGCGGAAAGTAGGGAACGGAGTGTCTTAATACTACGTTCCCTCTGCCTACCCTGCTGAGTGCGGGGTATAGCGTGACGCTAAAAAAAAAAATTGACAATGTTACATTTTTTAAGTTTCATACCTTTCCCACAGGGCAATAAAGTTCCAAAGCGGATTAATGAAAATAATTTAGATATAATAAAATTTTAATTTATATAAGATTCGCCTCAATGTGAAGAGGGGTTCCTTTCCACCAAAACGATATAAATATAATAATTCCCGCAAGTGGTAATCGAACCCACTATTGTCGCGTTTTCTAAGCATTTGTATGAATAAAAATTAATTATTTTTTCCGATTATCATTAACAGGTGTTAAACCAGAAATAGTAGGTTATGCGTGCGCAGCGCTAAATAGTAAAGAATTCTACAAGAAGCAAGAAATAGCGTGGATACCGGAGATGTGTGTGAAGTATCCCTTGGAACTGCTGGAGAGGGACGACTTGAGTCAAGCCGCTAAGGTAATTGTTGTGTTTGTTGTTTGTATTCAAAGTCAATGTCAAACATTTTTTTTTTCAAAATAAGAAGTTACATGCTTCATTTTTTGAACGTCAAATAGTTTACCACCGGTTCCCTAAATTTAATGCCTAAGACCTGAGAAGAACCAGCGCAACAAACTCAGCGAGACTTCTTTTTGTTTTAAAGTAATTGTTATATACAGATATAAAATCACTGGGACTTTATGGGTGAATTGGCTTGGTATATGCAATTCATATGCATATACCAAAGTGCCAAGTATTTTTTTTTATTTTGATTATTTTTTTTTAGCTTCACGCTGTATGCCGCACACAGCAAGGTAGGCAGAGGGAACCTAGTGTTAAGACACTCTTTTCCCCACTTTCCGCCAAATTAGGAGGCATTGCGTGTTAAGTGGCAGAACTTAACGCCGCGCTTTGCCTGGACACCAGAGCGAAGAAAATGGAAATATTAAATATTTCCACTCCTCGAGTGGGAATCGAACCCACAACCAGTCGTTTACAGTCACACGCTTGTGCCACTGCGCCACGACTGGCCCCAATTTTGATTAATTGTTAGTTAAAACTTTTTATAGTTAAAGCAGTTTTTAATTTGTAAAAATAAATATTTTATAAATATTATTCAGACTTAAGTAGTGTTTCATTGTGCGTAGATATATATTATTTCAATTCTCGTTTTGGAGAATGTTAATGTTATAAAGTATTTTATTTATTTAATTTCGATACAAAAAAACAACTTTAAATTAAAATGATTCTTAAAGATAGTTTCATTTTGTGTTCTAATACAATACAATAAATGTGTAAAAATATAAAATATGTCATATTGGTTCAGAAATCGTTTAAGTTATGATTATCTAAATATTTTTAAATAATTTTAATGATTTATAGGGCCAGTCGTAGCGCACTGGTACAAACGTGTGACTGCATACGACTAGTTGTGCGTTCGATTCCCACTCGAAGAGTGGAAATTATATTTCCATTTTCTTCGCTCTGGTGTCGAGTTCCGCCGAGTTAAGTTCCGCCGAGTTAAGTTCCGCCACTTAAAACGAAGGCTCCGAATTCGGCGGAAAGTGAGCAACGGAGTGTCTTAACATTAGGTTCCTTCTGCCTACACTGCTGTGTGTGGGATACAGCGTGAAGCTAAAAAAAAATCACTAATTTTTAATTCAGCAAGCATAGTAGAATAATCAAGCCGATTCTTTAACACTAGTTTTATCAGACCGATAAAATGACTGGTCTTGCAATTTCAATTTAAAATTCCTACTGTATGTGACATATTTGCTCTGTAATAAGATCATAACTTTTGTAATACTAAAGATTTAATTTTATGAACTTATGTAATTATAAATAGGTAAAAATATAGCGTTAAGAATACAATTTATGTCAAAATTGCATTTGTCAATTAAAGAATGTCTAAGTATATCTCCCCTGGTTGCATGACTGTATCCATTACTTACACATAATAATTGCGACAGTAAAATTGAAAAAGTCATTTAGAAAACCCGCGCCTTTTGGTCGGTTTCCAAGAGGCATGCTTTAATTTTTTTATGTTTTTTCAATGTGTGTTTTTAAGAATACTCGTATGTAAATATAAGTAAATGTCGCTGTGTTCCAGGACTGCATCCGGCACTTCCACACGTTCAGCGCGCAGGAGCGCGCGCCGGACGCCGTGTCGCGCGCGCACCCCGCGCTGCTCACGTGCTGCGTGCTGCCGCGCGCGCACGCCCCCGCGCCCGCGCGCCTGCTCACCGCGCTGCTGGCCGCGCTGCGCGCGCACGGTACGTGTGTGTTGTGACGTCACACTAGGCCTTACCACACAATGGACTGGTATTCCTTACGGATTTCCTGACGTAAAAAAAAAAAATAGTATGCTATGGTATGTCACGCTTACTGCGTTGTTGGCTGCGTTGCGCGCGCATGGTATGTTGTGGTGTGATGGAACATGTCGTGCTGACTGTGCTGGTGGGTGCGTTGCGTGAGTATGGTGTGTAGTGACGTGATAGGGTGGAACAGGTTGTGACATGACATGTCAGATCATGACTCACTAGGTCTTACCATACAATATCACGCTCAACACTATAAACACTGAGGCGTTGCGAGGCTGTTGAATGAGTTGTTGGCTGTGTTGCATCAGCATGGTATTTTGTGATGTGGAGTGTGATGTGACGTGTTGTAACATGACATTTTTTTTCTGATGTGTGGTATGCTGTTAGCCAGAGTAGCCTCGATAGCGTCATCAGAGTTTTGGGGAAGCCGAGTTTTATAAGCTCTGACCTTAGCTTGAAATACGAGCGAGGGCTTGTGAGGGAAGCCATGAAATGACGTCGACGACGTGGCAAGGGCGCTTCAGTTGATACTCGTACCTCGGCTTGCGACACCTTTGTAGTGGGGGACATAACACATGTATATAGAAGGTCGGGTGGTTTAAGTTTAAAAATAGCAGCTTTACACTTTTTCCCGCATATTAAATTTGTTCGAATATTAAAAGTAAAAAAAATAAAAGCGACAGCTAAACCATTCGTTAAATATAAAAACGAATAGTTTAGCTGTCGCAACGCTTAGACGGTAAGAAGTAGGGGTTCGAATCCCGATGCGTGCAAATTTCCCAATTAATATTTTTTCCAATTCATAATCTAATTAATAATTAATTAATCTTACAGGTGCAAGCGGCGTCCACGCCTGCATAAACGCGACAGACCACTATCTCCAACAGTTCTACAATAAACTCGGCTTTGTGGAAGTCAGCCGCAGTGGCAGTCGAGTGTTCCTAGCTCGCGCCTTCTAGAGACCACAGACCCTCCCACCTGACCACCACCACCACCACTACCGCTGCTACCACCACCACCGTGACCACCGCCATTGCCACTGTGACCAAGGGTGGGACTGACCGCTGGAGAGACTGGGGAGGGAATAGTGATAATGATGATTGGTGATAGTTGAGCTGTATAAAACTTTCCGATTCCTAATACGACCAACGCCACCACCAAGGAGAGTAGAGGGAGGGAGGGTAGAGTGGTTGAGAAGGAGGACGGGGTAAGGGGATAGTGGGGTAAATGAGTGATAGTTGAGTATTTCTCATGCGCGCCTTTTAGAGTCCACAGCCCTTTCCCCTACCCGACCAATACCACCACCATTGCGACCACTAAGGGGACTGGAGGGGGGTGATAGGTCGTAATTGAACCTTCTATAAAACTCCTGTTTTCCCTAAAAATGCACAGTGACGTCCGCTACACACATGTACAGTGATAATAATTTATCTAGAAGGGTCCAAGGGAAAGTACCGTGCTTTCCTTCCGGACTCAACCACAATCAATAGAATTTTAATTATTGGGGCATTGAAAAGGTGGTAGTTATAATGTTAATGATTCGTTGTAGTCGAGTATTCTAGAAGTTCCCTACTTCCATTCCCCTTAAAACACCCATGGTCACGGCAATAACTACCTCCCCAACATTAGAGAAAGGAAAGCTATAATAATTTGTAGTAGTTATGTTGATTCGTGATAGTGATAATGGTTCGAAGTCACCTTGATTATAATTCATATTCATCCCATCTTCCGATATTAGACATGCCTATAGCCATGTCCACGTGGTGGGAGGAAGTGTGATGATCATGATGATTGTTCTTAGTTATTGAAATTCTGAGGGAGGGATGTATCTTATTCCTTTTATTCATAATAAAATTATGTAAATTCGTTTGTTAGTTGAATCGTGTCGCTTAAATTGTGAAAGAAACTCAATAAAGTTTTTGTTAAAGTATATTTTAAGTATTAGAAATAGTGCTCTAGGTATCACTTACAGCGTTTATGGGAGACGCAATGGTTCTTATAATAGTCATTTACTTTTAATATAGCAGAATAAAACTTAATTTTTTTTTCTTTAGCTTCACGCTGTATCCCGCACACAGCAGGGTAGGCAGTGGGAACCTAGTGTTAAGACACTCCGTTCCCCAGTTTCCGCCGAATTCGGAGGCATTGCGTGTTAAGTGGCGGAACTTAACGCTGCGCTTTACCTCGACACCAGAGCAAAGAAAATGGAAATATTAAATATTTCCACTCCTCGAGTGGGAATCGAACCCACAACCAGTCGTTTACAGTCACACGCCTGTGCCACTGGGCCACGACTGGCCACAATAAAACTTAATTGATCTGTTTTATCCATATTCAAATATTATTTTGTTTTTTTTTATTAAGTCTATAACCAGATGGAAGGTTTTTTAAACATTTAACACTTACGCATTCGTTAATCGTTTAACATTATGTGGAAATTTAATAACCTGTTTTTTTTTTAAATATTTTTCCTTTGAAAGGAAGGAAGATATGACGTCATAAACACAAGATCTGTAAAGGTGGGCCCTTTTCTATACTAGTTTATAAATGCAGTGCTATAATTATATGTTAATATTATATTTATAATATAATTTCTAAGTTTTGAACTGAAAATTTTATTGACACGTTATATTCACGTATTTGATTATCAAATTCGTTTTCTTAAACTTTAAATAGTATCTATCGTGACGTATGCTTATGAATGTCATCGCGATTAGATGTGGGTTCGATTTTTGATCGTAATTTAATTATTTTAATTTCTCTGCTCTGGTGAAGAATATAAAAGGCAGCGTTCTTTTGCGCCAAACGACTTGCAATTTCTCGATTTGGAGTCGGAAAAGTGGGAAAGAAGTGTCTTGACACTAGGTTCTCTTCTGATTTTGCTGCTATACGATAACACTAGTAGCACTTGAATAGGAGAGAGTTGTAATTTAACATTTAAAGTTTAAAGTAACGAATTTGAAAGCAAAAAGTATATATTTGTAGTTCAAAACTTATATATTGCACTACCTTCTGCAATAAGCTACGCTACCTAATGCATCCTCTTTACACACATACCAATTCTGACAAAAATACATTAATAAATTATTTTTAAAAAAAATAATAATATTACAAAAAATACACATTTATTTAATATAACCATAACGGCACGGGAATCGAACCCATAGCCTTTGTCATATACACACTGCCATTACAAGCAGCTATTAATAATTCATATGTATATAAAATAATATGGAATAAAATATTTAAAAATTATCTTCATTTATTCGAATAACATTATTATTAATTATAATTATTAATATAAATTTTATTATTAATTTTTATATTAATAATTATCAATTTAAGTTAATATGTTAAGCAATCTGTCCTTTACAATATAAGTGTAAATAGTTGTCACAATAAGTCGATTAATTTTTTAATTAGTTGAATAATCGAATAAATTCCATTCGATTTTTCTTAATAGGAATCGAGAAAATAAATTTATTTTTTTTAATATGCTTATTTAAGAAAAAAAAGGACTACATCATTTTTTTCTTTTTTTAATTAAAATCAGCATAATACCTAAAATTATTAAAAAATATATATTCACAACATGTTTTATTGTTATTTTAGACTGAATAACAAATAATTAGTTTATCGTTATTTCAAAGATAAATAATAAAAAAATAAAACGAAATTATTTTAAACATATCCATTATTTCACTCTCAATATTAATTGTGTATATTTTAGAATATTACATTAATTGTAAATTTTAAAATGTATACTTATGTGAAGTTTTTTAAAAAATAAGAAAAAATAACAAACAGCTTATTAAAATTAATAGTTATATATAACAACAGATAATAAATATTTCATTTATTTCCAACAGATGTTGTAAAAAGTTCTCAATACCTTATAATATTAATCATTTGCTATTTTTATTGTGTTATTTTTTTAAAGATTTTTAATTTTTTTAAGTTGATAGATCAAGCTTACTGTCAAAATATTCAGTCTTTTTTGTTGAAAAACAAATTTTCTGTTCCTTTTTTTTAATGGGAAATATATAATCTTAGAACATTTAATAATAAGCAAATTAGAAAAATAATAATTTGTGTACCAAATTCTATTGTACATATAAATTTTGAATGCACCTGTTTGGTATAAGATATACGTTTCTAAATAATGAAAAAAAATCATAGCCTAATTTACTATGTATTTTTTTATTAATACATCAATTAAAAAAATATAATTCAGGTCAAACTCATGAAGAAAATTCAAGAAAAAAATATTTGAAGTAACTTTAGGTTACATTTTTTTTTAATTTAGCGTAAGATATTTACAAATAAGAAGTTTCTCATTCTTTAATATATAGTTGTGAACAGAGATCTCAATTAAGTTTTAACTGGCATTAAATATAATAAAATATTGACGCTAGTTATACGTTAATTGACGTCTCTGAGTGCAGTAAGTCACGCAAGTCATGATCAGGTCACTAGTAGCTAATATATATTGCTAATTTATATATTGTGTGTATATAAAAAATATATAAAGATATCAACAGCTAGCTCCTTCAATTCTAAAAGTACTGAGAAATATGTAAAAACGTTTTTTATCGCAAAAATACAAGTTTAACCTTTAGTAAGTATTTTGCATTGATTTTAAAGTATGTAAATAGCAGAATGTTTTTTGAAATTTTGTTTAAGACGAGTGAAATACTATTAAAATGCTATTGTTTTTATTATTAAATTAATATTTAAAACGGTTAATTCTGCTAAATATATATTTATTAAAAAAGTGTGAGACAAAAAATACTTTCTTTTTTCTTTAATAAGTATCATTTTGACATGTGACATTATTGTATTGAAGGAGTGAGCTTATATAAGTGAATGAATGAATGAACGATTCGGACAATTGAGCCTAGTCAAGGATAAGCAAAGACTGAGTAAGAATTGAAGTTTAACTGAACATTTTTACGCGTGCTAATGGAACGGTTTGGTTTTGTTTGTAAGTAAAATGTATTAAATTGTATTATAATGTATTAATTATGTATAATAAATAATGAGAATTCTCTTTAACATGTGTTAAGGAAGAAAGAGAGGGAAATATCTTCCGTTTCATATATAACTTTTTTTGTTTTGATGGGAAATGGATTGGTACAAGTGCAAAAATTTATTTCATTCTAACGTTTTTATTTCTTCATATATAAAGGAACGATAATTAATAATGATTGACAATTAATTAATGAGTGTTTAATGAAGGGCATGGCTCCAATGGGAACAGCGCCCTAAACGACAAACCACATACAACTCATCTGTTTATAGTCTCAATGACTGATTGCAAGATTAGACTGGAGAAAAAAAAATAATAATAATGATTATCTTTGAGAATTTTTAATTATTTCCTTTGCATTTTTCCACTTGTACTAGTCCCGTATAGATTTTTTTATTATTAAACAAGTGATCTAACAAGTAACTTTGAAAAGTTATGTTAATTATATAATTGAAATTTACAGCTTAGTTCTAAATTTAAAATACATATATAAATGTATTGTATATTTGAAAATTAAAATTAATAACGCGGAGAGTTATTTTTTTTATTAAAGAAAATTTATTAGAAACACATTTAGAAAATTTGAAAAAGGTTTTTGCTGTTTGAATATTGATTTCAATTTAAAGTTAAAATAAAAAAAAAAATGGTTTGTATAAAAATTTAGTTCCATGGATGCCAATTGTCGATAATGTATAATAATTATATTTAGTAATATTTGTAATATAACTTTAATTTGTGCTTTTTTTCGAATATTGTGTAAATAATATTATGAACATATTGAATATAATGGCTTAAATTTATATATCTCGGAAAGAAAACCTTGGTGTCAAGCGATAAGTGGAGAACGGAGTGTCTTGACACTAAGTTCTCTCTGATTTTTGCTTTGTGGGAAAAGCTAGAAACTGCCTTTGCCTGAATTTGACATAAAATTATGTAAGATCATGCTTGTTTTTTATGAATATGTATATTGACTTAATTTTTCTTCTCGGTAGCTTCTTTTAAGAGATAAGCTTAAAGCTGCTTCTAACCATTTGTATTTATGTTGTAGCATTCCAAGATTTGAAAACATAAAAAAAAATTAAGTACTTTCTTAAACAAATTACCTTTGCTTTTACAAAAATGTAAAAATAAAATTAAAAATTGAAAAAAAAACATTTTTTTTATGGACATCAAGAAATTATAATCTGTTTTTTAAATTTTAAGTTTAATGCTAAGAAAGTGTTGTGTATTCGTTTCATTTGCTAATAATCTGTATTACGTGTTTAAGCAATACTATTTTGAAAATAAAATATAGATATTTTGAAAATTTTCATTTAAATTTTATTTTATTTGTAAACCCAAATTTTTATCACTAGTTAATAGAAATATCTTATGAAATATTTAAAGACATATTTTTTTTTTCAATTTGCTAAGTGTATAACACTTTGAGAGTATCGACAATACTGGAAGAAGGTAACGTAAGGCACATGAGGACCCCCCGAAGGGCGTGTATGAAGAGGTTGATGACAGTAGACGAGGCGAAATAAGTATGCAGGGAACGTAGCGTTTGACCCTCCTTTCTCTCTGACTGGGGTAGTCAGGGCAAGGGATACAGCATGAAGCTAAAAAAAAAGTATTTTAAGCCAGATTTGAACCGGCTCCTCTTAGATATTGAGTTAAACAATTGCAATTTTAAAGAAAAATATAATAGTAGTACAAAGATGCCAAGTTCTTTCCCGTGTTAATTTATATAGATTTCGATATACTTTTTTTTTAGCTTTACGCGAATCCCGCACACAGCAGGGTAGGCAGAGGGAACCTAGTGTTAAGACACTCCGTTCCTCACTTTTCGATAAATTCGGAGGCATTGCGTCTTAAGTGGCGGAACTTAACGCCCCGCTTTACCTCGATACCAGAGTGAAGAAAATGGAAATATTAAAAATTTCCACTTCTCGAATGGGAGTGGGAATCGAATCCACAACCAGTCGTTTACAGTGACACGCTTGTGCCACTGCGCCACGACTGGCCACAATTCGATATACATTACTTATTATTCGAACTGTGTAAAGAAGACATTAGAAAACCGTATGTATTACAAACGCTTGCAAAGAAAATTTATTTACTCAGCTAAGTAAATATATTTTGTTATTTGGCTAAATAAAAGCGACTTATAACAAAAATGTAATAAAGGACTATCTGTACATGAAGATATATGGGGGACATTTATCAATGTTATACAACCCATAGCTGTTTTTAAATGTTATTTTTGTCTGTTTGTATGTCAATACCAATCTTAGAAAAGGCTTAACCGATTACATGTAAGTTAGCTTTGAATATTATATTTTTTTTAATATTCTCTTAACAATCCAATGATTATTTTATTTCCATCAGTTGATAAATACAATAACTTCTAAACATTTTTAAAGTGTTATTCCACACTTTGAAAAAGACATTTAGAAAACGTATAAAAATTTGAACACAGCGGGATTCGAACCCGCGTCTCCTGATACCGTCCAGGCGCTCTCACCACTGAGCATTCTAATTCTAAATGTGTTTTTCAAGGTACAATAATTTAAATTAGATCGATAACATTGCTTTAAAATATCTGTTTCAACTAATTGGCCGAAACTTCTATTTGTATTGGCAAAGCCACAAGTGATAAATTAATAGAACGTGTTGATTGATATATTTTATTTCAAATAACCTAATTTGAA
This sequence comes from Dryas iulia moderata, assembly GCA_019049465.1. NCBI lineage: Eukaryota > Metazoa > Arthropoda > Insecta > Lepidoptera > Nymphalidae > Dryas > Dryas iulia. The sequence goes on from CM032437.1 coordinate 1,602,017, forward strand.
GATAACAAGTAAACCAGACGAATACAAAATCAAATGAATCCATTTTTATATATTTTAAAAAATTAAGTATTTTTCAGTCTACTGTAACAGATCTTGAATTCGTAGTTGAAAGCTCCATAAGCTTCTGTTTTATTTCTGATATCTGAAAACAAAGAATAACTGCATAAATGATTAAGTACTCAGATACCTTAGTACTAGAAGTGCATTTTTTTTCTTTACTAGGAAAATCCTTTGTTTAAGCCAGCATTTAATTGCAGCTATAATTAAATTATATACAAGAATTTTTAATAGGAATAATTTTAATATTATATTTTAGCACAATTATCAGTTTTACGCTTTTTTCTATTAGCAGGGTAGTAAATAGAGAAGAACGAGTGTAAAGACATCCCGATCTACACTTTTCGTCCAAATTTCTTACATAACCTTTTGAATAGCAACTTAAAACGCTTCATCTTAATAATGCAAAGAAATGAAAATATTTTAAATCAAACCCACAACCAGTTGTATTTACAGTTAAACATTATCACTGCGCCATAATAACCTCTAATTCACCGTTACCTTTTGTATTTCATCCAACAACACCTTCTGCTCTGTCCTGGGCGACATCGTATCTCTATTCAAATCAATAGCTTCTAAATTTTCAAACAATTGTTTAATTTTCATCGCCAAATGCACATCAGTTTTACTCTTCCTTGGCACGGTCGGTTTGGATTTTCTATATAATTTCCTTTTATATTTATCCGGCAAGTCTTTTTCAATGTCTTCCCTTGACAAGAGAGTCATGTATTCAGGGTTAGTATCGTAGGGGTAGGATTTTGGGGTAACTTTGTATGTATCGTTATCGAAGGACAATGTAAGTTGTCTGTTTTTGTAATCTTTTTGCCAATTGCGAAGTAATTCGATGTTTCTGAAAGGTATTTTTTGTATTAAGTAATAGATTGGTTATTAGGTATTAGTTTAATTAAACTTATTAAGTTTAATTACATTTTAAAGTAGGTACAAGATCAGTCATGTCACAGTAGACTAAAAAACTTAACTTTTATATTTAGTAATTATAAGTTTACGAATGTTTGAATTGGAGAAACGGATAAAGAGTAACTTAAACATCGCCCGAGTGGGGACTAAACCCACATTTACCGCATTTTCAGTTTCATGTCCCACTGCGCCGACATGGCCTTGATTATAATATATGTATTAAAAATGTATATGTGAATAATTGAGCTAAAAAATCTACATAAAAGAATCTTACCTCCTTCCTTGCAGTATCTTTTCTCTTTTTTCAATAAGATCTTTTTGTTTTTTCAAAGCCAATTCCTTAAAAAAGTTCTGTTTCATTTTATGTTCCTGTACTCTTTTTGGGCATGCCGAGAGTGGTTTCAAGTACTTAGCACTTTGGCTGTAAGGTGGTAAGATCTTAGTCCTACTTTTCGATAATTTAGGACATTTACCTTTAATTTTCGCATAATATTCTTCATCGTCGTCATCGTATGCGTCTCTTTCGCTAAATTGCACTGATAATTTTTGATGTAATTTAGCGCCATCTATTACAGAATTATAACTACGTCCTTCTTGTAAGAACTTTTGTAAACCATCGCCATTAACACTTGCTTTGTCTGATACTACTGAACGAGATTCTTCAAACAAATCATCAATAAATTTATTATTAAGAAATTCCAGTACTTGTGCTGTTCCTGCTTTTATAATTTCTCTAGGCGGGTACATTATAGGATTCCCATTTAATAATAAAACTTTTAATGTCCCTACAGTCCCTAGTTCGTTTGGCAAAGAAGTAATTTTATTATTTTGTAACAGTAAATGAGTGAGTGATCCATGATTTTTTATAGATTTTGGGACTTCCAATAGTTCATTGTCTCTCAAATCCAGCCATTTAAGGTTAGGTAGAGACGGGAAAAAGTCATCGGGAAGTGATTTTAACTTATTATTTTGTAAATATAGCACCTAGAATTTAATTATTAATAATTGTCAATTCTAATTACTTGACATATATGCAAGAATTACTTTAAATATCAAATACTTACACATAAATATTTATTATTTATTTCTGGCACAGATATTAAACCTTTTGACGATAAGTTGAGAGTATTCTCTTCAATAAAACGATCTTCATCCTCATAGATATTTAGAGGAATTAGATCGTCAACGTATTCATTCATTATTAAGCCAAGAAGAATTATGCGATGGATACCGGTATTATTATATCAATAAAACATTAAATTCAAAAAGCCCGCTGGCTAGTCCATAGATAACAAAATATACTGTATACTGGCAACATTATCTTTATCTTCTTTTATGTTATATTTTTAATGCAAGTAAAAAAGTCACAATAATATTTCTTAGAGGTAAGAAATTCATTAAAAATATTTTAAAATAACTTATTACATATTTTGGTGTACCGTTATGAATATTAATTTTTTTAGTTGTTCTCTCTGCTCTATGCTTACCGCCCATAAGCAATATGTAGTGATGTTCTTTTTTATTTTATTATTATTAATTACATTTCATTTTTATAATTATTATAAATTAATTGAAATGTGTTTTTTTTTATTTTATAAAATATTTTTTTTCTTTAATTCCATATTTACTTAAAAATAAAAATAAAATTTAAAAACTAATATTATCTTTTAAAAACATTAAATATAGGAGAATTTTAATGATCTAAAATAAATTATAAATAAAATATATTAAAATTAAAATTATTACTAGTAAATAAATTTTACCCAAGCATACGCTACCTATGCTCTTTGCAGATACGTCACTATCTCAGTTGCAAGATGGCGAACGTGCGGGATAGTGACACATCGTTGTGGCTCCACAATAAACTCGGAACATCGAACGATTCTTGGACAACTGGCTCAATTTGTACACAATTAAACGCTGAAGTTCTTAAAAATATCAAGGATTGTTTTCCAGATTTACAAACACAAGTGAAACTTAAATTATTGTTAAGTTTCTTTCATATCCCGCGCAGAAATGTTGAAGAGGTAACTTTTCTTTCATGTTCTATGGTTTTGCGTAACTGTATAATATGTGTCGTCTCTTTCGTTTGTAATTGATTAGTAACATGTTAAAAAGAGATATATATCTATGCATTTTATGTAGTGGTATTTGTTGTCATAAAATAATTGTCGAGAATATTGAAAATTTAGTGTATTGCGGAGAGATTCTGAGAAGAAAATGAGTAATATATGTTTAAAAAAATACAACTTGTGTGTCCTCTCAATACTAGACCCTCTTGCGAACCTAGAGTTATCCAATTGTATAATTATGTATGCATTTTGTACATGTTGTTTCTATAAACAAACTTATTTATTGTTATTATTTACTATGCACGTTTTTATATACTTGACTCTAACCTTTTTAAATTACTTTTTAACATCTGAGACCAGTACTTACACTAAGTACACTGAAATTTTACCATATAGGTTATGGTAAATATCAAGGTATTATTAATATTGTATGATTTTGCTTTAGAACACTTATAATTAGTTGATAATAGAATATTGTTTATTATAATATAAATGCAGCAATCATGGACTGTTAAATTATTAGATCTATTATTTGCAATATAACAATTTACTAGAATAATGTGGTGAAATATTGAATTTATACATAAAAATGTTATTTTTTAAAAGTAATACATAATTATTTTAGTGGAGAAATGAATTGGAGGAGATCATTGAGGTGGCTGCCGTGGACTCAGACCTGTGGGTGGCAATGCTTGCCGAAGTCCTTAAAACATTCCCCTCGGCTGGAACACTTAATACAGAGATAGCAGAATTTGATGAGACCAGGCCCATATTCAGTGACATGATAGGTGAACTGAGGCGGGCCCTGAATAAACATTCAGATCTTGGACTGTTACCACTTGAGTGCCTATATTTAAATAAGAATGCCTTAGTATCTGTGGTGAGTATTCGTTGTCTATTATATAAAATCATTTTTATTTATTAAAAATCAAAAATATGAATTTTTTTTTTAATATATATTTATTTATTGATTTACACTTATTATTGCACACAAGTTATAAATAAATATATTGCAAAAGGTGAGCTTAATACTTTAAAGCATTTTCTACCACTCAACCTTGTCATGTCAAAAATGTGTAGATGTGCAAAAGATAATATTATAAGTTATAAACATATATATAAAACATAATTTATAAATAATATACTATAATACACTTAAATATTTATTATATTTAATACATACAAAATTTTTAAATTAAATATCAATGCAAATATTCTTATAATCTTAAAAAAGTAATAAATATAAGTGCTATTTGAGGAGTGATATTCCCTTTAGTTCTACTATCCATAATCAACTTTTTTCTATGTATATTTAGGTCCCTATACGATAGCATTTTTGAACAATTGATATTTAATCCCAGGTTTTTCTTAATACATTTTTTCACATAATAGGGGTAGTTAGAGAAAACCTAGTGCCCTAGTACACTTTATTCAACTTTTTGCCGAAAATGGTGAAAATAATTTCAATATAATTAATTTTATACTAGGAATTGAATATTGACTATTGTCAGACACTGTCCTACTGCTCCATAATGACCATAATTGATATTTACAACCACTTAACTTAATACAGCCTAAAAGGTTTGTAATGTGTTTTATGCAAAATCATTGCACCACTAAAAGTGTTTTTTAGACCAAATTGGCCAGAAAATATTGAACCACTAACAATAGACTTTATCTGGTCATAGGAGATGTATCTTTAGAAATAAATAAAATTGGTGTCTGTTTGTAATACCAAAATAACAGTTCGTAAATAGCAGTTATTTACGAAGTGCATATAACACGCAAGCCTCCGAATTCTGTGGAAAGTGGAGAACGGAGTGTCTTAACACTAGGTTCCCTCTGCCTACCCTGCTGTGTGCGGGATACAGTGTGAAACTAAAAAGAAAACTATGCAAAACTAACATTTTTTATCTGTCTGTCTGTTTATTCTGGCTAATCTTTCACTGGCTTGTACAATAAACATTCAATTTTCTATTTATTGTTTTAACTTAATACAGGTTTTGTTATATACCATACAATACTTAATATCAATTATTTTTTAATACTACTTCTAAGTAGTACTAGAAGCAGAAATAATTTCATAATTGTATTAATGTAAATCTTTCTATCTATGTGTCATCTTACTCAAGGGGATTTTAAAACATGGTTATGACTCAAGTCTCAATTAATGTATTATATATATATAATATACATTTGTTACAATGGGTCAACCATTGTAACAAATGTATATACCTGCTAGGTATAATATGAATAATTAATGTGTAATGGCAAGGGGACATTGGAGTGTCTTAACACTAGCTTCTGGCTGCCTTCCCTGCTATGCGAGGAAAAGCCTTGCCATGTGAAATTCTATACAATTATAAAGTTATGACACCTCAAACCTGCCTGTAGAGTAAATGTAAATATAATTTATTATCAGACTTAGTAATGTAAGAGCTATTGGAAGCCACAATCCCATGAAGCCCAGAGATTTTTAGTTTAATCAATACTATAATTAGCTCCAATGGTTATAAATCACACACAATAATGATCCTTCATCTTCGACTTTCAAAAAAAAAATTAATCAAAAATATGTATCTATTAAGTATAAATCCTGTTCAAGTTCCTCTCCAAACTGTTTTCACTCATAAGATTTATAAATCATTGATTCATTGCAACTTAAAATACAAAGAAACACACGGACCCATTCATATTTTTTTTTATTTATTTGAATTTAGATATTTCAATCTATAAAACAACACATGTTTAGAAAATATATATAAATTTGAATGCAGTGGGATTCGAACCGATGTCTCTTAGAAACCGTCAAGCGCTCTGACTTTTAAAAACCGTAAAAATCGTGTGCTGGTTCGAATCCTGCTGTGTTAAAATTTCTATACATAATCAAATACTAAGATCCATGTTTTAGAAATACTTGACTTATTTATTACATTGGGATCCGCCGCCTAGCTGGAAAGCCAGTCGTCAAGCTGGTCAAAGTTGCGCAAACGTTTCAGATGAAACTAATCGGACGTCAAACACGTTCAGTTCTCTCAGTCTCAGTCTAGTCTCCACTCTCCTTGAGAACAAAGCCTGTCTTGTGGCTAATTGGATCCCTTGGGGCTAGTCCCAGGGCCGCAGTGGCACGTGTGACTGTAAACGATAGATTGTGGGTTCGATTCCCACTCGAGGAGTGGAAATATTTAATATTTCCATTTCCTTCGCTCTGGTATCAAAGGTAAAGGGCGGCGTTAAGTTCCGCCACTTAACACGTAATGCCTCCGAATTCGGCGGAAAGTGGGGAACGGAGTGTCTTAACACTAGGTTCCCTCTGCCAATCCTGCTGTGAGCGGGATACAGCGTGAAGCTGAAAAAAAATCTTTGATTTATAATGTTGTCAGCTCAATATAATATTAATTAATATCATTTCCAGGTGGGCCAACAACCCAACCCAGTTAAACATTTTACACTAAAACGTAAGCCCAAATCAGTAGCCCTGCGTAGTGAATTGTTAGCGAAAGCGACTGAAGTGCAAGCCAACCAGAAGAAGGCACAAGCGCCTACTGTGCCTGTACGGAGTAGAGGAATGCCTAGGAAAATGACCGACACAAGTAATATTTTTAAACTATCTTTGTAAAGTGTTATTCCACACTTAGGAAAATTGAAAAATACATTTAAAGAAAACGTATAAATATTTGAACGCAGCGGGATTCGAACCCGCGCCTCCTCAATACCGTCCAAGCCCGCTCATCACTGGAGCCATGCGTTCTACTATCCGCTGCGTCGAAATTTTTATACGCTTTATTACAACTTATTTTTGTTGTTAGCATCTCTTAGTTATATTGTCTAAAATGTGTATTAGTTTAGCTTTTATGTAGGTTAGAAAAGATTAGGTTAATAATTGGTGTATTATTCGTATGTAATGGATGTACAAATTTTAAAATCAATTTACTTCTTTTCAACTTCACTCTTTGCATAGTAGAGTACTTAGAGAGAATCTAGTGTCAAATTTTTCTTTCTCCATCTTTCGTTTCTTTTTTTGTTTGGTTGTTTATTCGTTTGTTTGCTTGTTTCTCCAAAAGTTTTTGTTATATATTTAAGTTAGGAAGGGACAAGTAAACTCAGCGTTAGTCTGTTGCACACTGATTTATTTCGGTACGTTTCCCACCGACGCGCAGACCGGGTAAATCTACCCCCGGATACATTATAAATATATAACAGTTTTCTAAATTATCTATAGGTTTAAACACTCACATACATTCCGGCTTGGTCTTAATATTAGATTCCCTCCTCATACCCTGCTGTGTGTGAATTTTGATTTTTTTTCTGATTTTTCGTTCGTTTGCTTGTTTCTGTTATATTTAAACACTCCCACCCACATTCCAGCGCCACTAAAAGGCCTCCCGTCCCGCTGGGCGGCGGGCGGCGCGCGCACTGGGGCGGGCGCGGGCGCGGCGGCGCGGGTGCCTCCCGCCGCGCGCCCTCCGCAACGCTCCGGTATCAAGTTGTTGGATATCACGGAACAACCTGCCACTCATGCTCAGATCAAGAAGAGGCGGAAACTGGGTGAGTGGGCCCTTCTTTTAGTTTATTACTTACATTTGTATGATAAACGCGTATATGGGAGAATTTTGTCTGGCCACTGTATTCAGAACGCATATATGCTTATATTTTTCTAGTGATATAAAATTATTTTTATTTTTTTGTTTTATAATATATTTTTCTTCAAATATGATTGATTTTTTTCGTCAAATCATATATGGGAATCCATATATGGGTTTATACAAAGGACTTTAGTGAATACAGTACGAGTATGTTATTTTTTGAGACAGGAAATTTATCTATGTGTGTTAAACACACTAATTGTTATTTTGTTACATTTTTTCTGTTTGAAAAATCTAGATTAAATTTTCTTAGCTACCACAGCTATGTCGTTTTTTAAAAAAAAAATGTTTATGAAACAATATGTGGGGTTATGGAAATATTTTACATTTAATGTAATTTCGAAGAGCCCTACCATGGCTGGTATAAGTACAGTAACACAAATAAAATAGGAATGTCTTGCAAAAGTTCCTAAGGTTTCCTAAGTTTCTATTTTTTCAAAGAAACTAATTAAAATTTTCTACCATTGAATATTCTATTGGAATGTTTTATAATTTCTTTTGATAAGTGACAAAATTACAATTCTTGCAGCCTTCAAATTGCTGTCCTGGAAACTTATTTTTCTGTACATGTTTCTCTACATAATATAAGAATGATTTATTTATTTATTTAAACTCTTTATTACACCAACAACAAAGAAGAAGATAACATAGCAAGAGAAGAGAATGATTTATACTTTATTCAATAAATAAAACTTTAACCTAATTTATTTACCCATTCATGTCTTCGATTACATGTTTGTATGTTTGTAACTTTGTCAGAAATCAAGAAATCTAAATGACAACTTAGACCTTTAGAAAATATAATTTAAACCCTTTTTATACTTGTAATTATTCAATAGTTTCTATATTTATGTATACAGAAATGGAAGAAGGTTCCAAAAAGGCCCCACCAGCGGCTCCCTCCTCACCGCCTCCACCTGATTACGCTAAAGGCTTGAACAACTTCCAAATGCCTAAAGCCGACGAACAAACACCAAGTAAGTGTGAAAACGTCTCTACTAAAGAGAATTAACTTAGTTTATGGATATTAATTAAAAAAGAATTTCAAGTCGTAATACAGGCAGTTGTGCCTTGTGGGCATAAAGTGTGACTGTAAACGCGATTGGTTGTGTGTACGATTCCAACTTCTGGAATATCTAATACTTTCATTTTCTTCGCTCGAATTCGACAGGAAATGGGGAACGAAGTGTCTTAACACTAGGTACCCTCTGCCTACCCTGCTGTGTACGGAATACAGAGTGAAGTTAAAAAAAATGTTAATTACAAAATAATAGGTGAACCGGAAAGTAATGTCGTTTTTGTGCATGTCGTTATTTGATTGTAATTTGTTAACTTATTGTGTATCTCAAAAGGGTTAGTTATTTTAACGTTTTTGTGACTTGTTCATTGCTAAATAGAAAAATATCGATTTTTTTTTTGTAATTTGGGGGTGAAATGGCCGGCCAAATACCAGAAGAGCATATCCGGCATTGTATGATTTTTGACATGCTAAGGGCAGAAACGGAAGCAAATCAATGCCAAACCATCGGAGAACTCTCAAACACCCTTAACCAACCATCCAAGAATATTTACAGCAGATTGGGAAAATAAGCAGAGCAGGTGTTTGGCTCCCTCATAATCTGTCTGAAGAGAACAAAGTCAACCGATTCATCACATGCAACTCATTGATTCAACGGCACCAAATGGAACCATTTTTTGATCGTTTGATCACTGGAAACGAAAAATGGATCCTATATGATAATTCAAAACGGAAAAAGTAGTGGCTTTCTCTAAATGAATCACCACGAAGCACTGCAAAGCCGGGTTTAAATCCCAAACAGGCGCTTCTGTGTGTTTGGTGGAGTATTCGCGGAATTGTTCACTTTAAAGTCCTAAAACCTGGACAAACTGTTGATGCAGCCCTTTATTATGAACAAATAGATCGAGTGAACCAATCTTTACTGGCAAAGTATCCGGCAATTGTCAACAGAAAGGGCGTCATTCTGCAACACGACTAAGCAAGACCGCACTGCGCAAGGTGAACACTAGAAAAAAATCATGAATTGGGGTGGGAGGTACTGGCTCACCCACCATACTCACCCGATATTTCACCTTCAGATTACCATTTATTCTGATCCCTGAAACATTTTCTTAGTGGCAAAAAAATTGAAAATTTAGATGACATCCAAAATGCCATCTCTACATATTTTTCTCGAAATCGAATAGATTTTTATAAGTCCGGAATTGAACATTTGCACACTCGATAGCTAAGAGTTATTGATAACGAGGGCGATTGTATTATTGATCAGAAATAAAAACCTATTATTTTTTTTTAAATGAAATTAATGTAAAAAAACGACATTACTTTCCGGTCCCCCTAATATATCGTACATTAAAAAAGTAAAGTACATTATTGTACCTTTTGCACATAGCAGGGTAGTTAGAGAGAATGTAGTGTTAAGACGCTCAGTTGTCTATTTTCTACAGAAATCGAGACATTCTATGATCAGTGATGCAGCTCAACGACGCGCTTTATGTTAACTACCAGAGCGGTAAAATGAAAAAAAAAAAATATATATAATCATTCGTGGAGTCGAATAGGAATCGAACCCACAACCAATGACATTTACAGTCACACTGTTGTTCCCCTGCGCTACGACTGGCCTCATTACTGATCTTTAAACTTATTACTGAACAAATTTTTAAATTATAACATATTTATCAAATTCGGGCAAACCAAGTATTATAAATAATTAATTAAACAACATATTAATTTTGATTACAGCAGCGACAAGCAGCGAGTCGACAGAAGTAACGGAGAACGCGGCGGAGGGTACCGAGGGGGAAGCCCCGCCTTCTCCGCCGTCCAGCTCTCACGCCACACAACCGGCCACGCCTTTGATTGTCCAACAGGTTAGTCAATACCATTGGTATTGTTAAACAATACCATTTGTATTGATTGGTAAAAATACTTAGTTAATTTGACATTAGTATGTTTGTGTATTTTATATTAATTGCCTTGGAAATGAAATGCTCGCTCTAGGCTATTTCAAAAGTATCACTGTCAGCAATAAATCTGTATATGTCGTGGCCATATCGTTTAATTGACGATTTCATGAAATCGTTGACTATATCATGAAATCGTCGCAGTTCATGAAATGACCAATTGTCGTTTGGCCAGATCATGATGTCGCTTGACGAAATCAATGACACCCTAACGTTTAACGATATGGTCAACTAAACGCGTGGCTACTTCATGAAATTGTCGATCTTGTTTGACCAAATCGTCAATTATAATTACTTTAACAACCGATAGAGGCGCTAGAAGCGCTTTTTCGTATATCAGCTGTTCGTAATAAAGCTAAAACTTTAGTTTTAAATATTTTTTTTATTAAAAGCAGCATTAACTATCCGTTTATAATAAGTAAAAATTATATTCCTAAAAAAATATTATCTTTTTATTTTATTGAAAATCATTATAATTTTGATTTTAAGTTGTTTTGTATTTGCGATACTGTAATAATAACTTTAAGAAATATATAATAAAAACTACTTTTAAATACTAAAGAATCTGTTAAATATAAAAAGTTTAACCTAACCTAACCTATCTTGATAGGTTTTAAATATATTCACACAAAATAAAAATAATTACGTAAAAATTTTTTTAGGTTAGGTTAGGTTAAACCTTTTTTATTTAATTGATTCTCACAAGATTGAAAGTGTTTTGAGCTAAAAAAATCTCCATTATATATAATGAGTTCGTATTACGCACATATTCTGAATTTATGTTAAATATATTATAAAGACACCTTATTTTACGATATAACCAAATGTCGATGACGAAATCGTTAAACGTTGACGAATCAACGATATCGTCAAATTCAGTTGCTCATTTCATGAACTGCGACCATTTCATGATATCGTCAACGAGATCATGAAATTGTCAATTCTACGATCTGACCACGACATATATAACAATTACTTTTAAAAAAAAATAAATCCTGTTGAGTTTCTTGCGCCGGTTCTTCTCAGGTCTGAGGCATTAAATTTAGTGAACCGGTGGTAAACTACTTATAACTTCTTAGTTTGAATAAAATTATTTGACTTTGACACTAGTGTTTAATAAACATATATTTTTTTATTTAAATCCAGGGTACGGGAGCGAAACCTATAGTAATCGGTCAGCAACCAAAACTCCTTATAGCTGGCGGTGGAAAACCAGTTCTACTCTCTACGCAGAATCTATTAAATTCAGCAGTAATACTACAAGGGGGTGGTAAAGCTGTGCTCTTACAGAATATTAAACCGGTAAGCTATTTTTTGTTATTATATAATAGTTATACTTTGTTTTCCATCTTTGACATCCTAGACATTATGTTATTAGTTAGAAACTCACAGTAGTAATAGTAATGATTATAAGAAATATTATGTTTAAAATTATATAAAATACAAATATTAAATATAAAATTAATGACAGTGTTTAACAAACCTTTGTTTGTTGAATACTGTCATTATTTATTGCATTTGTATTAGGGTTCGCGGCGTTAAGTTCCGCCGCATAACAAGCAATGCCTCCGAATTCGGCGGTGCGTGGGGAACGGAGTATCTTAACACTAGGTTCCCTCTGCCAACCCGAACGTGTACGGGATACAGCGTGAAGCGAAAAAAAAATGTATAATAGATTTCAATTTCCTAAATGCTGGCACACACTCAGAGTAGTAGCACGCACCAGTATAGCTCGTGCATTCTAAGTTAAGGATCCGGAATCTTACTACAATAAGCGTCGCTCAGCCTGCAAGAGGCGGAGACATGCACGAGATACAAATGCTAGTGACTCCATTCTCTCAGTCACTCCGCACTACTTTCATTGGCTGGTTGAATGTAGCGGAGCGAAATTTTGGAAATCGTAGATATGAATGGTTAAGATAAAGTGTGTGCACTGTACCAGTGCACCCACACTCAAGGAACTTAAAAACTCCTAATATACTAGAAGCAGAAAGATATCAGAATATTTTGCTCAGATTACTTTTGCACTTTACGGGGAACATTACTTAGGCTTGGACTTTAACAAGAGTTTAAATGTATATAACTATATCTTTATTTATTATACATTGCCGTTTATGTTGCAGATGGCGCAACAAGTTGTGCAACAGACGCCGCAACCTATACAACATCAAATAGCGCATCCGGTAATTGTTTTATATAATTTGGTAGAAAAAGAATTATCTATTATATATCTTCTTTGCTTTTTTTTCTATTACATTCTTTTTGCGTATTGTGAGGATAGTTAGAGAGAATCTAATGTAAACTTCGTTCTTCGCTTTTAACCCGGAATCTAAATATTTTTTCTACCGCTGTATCGCGCACACAGCATGGTGCGTAGAGGGAACCTAGTGTTAAGACACTCCGTTCCCCACGCACCGCCAAGTTCGGAGGCATTGCGTGTTAACTGGCGGAACTATCGCCGCGTTTTGCCTCGACACTAGAGCGAAGGAAATGGTAAAATTAAATATTTCCACTCCTCGAGTGGGAATCGAACCCACAAACACTCGTTTACAGTCACACGTTTGTGCCACTGGGCCACGACTGGCCCATGGATAATGCATGTTAACACGTTGACTGCGGGTGTCGAATACGCTTCGACGGACCCTACTCCTTCTCTGGTGCGGCCGTCGAACACCCTTCGGCACAGTCCTTTCACTTTTAAAAGTGGTGGGGATTCTCGTAGTGTCAAGTAAACAGTTCAGTTGTTCTTCTATAGCATAGAAAAAGTTTAGCAAAGTCAATTAAACTGATTTGCAGCAGCAGTCAACGTGTTAAGTGACGAATCTCAACGCCGTACTCTCTCTTGTTTGCCAGAGCGAAGAAATGGAAATAATAAAATTTTTGGGTTTGATCTATTTACTTTGGATTCAGATTAATATCCATTTAGGTTAATGTTTATATATATATTATTTTCATTTCTTTGCTCTGATACCCAGATAGCGCGTAATTGAGTTTCGTCACTTAACACACAATGTCTTTATTTAAGGCGGAAAGTGTCTTGACTCTAAGGGGTATAAAAATATATAACTATAAAAAAAGTATAAATTCAAAAAGCAACATTAATCACGACAATTTTAAAACAGGTGCAAATGCAACAACAACCGGTCCAACAAGTCCAAACACCCGTACAACAACAACAGCAACAACAACCGCAACAACAGCAACAACAACAACCGCAACAACAAGCGCAAGCGGCGACGCAACCCGCTCAGCCCGCTCAACCGCTTGTGCCGCGTAGAGGGTTGTCGCTTACGGTGAGATTATTGTTTTATATAGAAGTTTTTATATAGAAATTAGAGATTCGGTATTCGGCATATTCGACACCTTTTTTACTATTCGTATTCGAACTATCCGATTTTTATGCTAAATATATTCGGTCCGAGTATTCTATTTTCACGGCATCAAGACAAATCGTAGAAATTAATTTAAATCCGTTTTATGTAAGATTTGTATAATGACTTAAAAACATTTTATAAAGATTGTATTGATATTACAATTGTTGTGACTGGACTGGCAATTGTTGGCTTCGACTTCGTAGAGCGTTGTCTCGGTCGCTTAAAATAATAACAATGAGAAACGTCACATATCAACTGAGTGACAAAGACAGCGCTCTACGAAACCGAAACTGACCGACTGTTTCATTCTAAGCACGATGTGCATTATTTATTGCCGGGTACTATACTTTATGTACGTTTTCATAATTCGGATCATTGCGTATGGATTGGAGAAATAGTAAAGAACAATGATTGTGCGGGACATGTTTTGTTACAGTTACCGGAGCGGAGAAATGAAAACAATTAAAATACATAATATAATTATTGCTCTGAGTGGAAATCGAACCCACAACCAATCACGATTAGTTTGTCTACTGGTAGAGAATAAAAAAATCTATTGTTATACAATTTGTTAATAATCAAAGAAAGAAAGCAGCTTCAAGCTTCATCTTATAGAATTTAGTGTTATGACACTCCGTTCTTCACACGAATTGTGTGTAGATTATTATTAATGTATATGCCTATTCTGTTCCCAGCGTGAGCAAATGATGGAGGCGCAGGACATGTTCCGTAACGCGAACCGAGTCACTCGTCCTGAGAAGGCGCTCATACTTGGTTTCATGGCTGGCTCCAGGGGTAAGGCTATATGTTTTTTTTATATATATATGGATGCAGCTTTTGTAATTGTTTAATTTTTTAAAACTTTAATGCATGTAGTTGCGTTTGAAATTTTAATGTAATGTTATTTCCAGTAAGATTCATAATTATGTGTACCAACATACATAAAATACACGCACGCATGCACATGATAATGTGCACAAAATACGGGCACAAAAAACGAATAAGATGGAACTATTAAATATTTCACAACTAGTCGCGTTTACAGTAGTTATACTTACGTGCCCATACCCCGCTACTGGCCTCTATAATGTTTATAAACGTATTTTTTACGTTAGACCGGAAAAGATATTTTTTATTTTTATAAATTGACAACCTAACTTATTTTTTCAGACAATCCATGTCCAAACCTAGGCAACATAGTGACAATAAAACTATCAGAAAACATAGAGAATGTACTCCAATCCGACGACACGTATCTCACAATGCTATCCGAAATGCACTTCCAAATGAACTACAACAACGGTCAATGGACCCGGTTGAAGAAATACAGGCACATAGATGGTATGGTACCACAGAAAATACCACCCGGCTCGACTGTGATAGCTGCGAACAACCAACAACCGGTGGTGTCGATAGCCAACCAAAGTGTCAGTTAAGGTTTGTAACGGTCAATTGTTTAATCGGTTTTTGCAATATCGGTTTAGTATATTTCGGTTTTGTTTCGGTTTTTTCGTTCTGTATAAACCGGTACCGGTTTTTAAGGTGTTCTTCGTTGCGTTGAACGGTGGAATTGATTCTGGGTGGGAATTATAGTGGAGTGTTTTGATATATTAACGCAATTAAGTTGAATTTAATAAACGATGTTACAATCGTAGTTTGTATACAGATTTTAAAAATAAACAATGTTAAACACCTTTTAAACATTTTTAAAGTGTTATTCCACACTTAGGAATAACACTTACGACGCGGTGGACAGTAGAACGCATGGCTCAGTTGTGAGAGCGCCTGGACGGTTCAGAAGGCGCGGGTTAGAATCCCGCTGCGTTCAATTTTTTGTACGTTTTCTTTAAATGTCTTTTTCAATATTAAACAATTTTACTAAAACCTAAGTCCTACATACAAGGTTTAAACTCACATTTTACGCCACATTACCACTACCACACACATCTTTTTTTTTATAGTTCAAGTATTTTGTGGTGAAAAAATCTAGCATAAACTCGTAATATACATTTATCTTTTTTTTTCTTAGCTTCACGCTATATCCCGCACACAGCAGGGTAGGCAGAGGGAACCTAGTGTTAAAACACTCCGTTCCCCACTATC
The DNA here is from genome assembly GCA_019049465.1 of Dryas iulia moderata. Lineage (NCBI taxonomy): Eukaryota > Metazoa > Arthropoda > Insecta > Lepidoptera > Nymphalidae > Dryas > Dryas iulia. The sequence continues at coordinate 1,618,172 of CM032437.1, forward strand.
CGCCGAATTCGAAGGTGTTAAGTGGCGGAACTTAACGCCGCGCTTTACCTCGCCACCAGAGCGATGAAAATGTAAATATTAAATATTTCCACTCCTTGAGTGGGAATCGAACCCACAACCAGTCGTTTACAGTCTACACGCTTGTGCCACTGGGCCACGACTGGTCATAATTTTTTGTTATAAAAAATTATAACTTAACTAGTGCAAATACCTATTTTAAATACATTCCCCCGAAATGGAATTTGAATTGACGACCATTGCACACTAAACATATTATGTTCACTAATTTATTGTATTGATTTATCTATCCTAAACCATATTGCAAAACCGATATTTTAATATTAAAAAATAAATAAAAGAGGAGATTTAAAAGATATGATTTTTAGTTAATTAATATCGTTAACAATTCTGATTATTACGGTTTTATAATTATTGTTACTATAAGCAATTATATAATATTATATAGATTTTTTAACTGTACAACCATATTTAACGGAAAAACCGAACCGAAATATTAAAAATGGTTAACCGATTAATAATTAATACAATTTAATTATAAACCGATATAATCAGAATTTAGATTTGTATATTTAAATTGTTTTAATAGTTTTTAATGGTAGTATTAATTGGTGAATATTTTTGTTGATCTCAAGGATTATTCTTGGCTTTTAAGTGTCGTTCGTGCCAAAATGATTTTTCAAAATTATAAACTTATGTTTGCTTGATGCTTCATTTTAGTATTTAAAGATGATTTTTAATATAAAATTAGGGTATATTATACACGTGATGGTCTTTTTATTATCTATATGTAGAAATAAATAGATATTTTTAATAAAAAAAGTTAATTTTCTTTTAAAAACAATCTCAGTGTGGAAAAGATAATTTTAAATAATTAAGCGTTTTTTTTAAACGCCGCGTGTATAATAAACCCTTATTTATGTATTTGATTTAACTCCCAAATGTTATTTAATGGTAAAGCGATTTAACTTATGCCTAAAAAGCCTTGTAATTAGCTTCGTTAGGTAAAAAACTATATTTACAATAGTAATGTAAAATATATGTTAGTTTAGTTCAATGTAGAACACCAAGACGAAAAGATTTTTTTTTTCTTTTACGAAGTACACTGCGACAATAACATAATTATGTTTTTTTAGATTAAATATATCTATCTTTTATTATATCTATTGTTATATATTAGTTTATTTTTAAAGAAATAATGAAAAACTGAGTTATTGTGCAATGATGATGTTTTATGACGTCATCATTTTTTTATTTATCATCGTATCTCGCATATACATTTTTTTTTTACATATTTTTTAATGTATTAGAAATTTTTGGTTCTTCAATTATTTTAAATTTATATAGTTATGAATTACACTGCAGTTATAAAACATGTGATATAACAAAACAATCTGTTCGTTGGTGAATAAAGTTTTATATGAAATTTTAATGTCATACAATAATGATACGCAAAGTAATATGGGTCCACCATTTGCAAGTGATACGTTAATGATCGCTGAAAACGATATAAATAGTTGATAGTTTTAAAATTTGCCGTTGCGTTTGTAAACAGCCTAATGTCAAGTGACATGTAAGTTTAGGCATTTTTTTAAAATGTCATTTGTCATTTTATTGCTTGAAGTTGTTTTTTTTATAATTAGAAATCGATTTAAAAGGCTTTTATTTTTATTATTCAACACATTAGGATGAATGACATATTTCCTGTGCCACTTTTTTTTTATAAGTCAACATGACAGTTCGTGACATCGCTTTGTTGTCAATTTAAGATTTTAATATTTAGAAAATACATGAAATATTGTGATGTAACAGAACCAATTAGATGTGGAATAGTTTTGTACGTTTTGTATGAGGATTGAAACACAAACAATAACCTATTGCGAATACTAGAAGATGAAAGCTCATTTACTGCCATATATCGTCGTTGGATGTGAAATACCGCGGAAGATCAGGGTAAATACCGCGTAGCTACATTTTTAAGTTGTCGTGGTGCAGTGGGACAGCGTCTGACTGTTAAAGCGATGGATAGGGATCGAGGAATTGATTCCCAATCGCGGAATCGATTCCCACTCGGGAAATGATTACATTTAAATTTTCATTTTTTCTCTCTGCTACCTAAGTAAAACAAAGCTTCGATAAAATGGCTTGATTTCGGGAGAAAAATCGACTATGCTGGAAACAGCGTGAAGATAAAAAAATTAGTCTCAATTTTGCACTTTTTTTTGTTACGCTACGCGGTATTTACATTCTGCTCTTCCGCGATATATTGTACGTGCTATGACGATATATTTTTGTTTGAATTATTGAAAATGTTTTAAGTTATTTTTAATTTATATCTCATATATCACGTGTAGCAAAGCATTTTTAAACTTATTTCCTTTAAAGTTAAAATCCCAAAAATATGTGTTAATTATTATATAAAGATTTTCTTTTTACGTTTTCGCATTTCATAACCGTGATTTGATTATTTTTAATATTTCCAATAAAACGTAGAAAAGTTCATTTAAAATATAAAATGGAAGGTTTATTTAAGATTTAACAGGTTTTTAGGACCCTTTTTTATTGCCGTGGGTTTTTAAATTTCATAGCTAATAATATTATTCAAGTTTTTCTTGAATCACTAATAAGCTTATTATAAAGCACCTTTAGAGTTGTAGTGGTCTAATCAAGAATTAAACGCCGAAATTATAAATGAAGTTAAAAATTTTTAGTTATTCGGCTATAATACTTTAAGAAAACACACTTAATAGTACATTTGGCTTTTTTTGGCTAAACAGTCTGTTTAGTTTAAATGAAATGATAGAATAAATGTTATTTTCCTCTTCTATATCCCTCTCGTGATCAGAGACCTATGCCATTTTTTGTTTTTACATTTCAAAATATTTTTTTCTAGAACATATATTTTTATATAAAAAAATATGATTTTTTGGTTAAGAACTTCTAAAAATATGATTTAACTATAGGAACACGTGTTTACAAACCTATCATTTCATTTTTTCTTTTTTTAAATCCATACTTATATATGCTGTCCGTTTGTCTGTCACACTTTCACGCCGAATCTACGGGTCCGATTTGGATTAAAATTAGAATGAAAGAAGTAAATAATCCATGGTCACATAAAGGCTACTCATTTTTTCAAAAATCAACCTCTAAAAGGGTTTATATAGAGGATGAAAGTTTATATGAAAAATCTATGTGCTTGACCGATTGTAATGAATTTTAGAATATATAGAGTTGATAATCCAAGGTTACACATAGGCAATTTTTTTTTTTTAAAATCCATGGCATCAAGCGGGCCTCTAGCTTAAAAATAAATGCGTCATGATATGTGGCGTCTGTATCCTATACTTTCTTGCTCTCATCATTGTTCTTTTCTAAGAACTCTTCTTATTACTTTTTAAGAGTTGGTAAAAATTATATTAAAGAGAAAGGTATTAAAGAATTTTTCCTAAATTTTTTATTAAGTCACTTCAATTCTAAAGGTGCGAGAAAATTAGTTTCTTCAGTTTATATAAAATGTCAGTATAATATAAAAACGCTATACGATTTTGTAGATCATGTGTCACTTTGCCTTTATCACTATTTCAAAAACTCTACTGATTTTTTGTTTAACATTTCTCTATAATATATATATATATATATATATATATATATATATATTGTTCAAAGTTCATGTAAGGCTGTGTCGCGACTGGTTGCAAGTTCCATTCTAACCTATGCTTTTGTTTTATTATTTAACTCTTATCAACTGTATTGAATATATATTATAATAATTATAAATAAATAAATTTCACAAAAAGGTTCTATTTGAAAATTTTAAAATTAGACTTAGACCTTTTCTTAAACGTAAATAAGTTCCTATTTAATAATTGGACTTATGATGCTATCCTTGACCCTGTATTATAAATAAAAGTATCAGAAAAAAAAACAGATTTTTATATTATGCAATTTTATAACATTGTAATGACGTCTTGAATTTTATGTGTTATATATGCCAGGGGAAGCCAAACTGCAGCTTGTTAAAGTATTATTTGTAATTAATGTATCTAACTTGCTTTTTTATTTTACTGTTACGTTGTTTTAGTTTCACGCTATATCCCGTTCAGAGCATTCCGTTCACCATTTTCCGCTGAATTTTAGAGGCATTGCGTGTTAAGTTGCAGAATTTAACGCCGCGCTTTACCTCGATAACAGAGCAAAGAATTAATGCTGCGTTTTGCCTCAAGATCAGATCGAAGAAAATGGAAATATTTCCATTCCTCGAGTGGTAATCGAACCCACAAGCAGTCGCGTTTACAGTCACATGCCACGACTGGTCTCATCTTTTTTAGTATACCTTTTAAATAAGGTTTTAATTCCGGCTCGTGAAAACATTATCAAGAAGTTTGGTGACCCCTGTTATATCAAAATAATAAAACATGTTCTTTCATACAATAAATATAATAATAAAATTGGTGCTTAAATGGTGTTAATTAATACAATTATCACGATTTCTAAATAATAGTAATATATGTAATAGACAATTTATTTTTTCTTCTTAGACGTTCTTACAAAGTTGTTGCAACATAAAAAAATGAATTGGTTTGCTCTGTAATTTTTGCTTAATAAAAACCTTTTTTAAATAATATTCGTATTCGGTTTTTAATTTAAATAAAATTAGATTAATATATTTTTTACGTTTATAAATTCAATAACTTCGATAGAACAGTTATACCAAAATGACAAGAGTGTATCAGATTTTTTTTTTTAATAATAATAGTTTTTTTAATAATAATAATATATTCAACAATATACTTTATTATGTCTATTTATATTTATTTGTTTAATTTTATTTATAAATTGTAAGATTATTTTTTTAATCATAAATTATGTATTTTTTAGGTAAATATCTGTAAAGTGCTATTGTATTTCTAAAGATATATGCACAGATATTACTTTGATTTGAGTGTTTCTTATATTTTAATATTATGAAATGTAAATTAATAAAGGAGCCTTTGAAAGATACGTCATTAAATAACTGTTTAAATATATTAGAATTTATATTTTAATTAATAATTTAAAATAAATATCTTTAAAAAGCTCTTTTATCCTTTTTTTCAGATACGACCTTGTTCTACGAAGTTATTGGCCTGCCTTTGTTGTATAAAATACTGATTAGTCAAAATGTTAATCTTCTGTCCCTTTCACACTTGTAACGGATGACAGAGAAGGATATATCGTCATAGCGCGTGGAATACCGCGGTGCATCAGTTTATAAATACCGCGTATTATTTTTGGGATTTTACTAAAAGAAGGAAAATCTCGATAATTTGGTAACACAAGTAGTGTATTGTTTTGATTTAAATATGCTCTTATATTCTTATTAACTCATTCTAATAGTGTAATTAGTAATATAAGCGACACAGCGCTTTGAATTTGTAGCCATATAATTACAATTTAGCGCTTTTTTGCTGTTACGTTACGCGGTATTTATAAACTGATCTTAAGCGGTATTGCGCGCGTAACGTCGATATATGCCACGTGTATTACGAATGAGCGTGGAATTGTATATAATTTTTAAGAAATGGCTAATTTGCCAGTTTTAAGTTTTTTTTTTAAGTCCGATGGCGAAGATTTTCTATTTAGTTTTACGTTAGATTTACGTTTGTTACACGTTTTTCTATAGATATTTAATAAACACCATGTATATAGTAGATAGTACAAAAATATTAAACGAAAAACAAGTATTTGAAAATAATATGTGATTTTATTTTTGCCCTTTGAAATTAGTTTTGTTTGCTGGTTTTAAAAAAAGAAGTTTTTGCAGTACAAGGTTGTGTTTTTATAAAATAACTTTATTTTTTTGAACACGGCGGGATTCGAACCCGCGCTCTGCGAAAAACGTTCAAGAGATATACATCCGGCAAGTTCAAACCGTTACAGTTATTTGCTAACCAAATTATAAATATTTAAGACAATGCTATATATTAAATATTTTAAAAAAATCTTTAAATATATTTAAATATGCTCCTAACATACAATTATGATGAATTTAAACCTTGTCCAAATGCTTTTTGTAATTATCCACAAGAGAAAGGCATCGGAATAGTACTGAAATATCATAAATTAATTTTATTAAAGTTATAAATTTAGTTAAGAATTTTCCGTCATTGATGTAACGTACAGTGAGTGAGGTACAGTGAGAACATTGTGGCGGTGCGGGGTAGCGTCTGACTGTAAAAGCGGTTATAACAGGTTCGATTCCTTCTCGTGGTAACGATTATATATCAAGCATTCTCATTTGTACGCTCCGGTATCTAAGTCAAAGTGCGGCGTTGAGTTCCGCATTTCGGGCACAGATTGGAGAACGGAGTATCTTTACAATATTTTTAATATATTTTGGCCTACATAAAACTGAAAAGCACAGTTGTTTGGTTATGTTACCCAACAGGCAATCTTAAATGTCGGTAACTATCTACAGATATTTATATAGTGTTTTATACTAAGGAGCAGAGGCAGAAGAGCTTGGAACAGTGCCTGGGACTTGCGACATAAGTAACGATTTAGGGACATTTTTGAAATAGGCATTACCCAGCCTCGCGTCCACAACCAGTCGCTTTACAGTATGCCTAGTCCCAGTATATAATGCCTGTCGTAATTATATATTGCCTGCCGCCTATACTTAGATAATGTATCAACTTACCAAACAAGAATATAACTTCAGGTACAAACGTGGCGAGGCTCCACACGCCTTCCTTCTTAGAACGGAGGCACAATTCTAGTATATTGGAGACCAATCCTATGACTATAAAACCCAGCATGTACCATATATAGACTTGTATTAACAATCCGTTCTCCTGAAACATTTTAAAAGCTTTCAAATAATATGAAGATATAAAGAACCTATGTTATATTTTACTTAATAAGACAATAGCAGTTTCATATTATAATTTTTAAATAAAGTATATTCATCTATACTTATATTATAAATGCGAAAGTCTGTGTGTTTGTCTGTCACGCTTTCACGGCTAATCTACCGGTCCGATTTGGATGAAATTTAGAACGAAAGTAGTAAAAGTGACTGGGTCTAACATAGGCTACTTATTTTTTCAAAAATCAACCTCTAAGGGGTTGAAATAGGGGATGAAAGTTTAAATGAAAAATCTAAACCGCTTGACCAATTGTTATGAATTTTGGCATAAATATAGTTGATAATCTAAGCTTAAACATAGGCTACTTTATTTTTTATAAATGCGCCCCCGAGAGTTGCAATATAACGAAATAGTTCACGCGGCAAAGCGAGCGGGTTGCTAGTATATATATACATAGAAGCTATCGTGGCGCAGCAGGATATCCTCCCCTTTCCCCTCGGGGAAATGGTTATATTTGCATTTCCCTATTTTCATTTCCCTGCCCTAGTAAGGCAACGCATCTTAAGCGTTGAGGCCCGGCACTCAACAAAAATGAAGAATGGAGAATCTAGATACTAGGCTAAATGTAAGATCATCTAGTTTACCACCTATCTTTACATTATGTTTTTTTATTTTTTTTTGTAATGTTGACTTATTAAGGCTTAATTTTGCAAAAATATAAATGATTTTGTTCTTATACCTATATGAGCTAAGCCAAAGACTTACAAAAATACAGCCAAGTAAAAGCAACATGTTTGCCATTTGAAATAAAGTATGCAATAAGGTTTTCAGTGACTCCACATATTCCTTCACATCAGAACAATCATCTGAATTGGAATCGCTGAATAAAACATCTAAGAGACAACTTATCTGAAAAAAATTGTGAAAAAAAAATTTAAAAACTCATTAAGTTATGTAATATCTTATTTCCGTTCCATACCAATTTCAGGAAAGTCATTTTTTTTAGCTTCACGCTGTATCCCGCACACAGCAGGGTAGGCAGAGGAAACCTAGTGTTAAGACACTCTGTTCCCCGAATTCGGAGGAATTGCGTGTTAAGTGGCGGAACTTAACACCGCGCTTTGCCTCGGCACCAGAGCGAAGAAAATGGAAATATTAAATATTTCCACTCCTCGAGTGGGAATCGAAAGGAAAGTAAAATGTATGCCAAAATTTAGTTGTTTACCCCCCAATAGATTTGCCAAGCACGATTTGCTAATTACTCAGGAAAGGATATAAAACAGACGTATATATATAGCTATATTTCAGGCCATCATGTGGCATTGCATCGTAATGCGCGTCTGATTAATTGCAATTAGTTTTGGGTTCGATTGTCGATCGGTGAAATAATCATAATTTTAATATTTTAATTTCTGAGCTCTAGAGTAAAATACAAAGTGCAGCGTTGAGTTCCTGTAGTTAACAGGCAGTTCCCCTCGAACAGATATTGGGAAACGGAGTGTCGGAGTGTGTGACACTAAGCTCTCTCTGATTATTCGGCAAAAGCGTGAAGAAATTTATTATATACGTACAAAACTAACAACAGATATAAGGACCGCGGTACTTCGCAGCGACAAGCAGCAGCATGTCTTATCTTCACATAAAGTCAAAACTACTAAGTTTTCCATAAGTAATAAGTTAAAATTATATGGAATATCTTAATTGTAACTTTGATTGAAACTTGGCAGTTCTATTTGATTCGTTCAGAAATTTATTTGGTATAATTTTAATTATAATTTTTATATTATCAAAAAATGACAAGGCCAGTGTCCAGTCGTGGCGCAGTGGGAAAAGCGTGTGACAGTAAAATACTGGTTACGGGTTCGATTCCCACTCAAGGCGTGGAAATATTTAATATTTCCATTTTCTTCGCTCTGGTGTTGAGGCAAAGCGCGGCGTAAAGTTCCGCCACTTAACACGCAATGCCTTCGAATTCGGCGGAAAACGGGGAACAGAGTGTATAAACACTAGGTTCCCCATGCCTACCCTGCTGTGTGCGGGATACAGCGTGAAGCTATAAAAAAAAAGAAACTGAGAAAAAAAATCTAAACCAAAAATCAAATTAAAACTCTTCAATGTTTTGTGAATTTGATCTAATCTTTTACTTTATAAGGGTTGTCTGAAACAGCTAACCTATGGTGATAAGGCCATTACATCCATATTATGTTAAAATTTATATGTTCTTTTACTGATGTAATTTGCCCGAATATAAACTCTTGATTTTCGATAATTATTATTCTATAATTTGTATTGCTTGAGAGCGTTTATATTAATTTTTCTATTTGTTTATACTTAGGTTATTCATTTTTAAAACGAAATTGAATTCTTTGAATTTATAAAATTACTAAAGTATATATTCTTATACAAAAATAACTGGCACGCTGTTGTTGTTTTTTTAAATAAAAAATAAATATGAAAATGTCAAAAAATTGCTGTAGCTACGATTAAATGGTGAAGTTGATGTATATTTAATTGTTAATAATAATAGTAAATAAGAATGATTTCAACTTTAGTTGTAGCTTATTTAATCTTAGGATTGTCGTTAGCAGAACAGTCGATGGAAGGTAAAATATATACTTAACTATGTACATATGTATATGTAAATCAGTATTGGCTCAGTGGGACACTAGTGGACAGTGGGACACTAGTGGACAGTTGGACACTAGTGCACAGTGGGACACTAGTGGACAGTGGGACACTAGTGGACAGTGACACTCGGGATTGTTACGAATGTTTCTGGGTTTGATTCCGCATCATTAGAATGATTTTATATTATTTATTTTTTAATTCTTATTTATTAATTATTTTCTTTACTACTATGGTAAGATATATATTTATTTACCACTATCGTAAAATTGTAAACTTTAACCTTTTTAATTATAGAAATATATAATACTAGCGACCCGCTCGCTGTTTCACTGCGTTATAAAAGTTGCATTGCAACCCCATTTTCGAGCTTCTTTAGGACTCTCTGAATTATCTGTTCAATCGTAATAAAATATAGCCTATAGCACTTCTGAATAGTATAGCTTTCTATAGGTGAACGAAATTTTCTTGATCGGTTTTTTGTTTTTTTTCACGATCGGTTCAGTATTTCCGAAGATTACCCCTTACAAACTAAGTCATAAACTTTACCTCTTTATTATATTAGTATAGATAATAATCTTGGCGCAGTGTGACATCTGTCTGTACGTGCGTTGGTTGAGAATTTCATTGCCGCCGGGGAATAGTTAAATTATTTTAATTACTCGGGTGCTTTAATGTAGCACCAATACATACGTAACATCTGGGACATTAGAGGAAAGCAAAGAACAATACCTTTACATTTACCAAAAAAGAGCGCGAAATTGCAAACTTTTAACTTTAAAATTTAAATATACCACAGAATAGTGTTATTTAAAAGTATTTTGTGAAATAAATCAATCAATTTAATATCCAAACCAGATGTAATTAAAACTAATTAAACACACTATTTACTGTTTCAGATCCACTAGAACCAAGCACAACTAATTATCAAACAGATGCTCCGAACAAGAACGAAATGGAAAATGAAAATATTGATAAAAAACTTGAAGAAATCATACAATTTGCCACATTAGCTGACAAATACGGTAAAGACGTTCCAAAAGACCATACAGAAGACTTATACGAAATATTAACCGAAAAATTTAAACATCTCGTTACTTCACTGAAAACGTCGAACGATGCTTACAAAATTCTAAACAATAAAGAAATAGATCAAACTATAAAATCGATAACAAGCATTAATTATGGACCATTGCAAAAGCAACTCCTAGTTTTATTAAAAACGCTGTTTAATGTTGATCCTGTTACTACAAACGAATTGTTACCGCCGATTATAATGGACAAGTTATTGTATATATTTAAAAAAGACAGTACATTTCTTCAAAATTACGCGCTAGATATAATGAATGAATGGTTGCCAAAAAACCCTAGAATACAGGCTCGTTTAATGCAACTAAATGGCTTAGAACTTTTCTACAATCAAATTACAAAATTAGATACATCCCTAGTCAATAATTTACTTGCCTTGTTTAATAATATATTAGAAGAACATTTGTTTATTCGCAGCAGTTCTCAAAAAGATAAAAAAGAATTTGAAACTATGAAATTATATAATAATATTGGTTTAATGGATGAAATCTCGAGTCCTGCTTTGTGTAATGGAATTATGAATATATTTGGAATAATATCCACGAGAAAAGAGGCAGAACTACATCCAGTTGTGTATCAGCTCTTAAAAAATATTAAACCGTTCTGTTTAAGAAGCTATAATGGTAAGCTACAGGTTGCGAAAATGTTAGAGACTTTAAAAAGAAAGGTGAATGACCTAGAAGGAAATTCGGGCAGTAATGAGGTAAAGGACCTCTTAGACGAATATATACGGTACATAAAAGAAGGTAAACATGATGAATTTTAATTTTGTTATGTATATGAATAGTTGGAAGTTAGTTCTGAATAGATGTTATGTTAAACTTAATAAATATATGAAATAAATTATTTAATTTTTATTTCCTGTTATTACTGGGTAAATCACACGCATTTTATTACGAAACTACCATCTTTATAACTTATCTAACATAGGCTCAAAATGAAGAATGAATACTTTTTTTTTTTAATTGATAGAGTTCATTCTTAGACAATTATGGAAATGATTTTCTTAGTTAATGCTTATTAATAAATAATTTCACATTCAAATAACATTTAATTGAACAAAATGTATTTCATTAAAATCTCAATGTATGCACCTGAACGAAAAGCAATAAAATAATGAATATTATGCCAGTTTCTAGTAGTTTTGTCAGTAACTCCACTGGAAAGTTCCTTGACAAAGTTAATGACAGTAGGACCTCGAGGGTGTCATTACTTTAAAATATTTCGAGACATAAATCTAATCTTCACAGGCTAATTATTGACGGGTACCGATCATATCAATTATTAAAACGGTGAATATTTAAAAGGCGATTTTTATTCCAACTATTTATTGATTTACACAAACAACGTTTTCACTTCAGGATTGTAAGAATTCCCCTAAAAAACCATTGTCTCCTATATTTATAATCTTGGCCCGCTTTAAACAAAAATCCATTCTGTCATTCAATGACAGTCCCTTGTTCGAGTTTTTATAATAATCAACGGACAGCATTAATATTTGCAATTTTGTAAATTAAATTTATTATTACTTTGAATAATTAAAATACGTAAAAGCTGGCTTGGCTTGCATTGGCTTTAGCTTCGTTGGCTTGGCTTGGCTTAGACTGGCATTACGCCCAACGGCATATAGCAGGCTAGGCATATTGCGAGAAAAGCTGTCGTTACACAATATAATTATTAAGTATAGGTACATGTTAATATCGTTTTGTTTCACTGTTGGTCACTATAGGGATCAACATTCCTAGTAATCTTATTAGTAAGTTATTCCACCGAGTGGAAATCAAACCCACAACCGTCACGTTTACACTCAGCCTCGCGAAATAGTAAAGTTACAATGATTTTTTTCTAAATAAGCATCAATATATTTATTAGTATTGGCCAGTGTCGTTGGCCAGTGGCACAAGCGTGTGACTGTAAACGACGTGTTGTGGGTTTATAGAATACAGGAGGCAAACGAGCTGAAGGCCCACCAGGTGTTAAGTGATTACCTTCGCCCATAGACATCCACAACATTAAAGTTATGGATGCGTTGCCAGCCTTGGGAATGTAGGACAGAAGGAGGGAGGAAGGATGGGAATGGTGGGAATAGGGAGAGCTGGCTTACATGCCATCGAACCGGAACACATCATAAGATATTTGGCGGTTCGTCTTTGACATGATAGTGGTCGCGAGCCAGTCGGAGAACGAATCTCCTACCACCAAACTACTGGGTTACCCGCCTTTTACGGGACGCTACCCAGCGGCGGAGGGGAATTGTATTCTTAACCCGTCCCCCCACGGGATAAAAGTCCTTGTTGTGGGTTCGATTCACACACGAGGAGTGGAAATATTTAATATTTCCATTTTCTTCGCTCTGGTGCCGAAGTAAAGCGCGGCGTTAAGTTCCGCCACTTAACACGCAATGCCTCCGAATTCGGCGGAAAGTGGGGAACGGAGTGTCTTAACACTAGGTTCCCTCTGTCTACCCTGCTGTGTGCGGGATACATCTTGAAGCTAAAAAAAAAACAAAGTCATTCCTTCCAGTGGAAATCGAACACACAACCATCGCGTTTACACTCAGCCTCGCGAAATAGTAAAGTTACAATGATTTTTTTCTAAATAAGCATCAATATATTTATTAGTTACATACCCTTGTGTGGTCTCCACTAACCGCAGTTATTGTGCAAGGGGTCACATCCGCAACAATGGCGAGGGATGGTTGACGATTGATTTATAGAACGCTGTCAACTAGTTTGGCGATTTAAATCTATTAAAATATTTACGAATTTATAATAATAGCGCTTGAAGTGCAGTTGGTTTTTGTAAATGTTTTGCTGAATAATCAATTCAAATATTAAGAAAATGATTTTTTAAGAGTTTAGAAAGAATTAATTATTAAGGGTTCCGTCACTCAAATCCGCCAAAGAGGAGGATGGTATCTTGTGACATTAGTTCCTCTCCTCCTCCTCTGATTTACCGCTATGTCTTAGTAATAGGAAAATAGGAAGGTCCCGATTCCCTCTAGCTGGAATGATCATAATTTGATCATTTCATATCTGAGCTCTGATGAAGAAGACAGAACGCAGCGTTGCCACTCAACTCCATGATTACGATTCGGGCGGAAAATGTAGAAAAGAGTGTCTTGACACTAGGTCTTCTCTGGTAACAAAGTGATACAGATGCAAAAAGCGTTAAGTTTTAAAAAACCGAGATAATGATTTTTATATTTATTTTTTATACATAAGTACATTTAAAGGCCGTACGTATGTATGTAAATATAATTAGCTGGTATTTTTATAAGTTTGTTGTTTGAGATCGACTTTGTGAATTACACGTGTCCTCACCACCTTTTACTGTTTCAATTTAAAATTTGAGGCCAGTCGTGGCCTGTGGTCCAAAATTTGACTGTTAACGCTATTAGTTGTTCCGCCACTTAACACGCAATGCCTCCAGAATTCAACAGAAAATTGAGAACGGACTTAACATTAGGTTTCCTCTACGTGCCCTACTGTGGGTAGGATATAGCGTGACGCTATAAAAAGTGATATCATATACCAACCTGATAGTAGAGAGAATCCCAATACATGTCTCAAATTTGTCGACTGTTGAAAATTTGACACCCAGCTTCAAAGAAACTAAATATTCGTCTCCTGATATTTAATAGTCAAATCATTAATTGTGCATTCTAAATATTCTTTTACGCAAAACCCAACTATAGAATATTATTCCTATACCTTTTGCATTTACGCAATATTAATAGATCGATTTGTGATATAAAAATAACAATAAAACCACTAACCTAACCAACAGTACAGTGATCATTAGCGCCGTGACAAATAACACGATGGGTGGTCCGCCATTTTGTTTCTCGACTGGGGACGGGAAATGACACTGTTTGTAATTAAATTAAAATATATTATTGGTTTATTTTGTATAGTATGAATTGAATTTGTGAAGAAATATATCTTTGTACGGAATGAATTATTATTCGTGAGAAAATTATCTTTAATATTGAGCATATAATAAAGCCATTTTCTTATTTACTAAATCTTTGCCTGTATAGAGGAGAGTTGTACGAGATGATCCTTGTGGCTTGACCTGGTGGCACAGTGGGACAGCGTCTGATTGTATATGACTGTCATAGGTTTGATTTGATTCCCACGCAATGGATTGGCTATATTTAAATTGTTTGGACGTTTTCTCCCCGGTAAGATAAAGCGAAGCGTTGAAGACCGGCATTCACTATGTTCGTTTTGGCAGCCGAGAAATTAACGTAAGCTGAAAAAATGCAATCATCCGAAATATTTATTGTGAAGGTCATAGGCAAGAAAATTACCACGTTAATGGTAGTTATGATAATTTTGGGCTCAACTTTCAATGCCAATATAGTATATATAGCAATAGTATGATATAACGTCAAAGTTTACGCAAAAGGAACTTCTTTTGGGGAAATCAATTATTTAGGTACTAGCGGCCCGCTCGCGGCCTCGCCGCGTGCTCTACATAGCTGTTTCGTTATGTTGCAACCCTCGGGGGTGGAGTTTTAAAAATTAAAGTAGCCTATGTTTGACCTAGTAATTTATACTACTTTCTATCTAAATTTCATCCAAATCGGATAGATAGATTAGCCGTGAAAGCGTGACAGACATACAGACAAACTTTCGCATTTATAATATAACTATGGATTGTAAATATACACATACGTATGTATATATAATAAATATAAACATAACATTATATAGATATATTTAAATATCATAAAAATTTACAATTAGTTTATTCATATTAACGAAAGCCTCAGGCGGTAAACTGAAAAGGAATATTTTTCTCCTACCGTCTTGTCGACGATACATTGAGTTTCCCAGTCGATACTCTTCTTTCGACGTGCTTTCATATATTTCCTTTGTTTTCATTGTTTTATATCAGTATTATTATTTAGCGATTGCGTTATAGTGTTAATGACTTTTAATGACCTATTTTATTAACAATCTAGTGTTTCTGTAATAAGTTTTCTGTGTATTTCTGTTCCTGTTACATGTACAATTATAGAATGGTGTTGAATCATGAATAACATCTAAAGGTAAGTGGATTTCATTATATAAACCATCAACACTACAAGCATTAGCCCCTTAAGCGGATTATGTCGTATACATTTCTCCTATATGAAAGTAAACTTCACTGTGAATCGCTCAACATGTTTTTAAAAATCTTTTAAGCAATATTATTTAGCAACAAGAAATAATAATATATTTTTTTAACTTCACACTTTTCCCATATAGCGGAATAGCCAAAGAGAAAGATTTAAGATATTCCGTTCTTCACTTTTCGCTCATAATCGAGACATTTCGTGTTAACAAGCGAAAGTTAACGCCGCGCTTTGAATCGCTGCGCCGAGAAATGAAAATAATATATTCGATCGATTCGAGATTCGATTGAGAATCGAATTAAAAACGTTTGTGTTTCCAATCAGACGCTAACCCACTACGTCACAACTACCCCCAATAAATGTACATTTATAAAAAATATCTCTTCCTTTCTTTGTTTTGTGTATCGTATACATCGTGTACGTTTTATAAATGTACATTGCACGTAGCAATAATAAATACCTACCTATCTCTCTGAAATAGCGCATATACTTTGTATTTTATAGTAGCGTATCCTTTTTTCTATCCAAATTTAAAACGAAATTATCAGCTTAATATAGTGTGGGAGTCTTTAAAGCTGTGCTCACAAGTGGCAAAAGTCAAAAAGGTCGACTAAACAAACACAAAAATGGGATCGAATCGATCACTTTTTAAAAAATGAAAAAAAAATTACTGTCAAATGTCATTGTCAAAAAGCGCGCGCAATTGATACCTGTAGCCTGCACTGTGACGAATTTGCGCAAAAATCCACTTAAAATGGCCCCGTGAGAATAAAATTGTAACTTTTTTTTAAGTTTTGAATCATGAATGGCTTTTGAAACGTAATGACCGCTCTAAATAGCACTATTTGTATTGTAAATGCAATGCTTAGAAATTTGTAGTTAGTTAGTGTAGGGTGTACCTTAATATTTTATTTTACGACTAAAAAATTTGAGCGATTTTATCCTTTTGAATTCAATATCAATTAAAAAATAAATGTGATATCCAAATCATATTGTAATATCATAAAAGTTTATAATTATGTAAGTAATTATAAGTTTATAATAAAGTAAATTCTTTTACCTTTGTTAGTATATAATAATTTAATAAGCCTTAATCTCGTTCAACAATCACGTTCTAGAAATACTGCAAGAATAAAACATGAAACATAAAAATGCAGTTAATTAATTAACTTTTAAAACTACGCAGTATAAATATAATATGTAAATTTTTTTTTTAGCTTCACTCTGTATCCCGTATACAGCAGGGTAGGCAGAGGGAACCTAGTGTTAAGACACTCCGTTCCCCACTTTCCCCACTTTCCGGATGCATTGCGTGTTAAGTGGCGGAACTTAACGCCGCGGATTGCCTCGAGACACCAGAGCGAAGAAAATGAAAGTATTTTATATTCCCACTCCTCGAGTGGGAATCGAACCCACAACCAGTCGTATACAGTCACACGCTTGTGCCACTGCGCCACGACTGGCCCCGAAAAAGTATAAAAAGAAAAAATGTCGAAATAAGTAAATTATGGTGAACCTACAACAAGTAGCTGTACAGTAGGCAGGTAATAAAGCTGAAAACGTAGGCGTGATGACCCACCTGACCGAAATTCCCATGGACAGTTGTAAAGACTAATTTATGACCATGAGACATTTAATTTTATACTTGATAAATTGTTATTATTATTTTTTTTTAAATAGTCACTTAAGAATAATATATATTTTTTTTAAATAAATAACCTATATGTAAATAAGTATATTTGTAGAATATTTTATATTGTTATTGAAAATATATTTAGAAATGTAAAAAATACTGCAAAGTAATAATAAATTCTTAAGCTATATTAGCTCAATGGAACGGCGTCTGACTATAATCGCGGCTAGTCGTGAGTTCCATTACCACTAGGTAGAATGATGAAATTATGATCATTAATTTTTTTTCTGCGCACTGGGAACAAGACAAACGCGGCGTTGAGTTCTGCCAGTCAACACGCAATGTCTTGAATTCCAGCGAAAAGAATCGCGAAGATCGGAGTGTCTTGACACTAGATTCCCTCTGACTACTCTCCTATGCGGGATAAAGCGTGAAGCTGTAAAAAAAATATACAGATATTTCAACTTATCAAACTAAAATGTTACTGCCCAAATCAAATAAGCTTAAAGCTGTATGCCGCACACAGCAGGGTAGGCAGAGGGAACCTAGTGTTAAGACCCTCCGTTCCCCACTTTCCGCCGAACTCGGAGAGCGAAGAAAATGGAAACAATAAATATTTCCACTCCTCGAGTGGAAATCAAACCAACAACCAGTCGTTTACAGTCACACATTTGTGCCACTGCGCCACGACTGGCCCAAATCAAATAAGCTTAAAGCTTATATTTGTTTAAAAGCTATACCAAATATACAATAAAATTATGAATGAATTTTAGAAAAAGTGTAAAGCAAACAAACAATAAATGTTTACTCGCCATCATTAATATTAGGAAAAAAGTTCATTCAAAATCGACTCACCTGCGCCGAAAAGGGTCCGAGATATTATTTTTTATTAAGAACAAACCAATAAATCCGATAAGCGCTATAAATTTTGCTATTCAACGAATTTGTATAATTCGTAGGCGGTGTAATATTGAAAGGAGTTTTTAGTATTTTCCCACATACTGGCATGTTGGATGGCAAAAAGGTTGTTTTTTAGGTGGAACAAAGTCACACCCCGTTTCGCAGTGGCTACTTTTTAGTATTCTTTTTGTGTGTGTTGAGAAAAATTAAATTGTAGGATATATAAAGGACATTTTTGTATTTTATTGTTATGTTTTTTTATTACGTAATAAATTATTTATTCATTTCTCCGCTTCGGTGCTTAGGACAAAGCACGGCCTTAAATTCTACTGCTCAACACATACCGTCTAGATTTCGGCCAGAAAGAGGAGAATGTCTCGACAGTAGCTTTTCTCTATCCACTTTAAAAGTACCACTGTAAAAAAGACAGTTAATTTAGCATATATAGCCACCTGATTTATGATACATTTAGCTTATCCATTTTAATTAAATATTTTTTACCTTGCTACCAAGGGAATTTAACGTGACATTTCATGCACTGTGTATTTGTACATCCCTTGTACCCCGTTGTTGGTGCTTAAGGATAAGGATATGGAAGAATCTAAAAGTGCACCACCACCACCATTATTTATTATGCAAAGCAAAAATAAAAAGTACTCTATATTATTTCCTATTATAATAAAAAAATCTGGTAATATTAGATAATGAAAGCGTAATGAAAGTATAATGTAAGCAAAGAAGTACATAACACTGTTATTTACATGCTATAGGTAGGTGTATACACCTACCTACAACATGCACCTATAGGTGCATGAAATGCCACGTTAAATTCTCTTGCTACATACAACTTGCTCCTATAGTCTTCGTGTTGAATAGTAATTAACTCGCGGGGATAGATTAATAATATGATTTCCCTTTGCTGATAGGTAGCATCTCGGAAAGGAGTTACCCTGTAACTTGGTGGTAGGATATTTATTCTCCGACTGGCTCGCGACCACTATCATGTCAAAAATGAACATATTTGGTCATATCTTTCGGTTCGATGACATGCTAGACATCTCTACCTATTCTCAATTTATTGTTGTACTAACACTTATCATCAGATCCTTCTGCTCTTTTGCTCCGATTTATAATTAAACAAAAAGTATGTGTACATACAGATACACTTCCTATAATATAATTCATCCAACGCCCATGTCCTTATACGTATCCAGATCCGAAACATTACTTTTAGAATGTTCCAAGTTAAAATATCACTAAGTGACAAATAAGGAGTCATGCTGCGTCAGTCAAACGGACTTCCGATTCTTTCCTAATAATGTGCAATGTTACCAAAACTGCACATTATCGTGGGAAACTAACTTAACAGCTTTATTAAATTATTTATTATCTGTCTAAAGGGCTTTTAGATGGTAATACAAATATTATTATGTCCGGGGTTGGATTTTGTTTATATACAATTTATTTACTTTGCAGCTTCTTGTTTTTTCCGTCGTGGCAGTTTAATCAGAGAGGACTAGTGTCAAGACACTTCGTTATCCACTTACCGCCCGTAATCGAGACGTTGCGTGTGAATGGCGGAGATCAACGCCGCGCTTCGACTCAGGTGCGACTAAAAATGAGAAATAAGTATAATATATAATCTTTTTTTTTTGACAAAAGTAGAAAGTCTAAAGGGTTGAAATAGGAAAGTCTATAAAAGTTTAAGCTATTTGACATTAAGAAAGATAGTTTATAACGCAAGGACAAATGTACGTTACCATTTTTTTTTAAATTATACCTAAGGGGTTGAAATAGGAGGTGAAAATACGATGAAAAATATAAACTCCTTAACTTAAGCGAAAGCGCCAGCCATCATAAATATGCAGTTATAGCATCAGCGTCAGCGTCTGGCTATAATAATAAGCGCGATTGTTATGAGTTCGATTCCCACTCGGTGAATGTTTTATATAGATTTTCATTTCGCTCTGATACCTAAGACAAAACTCGGTGTTGAGTTCCTCCTCACAATACACAATGTCTAGATTTCAGGCAGAAAGTCAGGACAGAGTGTCTTAACACTAGGTCCTCTATATATTCCGGGGTACGCAGAAGATTCAGGTACCTGTGGCCCCGGATTGTGGCGGTCGAGGAGGAGCACCGTGAGGTTTTAGTGGGTATACGGACGGCTCAATCCGGAGGCCCACATAACCACGTCCGAGTCCCCAATCGGGCTGGTATCCGCAACGGATTTCCTCACGTAAAAAAAAAAGGTCCTCTATCTATCCTGCTATGGGAGAAATATCGTGAAGTTGCTGTCTATAGCTGTAGAGTAAAGGCGGACGAAGCCTCAAGCGGGTCACTAGTGACCTATACATTAACGTCTCACACCTATAAAACTGTCAATAATCGAATTACTATTAATTCTACAGTATAATATTATTGTGTAACACATAATGCCTTTAAATTTCTCAAAAATCTTTTTAAATCACAAGTGTGTCACAAAGCGTCGAGTCAAAATATTTAACAACGGCTAATTGTTTGTCTGTTTGCATTCATTCAATACCGGAAGTCCGATCTTAAAGTACAATTTTACTTGCGTATTTTTTTTTTCTTGCATGATGTATCGATTTCTATATTGTAAGTTAGCTTGGGAAGTTTTTATATTGGTGGATTGAGCTTGCCCTTAATAATGTTGTTTAAAATGGCTGGTGATTTTACGATTTTACTGACATTAAATAGTATTTTTTGTAGTAAATATTTATTAAAATATGGTATTGATGATTGTTTTCCGTCACATGTTTTAATTTTTGATCAAATAAATAAATTGAGTATTTTCTTTTAACATTGTATTTTTTTAATGTTAACGTTTTGCTTAATAAACCCACAAACTTGTTAATCTGTGCCATTCAAACTATCCTTGCGCGTATAAAACCTAGGACGAGCATTTTGAAAAAACCACGTAACCATTTTTAACGTAACTTTACAAAAAGAAGAAAAAGCTCTATCATTTACACCAATAATGTTCAGAGATATTGTTTTGATAGCATTAGGCCTTCATTATCTGTGGTATTGACTAATTTAAAAAGTGTAAACAATAACGTGGGCGTAGGCAGCGCTTAAAATGTGTGGCCATAACATTAAAATTTAACACTACTTTCTGTTACGTTGCGCGGTATTCACAAACTGCTCTTCCGAGGTATTGTATGCGCAACGACGATATAGTATGTATATGTTATCAAACTAAGTATTTTTTTAATCATTGATACACTATTATTAAGATATCAGTAGATCAACGGTAGAAGGTAAATGCCAAGAAACTTTCTTAAAATATCTAGTTATCGGCTAGACCAGTAAGCAGTAACTTAATCCGGGAAAAAAACTCTATCGAAAATCTTTTTAGTTAATAAATATCATTTAACCGAGAAAACGGGATGCTGAAAATATAAAATAGCTATAGTCCCATAGATAATGCGGGTGAAGTTGCGAATAAGAAGCTAGTATATAATAATAAATAAAATTGAAGTGTCTGTTTACAATATTAGACAGTAAGCTAGGTTTGGGGCAAGTCGTGGCGCAAAGGCACAAAGTATGATTGTAGAGCGACTGGATGTGGGTTCGATTCCTACTCGAGGAGTAGAGATACTTAATATTTCCATTTTCTTCGCTCTGAGGGAAAGCGCGGCGTTAAGTTCAGCTACATAACGCGCTATGCCTTCGAGTTCGGCGGAAATTAGGGAACGGAGTGTCTTAACTCTAGGTTCCCTTTATCTACATTTTTGTGTGCAGGATACAGCGTGAAGCTAAAAAGAATTATAATTCTACGCTAAAGATGTCGCGAGCACACATAGTATTATATAAAAATCGTTGCGATACTAACAACCCCAATTATTACGTGTGAAAAGTCATCGCGCTGCGATAGTCGATTTAAAATGGCGTCGTACAAAATAAGTATATATATATATATATTTTTAAAGTATTCCAACATATAAGTATAAAACAAAAACAGCAATAATTAGAATATATTAAAAAAAATTACAAGAAATCATGTTTGTGTGAAATTAGTTAATTTATTTAAAAAATTACCTTCTTATGTTTTATTATATAGCCATATACTTAAAGTATATAAAATTAAAAACGAAGTTACTTTGATACCAATATGCACAATGCCTTGTCTACCGCTAAACGTATTGTGTATGTAATTAATGTAGAATTAGGAATCTAACCTCTTTTTAGTTTTCTTTTTTTGTTTCATGCCTATATAAACCGCTGGTCAGATGCATCTGTCATATTCTGTTCGTAGACTTCCGAGGTGATTCTTTTTGTTGAACTTGTTTCTCTAGTTTTACTTCTAATTGACTTAAATTGTATAATATTAATTGTTAAATGTGCTGCCATGGTTAATACTGAGTAAGTCATTATGTTTGTTTAAATGTAGTTGATGTTTTACTTTGTTAATCGCTTTGAAACTGTTTAAAAGTTCTAAACAATTGTAACTTTGGTTAATATATTATATTTTTGTAATCTTTTCCTAATTATTTGTGGCCAGTCGTGGCCCAGTGGCACAAGCGTGTGACTGTAAACAACTGGTTGTGGGTTCGATTCCCACTCGAGAAGTGGAAATTATATTTCCATTTTCTTCGCTCTGGTGTCGAGGTAAAGCGCGGCGTTAAGTTCCGCCACTTAACACGCAAGCCTCGAATTCGGCGGAAAGTGGGGAACGGAGTGTCTTAACACTAGGTTCCCTCTGCCTAGCCTGCTGTGTGCGGGATATAGCGTGAAGCTAAAAAAAAAAATATATATTTAATATACTTCACTCCTCTTTCCTAATTGTGGTTTATATTGAAGAGGCGTCTGACTGTTAAGCGATGGTCGCGGGTTCGATTCGTACTCGGGGAAAGATTATATTTAAACTTTCATTTCTTCAATCTGGTAACTAAGACGAAGCGCAGCGTTGAGTTCCGCCACTTAACACCATTGGGTGTTAACACCATTGGGTGCCTCCGAATTCGACGGAAAATGGGGAACGGAGTGTCTTAAAACTAGGTTCCCTCTGCCTACCCTGCTGTGTGCGGGATACAGCGTGAAGCTAAAAAAAAATAGAGATTAACAATACCCCTTTTCTTACTTACAACACTAATCGCGTGTACAGCAATTTTCAATTTTCAACTTTTACACGGTGATAAAGCTGTAACTTTTTAAAAGCTGTAACTTTTTAATAAGCGGTTGGAACTTTACCAACTTCACGAACTTCCAGTAATTGTGACCGGAAAAATTTCATTATAAAGATTGAACACTTGTACTGTTGAGTCAGTAATATTTTTTAAACTTTTATTTATAACCTCTTTCTTTTCTATTCTAAAGTTTCTAGGTCTTGTCTAGGGTTATTAAGACAGATGTCTACTTATTTTTTCTTTAAAACAGTTTTATGGGCCCAGTCGTAGTGCAGAGGAACAAAGTCTGGTTGTGAGTTCGATTCCCACTCGAGGAGTGAAAATATTTATTATTTCCATTTTCTTTGCTCAGGTGTCGCGGTAAAGCGCGTTTAGCTCCGCCAGCTACAACACAATGCCTCCGAATTCGGCGGTGCGTGGGGAAATGAGTGTCTTAACACTAGGTTCCCTCTGTCTACCCTGCTGTGTGTGGGATATAGTGTGAAGGTAAAAAAAACCACTTTGATATTATTTTGTTAAAATGAGACGCATCGTGGCGCAGTGTGCACGACTGTAAATGTCTTAGTTGTTAAATGAATGAATTAGTTGTGAGTTCAATTCCCATTCAGGGAAATTATTATATTTATTTTTTTTTCATTTCTAAGCTCCGGTAAGAGAAAAGGCGGCGTTGAGTTCCGCCACACAACACATGATGTCTCGATCGGGGTGGAAAGCGTAGAAGTAAGGATTTAATACTAATTTATCTCTAAATGCCCTGCTAAGGGCAATATTTTTTGTGGGTATTATTTATACTTACTTACATGTGTTTTTTTTTTTGAAAGATATGTAAGTAAATCCACTACTACTATTTTTTTATTATAGTTATACTCTTTTTAGGGTTATGCCAAAATAATACAAAATATAATTTTAAAATATAATTTTTATTATTAAATTCCATTTCTTTTGAGTATAAAAAATATTGTTGCACACATTCCTATTTACACAATAATTATTCCTAAATAAATGTTTCTCCAAAATTACTTTTATTCTCATCTTACCTAAATATAAAAAAGTCACTATTTGAACAGCCTAATAAATATTTAAATTTATCTAAAAAGTGAAAAGACTGAATTCGAACCCGTGCTACTTGGAAAACGTCTACACGCTCGGACGTCTAAGCCATGTGTTCTACATCCCGCTACGTTGAAACTTATATACGTTTATTACAACTTATTATTGTTAGAATCTCTGTAGAGATGACACTCAAGAATAACACTTTTAAAATGTTCAAATTATCTAAAAAGTATTTAATATCCATATAAATAGGGAAACCCGCCAACATGCGGCACGGCAGATAAAGGCACAAAGACAGGCATCATGCGTTCAGCTTGCAAGTAATGGGTTCGAGTGTGTTTCTTCAAATGGTCCCTGCGTCCGAACTTCTTGCCACAAGTAGGACAAGGATAAGGTCGCACTCCTGAATGTATTCTCTTGTGCCTCGTCAACTCTTCATTCCTCGTGAAACTCTTCCCGCAGTTCTTTTCGTCACACTTGTATGGTCTTTCGCCAGTGTGAATCCGAATATGACCTTTTAGCTGCCCATTATTGGAAAATCCAACTTGACAATGGGGACATTTATACTTTTTTGGTCTCTGTTTTCGCGCGTTTAGCATTTTGGCTTCGTTTTCTTGGTGTAATATCCTCGCGTATTCTAGTTCCATGGCATATCCTTGTGCTAGCGATTCTAGTAGCAAGGGGTCAGTTGGTGGCACACCAAGGGTGGTGGCGATGTCCGTTGACATGTATTCAGGTATATAACTATGATTATACATGTTCGGTGGTAGACTGTTTGGTGGAAATATTGCTTGAGGTGGAGTTCCTAAAGGAGATTTTTGAGGTTCACGAGATTTTTCCTTTTTTATAGCATTTTTTGGTTCTTCAAGTAATCTATCGCAACACAAACTTAGACTAGCTACAGGTGAATCCGAGATGTCTACATTGTGTTTAATTTCCACTTTGGTCTGTTTATCATCTTCATTGTCTACCGTAGTCGTAGATACGGTTGCATCTTGATAATTATTACTATCGCTCTTCTTAAATGTGCCACGTATTTTCCGCAACCGACTCTCACGTTTTTCATCCTTTATTTTCTTAAGTTCTGTTGCTCTTAATTTAGTTTTGTCACTAATTTCGTTTGGATCTTCATTTTTCTCATCACTCACATCCCAAGGCCTAAAAAGCCTTGAATAATTTTGCTGTACAGATAACATTTTATGAAAAACTATTAGTATCCTCTCACACACGATCAAGTGGCAGACTGGGACCCTTTCTCGTTTCAACAACTTTTATATACATTTCTTTAACAATAAATTTAATAAAAGCGCCCAAAAGTAGAGGGATAACCGATACCATTGAATGAACGAAAGAGACGAAATATTTTTCAATTGTTGCACACTTAAAAACGACTTCTGGATTTTAACGTATCACACAAAGACAGTACTAGAATAGTAATCTTTATTTCTATAGTAGTAGAATATAATTTTATGTGTATTTCAGTTGTAGTGTTGTCCTTTTGTGTATTTTAATGTGTATCTTTGAGATAGGGGTGTGTAATGTTATTTATGTTGATTTTTGTGCGTCGTCCGGAGGCGGGCTAGGGGGCAGAGCGGCATGCTCGAGTGGTCGCGGCCCTCGCAGCTGCTTGCGTGTTTGTTTTAATGGTTTCGATTGTTGCGGTTCTGGATTTATGTGTTATATACACGTGATGCACAATGTGAGTATATAAAGACTCGCTGTAGGGTTTTAGTTTATTGTAGACGTAACATCTGACTCTAGAATTTATTAATTTTCTAGAGCCTGTATTTAAAAAAAATAAAGTTAACAATGACGTTTTTCTTTATAGTTCCTGAAAATATTCGATTTTTCATTGTTTATTATTATAATGTATTAATTGTTAATTTGAAAAATAATTGCTACTAATATAGTAGAGTTTCATAAAATTATTAAACTATAAATATGTATATAAATTTTACATATATGTATGTGACGCACTGTAAATGCAAAACATACAGACTCACTTTAGTCTATTGTAGTTATAACAGATTCCTTCGTTTCCCAGACTCGAATATTAAACAAATAAATTTTTAGAACAGTATTATTATCTTTAAAAATTAAACGTTCGATTTGATATATTATTGTATTAATTTAATTATTTTTTCAAGTAAATTGTTTATAGCAATATATTTATTGTTGCAAAAATTTTGAATATACCTATATAAGAAAATATATATGTTACATACACGTGAAACCCACTGTGGGGCTTAAGTTTATTGCAGATATAACGAATTTATTAATTTCCTTTATAATATAATTATATATTTTTATTACAGAATTATTATTTTTACTGAAAGGTTATAATATTATAATAATATTTTTCTAGGTTCATGATGTTTTTTGCATAGTAAGGGGTGAGAACTAATTGCAAATTACTACCTTTTCCACTTTCCGTTAAATGTTAAGTCTAACTCAGTCGTGTTTTTGTCTTGTCAACTAAGCAGAAACATAAAAATAATTTAAATACAATCATTCCTACGAATAGGGACCAAACCTACAACCGTCGCGTATAAAGCCAGACGTTAACACATTCGCTTCAATGGCAGGATAATTATTTAAAAAATTGAATAAAACCTACCGATTTCAGTAACGAAATCTCAGTAACGAGAAATCCACCTCCAAAAGGCTGAATTAGGAGACAAAAATGAGTATAAAATGTAAACATCTTTACTTAAGCGAGAACGAAAATACGAAGCTACTATATTTACATTTTTAGAGCTAGCTATATTTTGAATTTAAATTTGGATTTAAATGTATATTGGTATTGCCACACGAACGAAGTTGCGAGCAGGTCACTAGTATACTCATAATTTTCTATTCTAATAAATCACACAACACACAATGGTCTACCAATTTCATCCAAAGTTGAATTCGTAAAATACAATAACATACATTTCCTGGTTTATCATAAAAAGTAACCAAAATTGATCGAAAGCTTCAATCTAAACAAGTAGATACTATTCAAATACAATGGACTTGATTGCGGAGCTTTGATGCATTTGGACAGTTTCCCAAAGAATCGCGGATTTGGTTCGATCTGTCACTTTTGGTGTCACATGATGGATTACAATATACGCGTTCTAATAAAGTTAATGCAATATTTTTACTAAAACGTTTATAATTTTTATATTTCACTTTAGGTCAGTCGTGGTGCAGCGGTAGTATGACTGTAAATCGACTGGTTATGGGTTCGATTCCCAATTAAGGATTTAAAAATTTTATATTCGCTCTTGTGTCGAGGCAAGGAACGGTGTTAAATTCGCCACCTTAACAAGTTATGCAGGCAGAATTTAGCAGAAAGTGGGAAACGGAATGTTTTAACACTAAGTTCCCTCTGCCTACGTTGCTATGAAAGGGATAGAGGCTGAAGCTAAAACAATACATTAAATTAATAATTAATTGTTATTTTTATATCAAAACTAGTTACTATTGGTCCGTTAATCAGGGAGAACTTACCGATAACTTATTATGCAAAAAAAATTATACTAAAATACTTGTATATTTTCTAAATTATTATGACACTTAAGGCTAAAGCAAATTAGACTTCAAAAAGTGTATAATCTTATAGAAATTTCGTATCCGTATCTTATAGGTAAACTCATTACTTAAACGTCGCCCAGAATTTCATTTGTGTAATCCCTTTTTTATTATTCCCGTAGGAATTTGGAAAGACTTTTCCCATTCAACTCTAAAAAACTTACCTGTTAAATTTCAGGTTTGTTGCAATTTCACCCAGTACAAGCGTTGAGCATTACTACGTAAGCGTTTTATATACATGTTTACAGATTACTTACATGTCGAAGAACCAAGTCGAATCTTAGTGTTCTAATCAGTCTATATAATATAGGGTTTACATAATGTGTCTATATAAATTTTTCGATTACTTGAAAAAAGTCTGAATCAATGTATACAATATAAATTCATAAACTATCTGTGGACATTTTCTTTTCTTAATTCTTAAATCTCCTGATTATTAATATTAATTAGAAAAGTGCAAATACTTTAAATATAAAGCAGCTTCACACCGTTTCCCTCATAACAAGGCAGTCAGAGAACCAGACGGAGAAGCTTTTGCCGAAAACACTCCATTTTCCACTTTTGTATTGGAAATTGAAATATTGCGTATTGACTGGCGGATTTCAACGCCGCGCTTTATTAACCACTACCGAGATATAAAAATATTCCCCGACTGAGAATCAAACCCACAACTGTCGCGATTTTAGTCAGACGTCAGTCAGACGCAAACACTGCGCCCCGACGACGTTATATTCAATATATATAACCTTAAATTTATTTTGTGGCCAGTCATGGCCCAGTGGCACAAGCGTGCGTGCCTGTAAGCAACTGGTTGTGGGTCGACTCCCACTCGAGGAGTGGAAATATTTAATATTTCCATTTTCTTCGCTCTGGTATCGAGGTAAAGCGCGGCGTTAAGCTCCGCCACTTAACACGCAAAGCCTTCGAATTCGGCGGAAAGTGGGGAACGGAGTGTCTTAACACTAGGTTCCCTCTGCCTACCCTGCTGTGTGCGGGATACAGCGTGAAGCTAAAAAAAAAGACTTTTTTTTTAAACAGGTCAGCTGTAAAGAACGTATAAACGAGACTACTCTTTGTGTTACGAGGTCAACATTTGTATAAGATACAAGTGGGCTAATTCTAAAGATCGATACATCAAGATTTTGACTCTTTATTTCTTAAAATTCTGATATTTTTGAGCACGCCTTTATATCGCGGGCCTGAGTGATCGATATGCCGTTATACAATTGGATATTATACTTGTGTATATCGATACAAAGTTAATTCCGTTATAAAAGTGAATTTAACAATATTTTCCGTTAATAATTCTTTTTATTAATTTACATGTTGTACTTCTACACGAATAAGTAAAACGTTTACTCGGGACTCTTACTGGCAGATAGCTAATATCTACTTGGACAATGTAGTAACTTAAACTATTTTTCTTTTAGATTTAGACGTACCAAGTCACGGGCACACGTAGTCTTATTTAATTTCCATTTACAAGCATTATTTAATAGTAGTGCGAAATCGTTTAATATTAGTGCGTATTACAATTTTTATTTAATAGTAGTGGCCAGTCGTAGCGCAGTGGCACAAGCGTGTGACTGTAAACAACTGGTTGTGGGTTCGATTCCCACTCGAGGAGTGGAAATTATATTTCCATTTTCTTCGCTCTGGTGTCGAGGTAAAGCGCGGCGTTAAGTTCCGCCACTTAACACGTGAGCCTCCGAATTCGGCGGAAAGTGGGGAACGGAGTGTCTTAACACTAGGTTCCCTCTGCCTACCCTGCTGTGTGCGGGATACAGCGTGAAGCTTTATATAAAAATAAGTAAATTATATTTTTATATTATCTATGGAAATATTAAAATTAAATGGATAACTTATTATAAAGCCTAACAAAAAATCATCAAAATAGTTTGTATAGTAAAAATTGACTCATTCATCCATTCAAAAAATAAAACCTACCATTCACGAATATGGTTTTAATACAGTCATAGTAACTTCTAATTTCTATATAAAAGTCATATAAATCTTCGAACACACAAAGTTTAGTGTATTTCAATAAGATTTAAAGCAATTTCCTAAAAGCGTGACAACTTTATAAACTTCGAATGTTTTTTTCGCATAGTATTGTACTTGTCGATTACTACGCTTGTCGTGAAATGCCTGAGTTATCAATGGGGAACGTAAACTTATACAGCGTGGTCCAAAATATACAGCTTCACGCTTTTTCTCTCGTAGCGGGGTAGTTAGAAAGGATATGGTGTAAAGATAATCCTCCACTTTCCGCCCAAAATCGAGGATTTTGTGATGAGTGGCGGAATTTAACGCCGCGCTTTGTGTTAAAGTGTGTTAAATTTAAAATGTATACCATAACTATCGGACTGCTTATATAGGTTTGAGCGGTCGCAATTACGAACATCTTAGAAGTCTAAGTAAATTTTTAATAGTAAAATGCCTCGTTAATATCTTAAACTTTTTGTCATCGTCGTTTATTTCTTTTTCTAAGAATGTATTCTAATACATTTTGAAGATTGGCTATAACTGAAGTTTTAAACTGTAAATCAACTTATATTTTATTAGGTAAGTACTTTAAGATGCATTCAAAATAAAAAAAAATAGCCAGAAAATGAAAGAGAGAGAGAGAGAGAAATAACACATTACCCACTTTACGAAATTTCACGGCGTTAAGTTCCGCCACTTAACACGCAAGCCTCCGAATTCGGCGGAAAGTGGGGAACGGAGTGTCTTAACACTAGGTTCCCTCTGCCTACCCTGTTGTGTGCGGGATACAGCGTGAAGCTAAATTAAATTAAATTAAATTTCACTGAAGAATCTTTTTTTAAATATAATTACTAAAAATAGCTATGCTAACTATTTAATAATATTCTAATAAAGAAAAAAACGTAGTGTTCAGACACTTAATTATCTCTACCTTACTCCAACATATTATAAAGTGAACATACTGTATATATTTCGCGATATTCTGTGTGGTCTACATTTGACCACAACCGTGTTAGTTTAGAACAAAATACGCTATAAATTTAAAAAGGCTGACAACTCATTGTCCCCGATATCTTCATTGATGGTGCAGACAGACGGACGCCGTGTGCTTTTTATGTATGTATCGGATAACATTGTCGGAGCGTTACGTAGCTTTCATACAAATATTATGATGCTTGTACATCAATTACTTTATTTTTCAATGTTATTATTTAACTTTTAATACATATTTTTTCAAGTTCCATTTTTGTCGTAGTAGACAGAGAGAACCTAGTGATAAGACACTGTGTTCTTGACATCCAATGTGTGTTGAGTGGCGGAACTCAACACCACGCTCTGTCTTGTAAACGGAGCGAAGAAATGTGAATAATTTAAATGTAATCAATAATGGTAAAACGAGAGTGAAGGTGCTGCTTATACATAGTTTAAAAATAATCAATTTCTTTGAACTGTGGTAAAGTTTTGGTGAAAAATATTATACTTATTGATTTTTTAAATTATGTTATTACCTAACTACACGAAGGAAACACTTTTTAGACTACTTTTTAAGAATATTGACCATATTGAGTATAAATAAAACTTGATATAAAAAAATCCAGTCATGGCCCAGTGGCAAAAGCGTGTGACTGTAAACGACTGGTTGTGGGTTCGATTCCCACTCGAGGAGTGGAAATTATATTTCCATTTTCTTCGCTCTGGTTTCGAGGTAAAGCGCGGCGTTAAGTTCCGCCACTTAACACGCAAGCCTCCGAATTCGGCGGAAAGTGGGGAACGGGGTTCCCTCTGCCTACCCTGCTGTGTGTGGGATACAGAGTGAAGCAAAAAAAAAATATAAAAAATAGAAATTTTCGTGTATTTCAAACACACTCGTTATATATATTTTATGTCAAATATAAACGTAGGTAAAGTTGCTAATCAAGGTGTTGCCTGCGCATAAGTACACGACATCTATTATTTATAAATAAATAAATTATTAATGTTCCCCCACACAGCAGGGTAGGCAGAGGAAATCTAGTATTAAGATACTCCGTTCCCCACTTAAATAAATTATTAAGCTTATTTTAAGAAAATTAAAATTAAAAAAAGATTAAGAATGCTTTTGATTGGATCATATTTTTAACTGTGTCCTCTTTATAATAGTCAACCTTAGGAGTAAATTCTTTAATTTCTGTATTGGCTTTCGATCTTCTAAACATTTGTACTATACGTAACCGAACTTAGTACAATTTATTTTTTTTATTTTAGGAAAAATAACCAACTACCGTATGTAAAAACATTACGCAATTCTCCTGAATGTAAAAGCTAATGATTATGGATTCAATTCCCTATAGATTACTTATATATTGCTGATCTGTTAAAACAAAAGCGGTGTTGAGTTCCGCCACTTAAAAAGCAATAGCTCGAAAAGGAAAACATAGAGGGTAAAATAATGGAGAACAGAGTTACTGAGCTAGGTTTTTAGGCTCTCTTGATGTAAACTGTAGCTTACGAAAAATTGTGAAGCTAAAAGAAAAAGGCTGTAGCGGCGCAGTGGCACACCGTCTGACTGTATCACGATGGGTTTAGGTTCGATTACCACTCGAGAGAATGATTATATTAAAATGTTAATTTCTTTGCTCTGGTACCCAAGACAGCGCGGCGTTAAATTCCGTCACACAACACACAATGAATGATGATGATGATGAAGTGTCTTAACACGTTGACTGCCAACACGGTCAATGCTGACCGACGGCATGCTATCCGGTAACGTCGGTCAGCACTTGAAATTGTCTTCTTACTTCCAAGTATTTTACATTTTACAAAAACCAACTTATTTTAGAGAAATTAGTGAGCCACGCGGGTCAATATGTATGGCTTTTAATTAGATAAAAGTGCCCTACCGATACCGCGGTCAGCGTTGACCGACGCGGCCCGAACGGAAAGTCTCATTGTCGACCAGTATTGACCGACGTGGCCCGAACAGGAAGATACATAATTTTGCTTAGCGTTGAACGTGTTAACACTAAGTAATCTCTGACTGGGTATTTAGTGGGAAAAAGCGTGAAACTTTAAAAGAAACATTTAATAATAAATGCTACAAGTCAAGCTCGCCACTTAATTGATTTAAAGAGTAATGTCACCGCAACACGAGGGGGACTGGGGTCAGTGGGAGGAGCCTTCTCCCCTCGGCGTCGGTTACTGGAATTATTATTTTTACTTATATTTTATAATGGAAGGGAAAACCGGAGTTAAGTGACGGTATAAATGTTTTAAGTTGAGGAAAGTTTGTTTATTATAGAAACAACTAAGTTATAAAATTCAAAACAGTATACACCTGTATACTGTTTTGAATTTTCTTTAATTTATTTTTAACTGAGGTTATTTTAAAGAAATTATCAAGATCACTTTTCCAATTCGTTTATTTAATTATTTATTACTTTAAATTTAAAGAGAGGAGTTCAATAATTTAAAAAGTATTACTAGAAGAAAATTGAATATAAAATTTTGTTAAATATTATAGATTTTATACAAAACAAGAAACGAACTTAACTAGCAATGCATCTTCAATCTCTTTTACCGATTGAAAGTAGAGATTTAATTGTCGAAACACTACGCCTCTGCCGACTTTTGCGAAAAAAAGCATATAGGTACAAAAAAAAATAAGTTAAATAAAATACAGATAATACTTTAAGGTTCTCATTTAAATACATTTATTGTAAGTAAAATATCTTTGGAAATTGGTTTTTAAATATGTAAAATTATTTTCTTCAAAACAGCGCCTGTATTTTGCCATTTCAAGTGAATTTAAAAACATCATAGCCTACTATGTAGTAGGTAGTAAATAACATAGTAGGTATATTTTATATTAGAGTTTATTGTTTAGCAAATCGTTCGTATATAATGTCCAAGTAACTTCAAAAACTGCGTCACTATTTCTGTATAGGAAGCATGTATAACAGTCACATTAGATAGGTTTAGGTTTAAAGAACTTAATTATCGTCAAAGACACTGTCACTTATGCGATAAAACGACTTAACATAAAGTGTAATACATTACACGGTCTATCGATCACGGCCGATCAATAGATCGGCTATTATTCTTTCGCATAAAGATTTTCATCAAATTATTAAAATTGTTCTATCATTATACTAATCTACTTTACACTGCCTAATGCTGAATCTGACTCGGTTTATGTTGACATAACCATGACCGAGCAGAAGCGTCACTATTGTATTACACTTAGTGCACTACACACCAGTAGTAGTGCTCTGTGTTGTCAAATAAATTGCGAGTATTAAGGAAAACTGTTAAAGAACCACGATTAGACCCTGGTACTTACAGGCTATTTTTTTTCCAAAACCTTTAGAAGTTTTTAAAGGGAATGAAAGTTAGTATAAAAAATCTAAACCACTTGACCGATTTTGATGAATTGTCTCAGGAAAATAGTTGATGAGGCAAGATCTAAAATACTTACCTTTTTTTCAAAAACCAGCCCTTAACAGGTTGACGTATATAAACTGTTTTTAAACATTTTTAAAGTGTTACTCCACACTTAGGACTTCCTGAACGGTATTCATGAGGTTCGAATCCCGTTGCGTTCAAATTTTTATACGTTTTCTTTAAATGTATATAAACTGCTTTACTTAAGCGAGAACGCGGGCAGTCGGAAACAAGAAAGTACTAAAGTTGTGTAGTTCACGCGGACTACGCAGCGAGCTGTACGCTATTATAGATACATATATATTTACTATCTGTACATCTGTATGTTGTAACAGAAACTACAAAAAAAATAATAATGTCGCGGTACAGTAGATGTATACAAGCTTAAGTGCCAGCCATGGTTGTCAAACACTCGCTTAGTCAATATCTGTTAATATTGTACTCCAAACCGCTCTGATACACTTCTCACTTAGTTTTGTACTTCAATTCTTTTTTTTTAGTTTCAACTTAGCTTTCAAATTCACTTAAGTCAAAATATTGAACTTTCGTCTATTAAAGAGGTCTTCGTGGACTGATTGGAAATGACTATGTTTAAATTTTCATTTCTTCACTCTGGAGAAAAGATAAAGTACGACGTTGAGTCCCCACTCAACTAACAATGTCTCGTGGAGGGCGGAATGTCTTAACACTAAGTTCTCCCTGTTTACCCAGCCATACAGGAAAAAGTGTGAAACTGCAAAATCTCTTAAAAGGATGAGTTTGAAAATTAAAATGGAAAAAATTAAGTTTGGCAGCGTAGTAGAACAATATCTGACTTTAATTGCTATTGGTTGTGGTTTCGATATTCCCTCGGACAAATTAGCATAATTTCATAACAAAAACGAAGCAACGAAAAATAATATATACAATAATCATTATTACTCCTGAATGGAATCGAACTCGAACTGACGAAATCGAACATACAACCATCACGTTTACAATCAATTCCCTTCCCACTGCACCACAACACTCTCAAAACCATAAACTAAAATACACATAAGTAAGTGACATTTCAAAATGAACACATAAAATGATTATATTCGTACCTCCGAGCAAAGCCTACAATGCGACATTGTCGGCCCAACATAGATTCGCCACATCAATACTTGACCGCTCCAATTTACACTTTTGT
Source organism: Dryas iulia moderata (assembly GCA_019049465.1). Taxonomy (NCBI): domain Eukaryota; kingdom Metazoa; phylum Arthropoda; class Insecta; order Lepidoptera; family Nymphalidae; genus Dryas; species Dryas iulia. The sequence continues at coordinate 1,653,771 of CM032437.1, forward strand.
CACTTTGTCGGTCTGTCGGTCGGTCTGTCTGTCGGCGAGTCGGCAAAGCGTAAAGGTTTCCGCGTCATCTACTTTGCTTTAGTATTCTTAAGTGAATGACTTTATAGAATGACATTGTTCGGTGTTGTTCATTTCTTTATAGGTGCTTATGATGAATTAATAGTGATTTAGGCTAACGTAGTGTAGTGGGATAGCGTCTAAGTGGGTAGGCGATTGGTTGTGGGTTTGATTCCTGGAGGTATTATAATAATTACATTAGTTTCTTTCTCCGCTTTAGTAAGAAAACGGTAGTGTTTTAGCGTTCGTAAAAAAAAAGAGAAGCAAAATACTCCGTTTTCTATTTTGATTGCATGTTAAGTGACGGGACTTAATTTCGCACTTTTTCTTACCGAATTAAGAATAATAATTTGAATCCCATTGTTTCCCTCAGTGTATTAGAACTCTTTAGTAGTCGCCTATAAGAGGCTGGTCTACTGCCTATAATAATATACATATTATATGAATCAAAATTATAATAATAATAGAAAAAAGAAAATGGAAATATTAAATATGTCCACCCCTCGAGTGGGAATCGAACCCACAACCAGTCTTAACAGTCACACTTTGTGCCTCTGCGCCACGACTGGCCCAAGTTTTTGGAGCTTCAAATGCAATTTCAACACAAATATTAAGTAGATAGTAGACATTACAAACAAACCTTGTACCGTAAAATTTTTGTTTCCATTCATTATACACAGTAACTTGTTACAATGTTAATATTGACGGATGACGATCGATCTGCCTTTTAAATACATAGTAGCTTTACATTTTCGGCATGTTTGTCACATTATTCTGCGTTTGCTTTAGCATGCCGTCTTGTACCTGAGTATTGGAATGATATTCTTGAGATTTGAATGTTTTCTATATATATTTTAAGTATCATGTGGCAAGGAGATACTTAATCTGTAACTTAAGATTTATATTTAGCAATTATATATCTAAAATATCAAAAATAATATATATATTTTTTTTCAAAATCATGTAGATAACTAATCTTTTATTATAATTAAATATTGTATGTTTATATATAAATTATAGTTAAACTCTTGAACGAATGCTTAACGGTGCGAGGGTAGAGTGTTAGAAAAGTTTCCAAAGTCTTTCGCTGTTGTTTGACTGTCGACACTTCTGTTCCTAAAAAGCTGAAATATAGCATACAGATTTCTTGAAAGCTTAGTGAAGGATATTCCAGAATATTTGCAAATTTTTTAAGTCATCTTAGACGGTTTCTAAATGGCGCGGGGTCAAATCCCATTTGCGATCAAATTTTTATATGGTTTTCTTAAAATGCTTTTCAAAAATAACCTCCCACAAGCTTTCGAAATTCCCCATATCCCTTTCATATGGGATTGAGGAATGAGATTTTACATGATGTATTCTACGCAATAATTTCCGGCTACAACTGGTATATATTTAAAATCTTTTTCTTCTCAAGTATCAAGATATATTGTTTACCTAGTCTATTCAAGTACCGCGTGGGCGGAGCGCGGTCTCTTTGCGTGTTTGTTTGTGTAACATTCGCACCTTTACAGATGTCATCTCATTGCGGAAAAATCAAGCGTGAATTGTGGATAAGGGTTAGGAATATGAAGGTACACACTTGTGACATGTATTTAAAATGTTCAAATGACATTCGTAGCGAATTTTAAAATTTGACGTTTCAAATTTTTATTTGTATTATTTTTTTTCAAACAATAACGTTGACATGTTAGTTATATGTAGGCTATCTGAACTAGACTGACTAGAACTAAACAGAACGTAATGTCCATTCCATCCACACACCATTTCTGCGAAATTGGGAGATTGCGTGATGAATGGCGGAACTCAAATACATTATTTAAGTAATTAATTTTAATATTATTAGTTTTACTTCTTTTTTATATTACTAATTTGCGTCAGACATAGAGCCATTGCGTGTTGAGTTACAGTACTCAACGCTGAATGAGGATGAATTTAGAATTGCATAAATAGAAAATATGTTAATTTATAGATAGTTCATAGAAATTAACAATTTCAAAGCAACAATCACAAAATATATGTAATTTTAACAATAAAACCATTGTTAAATATATGTACATATTTAGCCAGTCGGGACTAAACGACTGGTTGTGGGTTCGATTCTCACTCGAGGAGTGGAAATAGTTAATATTTCCATTTTCGTCGCTCGGGTGTCGAGGAAAATCACGGTGTTAAGTTCCGCCACTTAACACGCAATGCCTTCGAACTTGGCGGTAAGTGTGGAACGGAGTGTCTTAACACTAGGTTCCGTCTGCCTACCCTACTGTGTGCGGGATACAGCGTGAAGTTAAAAAAAAATATACATACTTACCTATTTTTAGTACTAGAAATCTTAAGACATTATTAACTAAAAGCTTACATTAGGCCATAAATCTACAAAATAGGATGTTCCGATCAATCATCGTATATTTAGGTGGCAACAACAGCGCCTCTAATGTTTAAAAGCTTCGCGATATATTGAGATGGATCGCTCTTTAACCCTTTGAAACGAGGCTAGAAATACATTGAATAAAATAGTATTCAATATTTTATGAATTTAAATACTTTTTTTATTGTTTTTTTTAGCTTCACGCTGTATCCCGCTCATAGCAAGGTAGGCAGAAGGAACCTAGTGTTACGACACTCCGTTCCCCACTTTCCGCCGAATTCGGAGGCATTGCGTGTTGAGCGGAGGAAATTAACGCCGCGCTTTGCCTCAGCACCCGAGCGAAGAAAATGGAAATATTAATAATTAAATATTTCCACCCCTCGAGTGGGAATCGAACCCACAACCAGTCGTTTTACAGTTACACTGTGCCATTGCGCCACGACTGGCCCAAATTTAAATACTGTTTTATAATTTATATTAAATATTTTCTAAAGAATTTTCAGAGTGTCTTGGCACTAGTTTCTCTCTCATTACCCTGCTATGCGGAAAAAATGTTAGACGCCGTTTATGAATGTTTTTTTGTCTAAAAGACTATGTAAAAAGGTTTATATGTACTGTAATATAAGTACACGCTTTCTAATTTTGTAATAAATCGACACAAATATTCTTCTGTCAATGTTTGACTTATGTCGTTAATAAAAAGTAACTTCTCCCTGTTTCTGTTTCTCAGTAAGCAGAACAAACATCTCAACTTATGTCAAGACTATTTCCTTTATTTCCACAACAATTTTTCATTTCCTAATCAAATTAACTCCTAACTTAAATATATAATCGTTTCTCTGAGCGGAGATTGAACCCACAATTAAGTTTTTAGCTAGTTTATGAAACACTCTGTTCTCCATTTACCAGCTAAATTAGAGACAATTCATTTTGGGCAGACTCAACGCAACTCTTTGTATGGGGAAAAATGAAAATAATTTAAATATATTGGCAACCTTCGCGTGTACAACCTGTATTTTTATTATTTATATTTCTTTTAGTTTCACGCTGTAACCCGCACACAGCAGGGTAGGCAGACAGAACGTAGTTTTAAGACACTCCGTTCCCCACGCACCGCGGAATATTGTTTATATATTGTATTTTTATTGTGTTTCTACATAATAAATAGCTTGTTGACAACGCCACGCTTTATCATATCACTCTTAATCCTGTCCATTCCCTCGACTAATAATCGAACCTAGAATCATCAAGTAAATAGTCAGATGCAGTCACTCAATATGATTAACGTAGCGGCCCGTTTACGCCCACAACTATAGATACAGATATACATAACTATAGCCGTTTCGTTATATTGCAGCCCTTTAAGGCTTTTAAAAAATGAAGTAGTCCTTAACTTCAGGTCATCAATACTTGTTAAAACTAGCGGCCCGCTCGAGTCTTCGGCGCGTGAGCTACATAACTGTTTCGCTATATTGCAACCGTCGGGGGTAGATTTTTGAAAAATAATTTAGCCTATCTTAGGTTTTCAACTGCATTTATGCCAAAATTCATAACAATCGGTCAATCGGTTAAGATTTTTCATATTATCTTTCATGCCCTGTCATCCTTTAGAGGTGGATTTTTGAAAAAATAATTAGTCTATGTTTGACCCTGGATTTTTTTAATACTTTCATTGTAAATTTCATCCAAATCGGTCCGATAGATTAGCCGCGAAAGCGTGACAGACAAACATACAGACTTTCGCATTTATAATATAAGTATGAATTAATTATAATAGGTCAAGCGATTTCGGCTTTTTATACTAAATTTCAACCCCTATTTCAACCGCTTAGAGATATTTTTAATAAAATGAGCTTATATTCTAGCCTGTATCTTCATCAATTTTCATTCTAAATTTCATGCAAATCGGTAAGCTAGATTAGTCTGGAAAACGTAACAGACAGACAGACGTTCACATTTATAATATTAATATGGATTATATAAATTTTAAAACGAAATATAAGCTATAAATTCCACTCTCCCTCTGAACACGTGCGGTGGCGGCGGCGGTCAGCACATTTCCGCGCCACTACACACCATTGTAGAACACCATTTGTTATTCTTTTATGGTATATAAAGATCGATATTATAGTCCTTGAGAATTTGCGAACGACTAGATTTGATGCGCTTCTTTTGTAGATTTTTGTATAAGAAATGAATTAGATTGAATTAAATAATGAGGCTGAGGCACAGTAGTATAGTTGTGGGTTCGATACCCACTCAGGGGAATTTTATATATTATATTCATTTCTCGATTTGTATATTTAAAGCAAGGCGATAAGACTCGTGATATCTCGATTTCGTGGTAGAATGTAGAAGATCTGACACTAGCACTAGTAGGAAAAAGGTACTTTTTACAAGCAATAATTATGTAAATGTCTTTTTTTTTAATTTTAAATACACACCACTGTGGTTCTCAATATGCTTTCTATCCACACTTTATAACTTTTTTAATCGAAATTTGAAAAAAAATAAAAAGAAATATTGCTAAAATACCATAAGGAGCCAAAAATCCCCTTATTATAGTATACAAAAATATGGTTTCTTTGATTTTATTACATAGCTATAATATAAATTATATAAACGTCGGCGGTTGTCACATGTGGCCACATGACAATGGTGTTCGCGCATCTGCTCGGGAATTCTGACACGGGCCAAAAGTATGTGGTAGAAAAACATTTTAAATTCGCGGTCGTAACATATTTTAAAGTAGCTGTGCCCGCGGGTCAGTCAGTGTGGATTTTTACGAAGAAGTTATATTTCTAAAATAGCCTTAGTTACCAGTGCTGAAATTAGCCATCTACCAGAGAAAGTCCCTTCAAAATCGGTCCAGAGATAAGTTGAAATAAAAATAAAAAAAGTCATTTTGTTATAGCTTCACGCTGTTATCTCGCACGCAGCAAGGTAGGCAGAGAGAACCTAGTGTTTAGACACTCCGTTCCCCACGTATCGCCGAATTCGGAGACATTACGTGTTACTTGAAAATGGAAATATTAAATATTCCCACTTCTCGAGTGGAATCGAACCCACAATCAGTGGCTTTACAGTCACACTTTGTGCTTCTGCGCCACGACTGGCCCCAACTAAATTATTTTGGTACATGTACTATTTGTTTAAATATGTATGCGCTTAGTAAAAAGCGAATATTTCATTCGAATATTCGAATTTTCCAATTTTCCTAAGTGTGGAATAACACTTTAAAAATGTTTAAAAGCGAATATTTCGTCATTACAAATAGATACTCCAATTGAATTTAATGGTAAAGACTAGTTATTGCCCATAGCTTCGTTTTACGAAGACTTTTTGACCTAAATATAGTTATGTATAGCAAAAATATTACCTTGCTTAATACTGCTTCCGTAATTATTTTAAGAAATCTACTGTTATGTTGACAGCGTAATGTTGCTTGTGGTTATCTCTACCTATGTATATAGACTAACTGTGCCGTTATCATATATGTACATTGTATGTGTGTCAGTCATACATTGAATTCGAGGTTCCCTATCTACTTCGCCAAAATATCCTTCAAAAGTTATATAATTATATATTAGATTAATAATTACATTATTATTGAATTCCACTTCTAATTTCGCAAAGTTTCAAAAATGTATTGCTATTAATATTTCTTATTAGCTATACAGAGTATACGTTTATATTTTTCCCCTAGTTTCGCCAGAATTCTAACATATATATTTCATAGCATTAATTTAAATATCAAAAAATATATAAAAACTTCTTAATTAAACGCTTGCTGTATTATTTACCAAATTTTTGAAAATAACACCCACTTAAAAGGATAAAATTGAAAAATTACATATAAATAAATCGTTACATACACAAAATTGAGAATACAAAACCCTTTCCTTCAACATAACGTAAGAAAATTGTAATTATAATACAAATAATTTTTGACAAGACAACTTATAATGTACGATTCGCCACACCGCATCGCCCCGTCACACGATTACCGAAGTCAAATATTCAATTACTTTCAATACCAAATAAAAAAACCTTTTGCCAAACCAAATTCAAGCCAAAATCGTCTTTATTTCTATAAAAGTAAGAAATAGTCATAATTTTACAAGAATTATCATAATATAGAGTACTTAGTACAGATATCTCTGTTGAAAAGCTCATGAGTGCATTAGCCATTGTGGGTAACTACAATAAGCCATTGCCATTGACATAAGTCAACGGTTTTCAAGTAAAACCATTTTATATTTACTATTAAATCATTGAAAATTAAACTTTATTGCTTAAAGAATAAGGATTTTACAACTTTTTGATATATTTTTGCAATTTCACAAAGCAATTGTATTTTTTTTCTGGGTGACGCTCAAAATTGGGTTAGGATTTAGAAGTATTATGTCTTGTTAAGTGTTTGACACTTGAAGAGTACAATGTTTACGGGTTTTTGTTTGTAAGCCGATCACTTAGCGTTGGTTATTGTTTTGTTTAAGACAGGTGTGAAGATGGTTCTTTTTTTATTAAATATTTTCGTTTTTGTATAACAGTTAGTACTGTTAGATCACTTTTACTTTATTAATAACTAGCGGCTGCTCGCGATTTCGTCTTTGCAAGTAGTAGCTTTCATACAAACTTTAACTCCCTATTTCTACCTTTAATGATTTTTAAAAAAAGTAGGCTATTATTTATATTTGGGTCTATTTTAATTCTAAATTCCATCCAATCAGAGCTGGTAAATTGTCTGTGAAGTGCTGCATATCGAAAAATTTAAAATAATGAAATTTAATCATTCAGCCAAGTAGAAATCGAACCCACATTATATATACAGTCACATTATATACAGTCAAACACACAGTGCCTTCTAAAACTAACAATAAAATACATGCATGTATAAGAAATTTATATCAAATAAACTACATAAGTTACTTTGAAAAATTAATCTATTCTTACAAAAAAGTGAAGATTAATTAATATACTTACTAACAAGGCCAGTCGTGGCGCAGTGGCCAGAACGTGTGACTGTAAACGACTGATTGTGGGTTCGATTCCCACTCGAGGAGTGGAAATATTTAATATTTCCATTTTCTTCGTTCTGGTATCAGAGGCAAAACGCGGCGTTAAGTTCCACCACTTAACACGCTATGCCTCCGAATTCGGCGGAAAGTGGGGAACGGAGTGTCTTAACACTAGGTTCTCTCTGCCTACCCTACAATGTGGGAAGTTACAAACGTGAAGATACATTAAAAAATACTAATTATATCAACACAGCAGCCATTTGTACAATGAAAAGGACCCTAATACAAGAAATGCAATAAAATAATAAAAATAATAGTACAAACCGCATCTGTTACGGCACACCCATACACTTATGTGGATATTGAATGACACCCAGAATCTCCCCATTTATTAAGCGCAGTACATATAACACATTGTCACTTATAAAATGTTGGCATGGGAAATGAACGTCGCTTGATTTTTTTTTAATTTAATGTGTATTTTAAGTTTAATTTAGATTTTTTGTTTGAATTTATTTTATTTAAGAAAGCGTAATTTTTTACAAAATTTTAAATGACAAATGTATTGTCATTGACAGCTAATTTGGCGCGAAAGTCAGAATCTAATTAAAAAATTTAGGGAAACGTGGGTTTTATACTAAACAGCCTAGTACATTTTTTGTTTATTTTAAGCTTTTGCTTTCTTCATGTTAGGTGCTATTTTTTATTAAGATAATAAATAATTATTTTATATTGATTTATATTATGTTAGTAACAAAAATAGTTAATAACATTATATTAAAGACACTCAAAATATCCCTATTTATTAAACGCAGTACATATAACACATTGTCACTTATAAAATGTTGGCATGGGAAATAAACGTCAGTTGCTTTTTTTTATTTAATGTGTATTTTAAGTTTAATTTAGATTTTTTTTTTGAAGTCAGAATCCATTTAAAAAAAAAGTACAGTTAACGTGGGTTTGATAGCACAGAAACAGCCTAGTAGTTTCTATTTTTCACTTTACACTTTGCTTTTCTCCTGTAGGTGCTATTTTTTAATAACTCTTAAAGATAATAATAAATAATTACTTTATATTATATTAATATCAAACATATTTAATAACATTATATAAATCAATGATTTTTTTTTTCTGATTTTTTGACCAGTAACGAAGTGACAATTTTTGACGTGGTAAGCCCGTGTCAATAAAATATTAAAGATCTATCTAACCCTAGTCGAATAATTTACAAAATGTAAGCCGGTAGGAATGTCTTATATGAGCAGTTCACTTTGGTATTTACTAGAGATGCGCCGAATGCGCCTATGCGCCTTCTCGACAAATTAGTCGGTTGATCATTACATTGTTTTCCCCACGAGCGCAGAGTTTAACACGTGCGCGTGTCTAGTAATTCATAACAGCATTGCTGAAATAACCTTAACTCATAATTAGCCTACTTCACTTAAAGAAAACAGAAGGCTTAACAAATTAATTCATTTATTGAAGCCTAAATATATGTGGCCAGTCGTGGCCCAGTGGCACAAGCGAGTTACTGTAAACGACTGGTTGTGGATTCGATTCCCACTCGAGGAGTGGAAATTATATTTCCATTTTCTTCGCTCTGGTGTCGAGGTAAAGCGCGGCGTTAAGTTCCGCCACTCAACACGCAAGCCTCCGAGTTCGGCGGAAAGTGGGGAACGGAGTGTCTTAACACTAGGTTCCCTCTGCCTGCCCTGCTGTGTGCGGGATACAGCGTGAAGCTAAAAAAAAATATGTTGCCTGGAGGAAAGTTTTAAAAGTTACGGCCGTTTCATTACATTTGACATGTAGACTTGCGTGAAACACATGCTTAGCTTTCTAAACTTCATTGTACGCTGTTTTAATGAATATATATAGAAATACTTGAACTACCCAAATCCAATACATACTCGGACCGAATATATTTGGCAAGAAAACCGAATAATTAGGCCGAATACATGAGTGAAGAAGATGCCGAATACGCCGAATATCGAATACACATTGAATATTCGGCGCATCTCTAGTATTTACTAATTTAGTAAATAAAATAAGTTGATATTATAAATTTTCATTAAAACAATATTGCAAAGGTCTCACACTACTGAGTAAATCTCCAAAGTAGGTTATTCTCATTTTCCTTTTGAGCCCGAGGTTTATAGGATATTTTTTTAACATAAATATGAATAATGTTTATACAACTTGCCACATATAGTTTTAGTTAATATTTAACTTTGACAAAATATACATTAAATTCTCAATCAAAACTATTTAGACTTTAAATGCTCAGTTCAATCAAAATGACTTCGACTAATTATTTACAATATAGTAGTAGTTAAATAAAATTAAATAGTTTCACGCTATATCCCGCACACAGCAGGGTAGGCAGAGGGAACCTAGTGTTAAGACACTCCGTTCCCCACTTATAGTAGTAGTAATTATCTATTATTATAATAAGTATTCTAACTAATTAACATTTAATTGCATATATTTCATGTCCATAATGTAGTTAAAGTTTTTTTACATAACAGTACACGCAAAGAGTCCATACACTCCCTTCTCCGCCCGAATCTGAAATGTTGTTTTATTAAGGAAGAGCACTTAAGGCCGCTCTAGAGAAGAGCAATAAAAGTAATTTAAATATAATCATTTTTATGAGTTCAAAATTATGATCGCTTTTACAGTCTAACAGTGCCCCACTGCGATACAAGAGCTTCTATCAAGCGCGAATCCATCGTAGTGGGTACTATGGGCATGCACATAGCCTAAATTGCTTGTAACATCATGTTTTTTGATCTTGTCATAATTTCACTCACTAAAAAATATTGGTGCGAGTTTCTCAATTGTAATTCTCACCGTATTCATACTCCGACTATCCCTTGGCCGATTTTGAAGTGATTGTGACCATAACCTTTTTCGACGGCGGAATCTGCCCCTTGCTTTTATATTGTACACTTAATTTTATACTCTGTTCACATCCCAAATTTTGGTTATGTAAGTCGCGCCATCTACTGTAAAAAATATATTTTAAAATTGTGACACATTTTCTGCAAGTTTTGCAAAAGCTCCACAGATGGCGTTGAAATACTTATAATTGGAAGTTTAATTCTAACAAGACTACAAAATTTGATTATTGAATTAGAAACTACACTGATACCAATATTTAGTATGCTTATATTTCGTCACAGTTTGAAAACTACTTATAAATACATTCTGCTTTGTATTTTTTTTGTTTTACATTTCTTTCCCATAGTGGTATAGTCAGACAAAGCCGAGACTCTCCGCCCTGCACTTTTCTCTCAAAATCGAACGCGTCCATCGCGTTTATAGTTAATTATTATATGACTATGTTTTATATATCTGCGTTTTATATAACTTTAAAATTGTTAACTTTTAGTTCCTGGAGATTATGAAACAATAATATTGGTACCATTTTTCACTACGTTGCGTTATTACGTGAGATAAAATCTAGTAAGAAACCATTTAAAGCTCATATTAATTTCAAAGAAGAACTCCATTAAATTTATTTACACTGTATCCATATATAAAGAATGTTCCTAATTTCCTCAAATTCATTTGTTTAACAATTTTAAGAAAAACTGTAGGGTGTAAGTCATATTCTAAAGATAAAGAGAAAGACTATTTTGGGGAAAAATGCTATTCAAATTTAGCCTTAAAGGGGATGACTTTCCTGAAAAAATTTCTAGAATTTGCCCTACAGTAATACAGCATTTACATACATATTTATATCTAAATTTGCCTTTACTGAGTATGTCAAGTATCGGCTCATACATATACTTGACAACTTAGGTATGTCACTTGACTTCCTCAAGTGTATGAGAGCAGGTTAAAATTAACGAATAGAGGAAGGGAGTTTAAGAGACAAAGCGTGGCGTTAAGTTCCGCCACAACTCAACACGCAATGTCTCGATTTCAGACGGAAAGTGGAGGGTGGAGGGTCTTGACACTAGGCCCTCTCCTACCACCAAAACTGTTTTTTTTTTAATATTTACACAGTAGTATACTGTTATATCATTTTTTTTAATAAAAATAATTCTAAACGATAATCCTTAAAGACATCATGGCGTTCCTTGTTCGCATTTATTTTGTGTCAAAGGTTAAAAGGTCACGTCGTTGGCGTCTTGCCACGGCTTAGATACTGTTAAAGAGCATTGCAATGAGATGAATTAGTGTGAGATAAAAAATATATTAAAATGTTTGGTAAAATAATAAAATAATATTAAATAATTAAAAACTGTAAACATAATGTTAACAAACCAAAGTTCACGCTTAGGTAGGTAGAAAGGATCTAGTGTCGAGACACTCCGTTTTACACTTTCTGCCTGAAATCGAGACATTGCGTGCTAAGTTAAGAAAATTGTAATTAGTAGTAATAGTATAGTTATAGATTTATTCAAAATTTGTGTGTAGTATTAATATTAGCGTATTTAGATTTTTTTTTACCGTCCCTATGCATGCCGTGGCGACTTATAATTAAGCCAACATTTAGCATATGTGTTATTTTAATTGTGTTTGTGTCTTGTATGAGTGTTGGCCTTGTTAGTTGTCCATAATTAATAAATAAATAAATGGAAACTTTAGCCTGCGCTTTGCCTTAGATACCAGAGCGTTGAATTTCGTCACTAAACGGGCAATGTCTAAATTTAGGAGGAAAGTGGAGAACGGAGTGCCTTGATACTAAACTTTACCTACTATGCAGAAATAAGTGTGAAGCTTCTAGCTAGAGCTTAGACAAATTCTTATTTGAATCCACGATCATCGCGTTCATTCTTACACATTCTAACTACACCACTATGGTGCCTATAATATTTTTTTTTTGTAGCTTCACGCTGTATCCCTTACACAGCAGGGTAGGCAGAGGGAACCTAGTGTTAAGACACTCCGTTCCCCACTTTGCATTGGCATTGCGTGTTAAGTGGCAGAACTTAACGCCGCGCTTTACCTCGGCACCAGAGCGAAGAAAATGGAAATATTAAATATTTCCACTCCTCGAGTGGGAATCGAACCCACTACCAGTCGTTTACAGTCACACGCTTGTGCCACTGAGCCACGACTGGCCACACTGTGCTATAATAAAACTTAATATATATTTTTATGTTAAAAGAATGCAAATAAAAAAAAGCAATATAAATAAATCATTACTAACTTACGTGTGTAATCATTAAGTAACGAAATCGCAACGTGGCTACGTGCGTAGCATCACGCTACGAGTTACGAGCTACGAGATCAGAATGTACGTAGCAATTCGATTGCGTAGAGGTTCGTAGCGGCGATTATGTTTAGAATACATGCATGAAATTGACGATTTTGTATTGCTTTTTGTTTTGTTAATGATTTTTTTTTTAATATAATCGTAGTAGAATTATAAAAGCATATTTATACAGTTTTCAAGAGACGAAGGCTTAAATACTTAATTTTTTATAATAATACACTTAAAGCTTTATACGTTTTTTTAAAAATACCTTTGTCTTTATCGGGAACTGTTTAAAACATATACAGCAGCTCTTCTCAGCAGAACTGCCTTTCTTTATAGCTTGTTGTAGGACTGACAATATTGACGATGCAAAATTGCTTATGTAATTGTATTTTTATTTTTTGTATATATAATTAGCAAAAAAATATATTAGGTAAACTGTATTAGTAATAAAATCTTGCAATGTTTTTCTGACTAAATTCTCAACATCCGTCTGTATGATAATATTTCATAGTGTGGACCTAATAAAGTCCTTGTTATCCTATAGTTAGTAATTCAAATTAAAGGTGGTGTTTGTCCAAGGGGCCAGTCGTGGCGCAGTGGCACAAGTGTGTGACTGTAAACGACTGGTTGTGGGTTCGATTCCCATTCGAGGAGTGGAAATTATATTACCATTTCCTTCGCTCTGGTGTCGAGGTAAAGCGCGGCGTTAAGTTCGAACACTTAACACGCAAGCCTCCGAATTCGGCTTAAAGTGGTGAACGGAGTGTCTTAACACTAGGTTCCCTCTGCCTACCCTGCTGTGTGCGGAATACAGCATGAAGCTTGTACTATATTAAAATACTTACATAAATATAGTTATAGTAGAGTAAAATTCCGTCGATTATTTTTAAGTTAGAGTTATACCTACATATGTATATGTACAAAAAACAAAAAATTAAAAATAAAATTATAATCTTAAGATTTTCCTTGGTTAATATAAATAAAAATAGCATTGTACTCTATGTGATGAATTATAAGAGATATTTATTTAAAAAAATGATTTTAATAGCTTTATGATTGCCCCTAAGTAAATATATGTTATCATAAAGACATTTAAAGAAGAAAACGTAAAAAAATGTTTTTTGAATGCATTGCTCAGTGGTGAGAGCGCCTGAACGGTATTCAGGAGGCGCGGGTTCGAATCCCGCTGCGTTCAAATTTTTATACGTTTTCTTTAAATGTCTTTTTCAATTTTCCTAAGTGTGGAATAACACTTTAAAAAAAATGTTTAAAAATATGTTATCATATTTTACTTTTATTACATATATAGTATAATGTTACAAGTGAGGCTGGAAAAATATTTTTTATAGAGATTTAAAATGAAATTAATTACTTAAAAGGCTGACAGACAATATTTTTTTGTTGTTTCTCTAATAATTATTTAATAATTGCTTTAAAGCAATTATTTTATTTTTTATCAGCATACAATACTTTTTCCGGCTTTATTGTAACTGATAAAATAGAGATACGATAATTAAAATCATCGATATGTATTATTCATTAAATCCATTACTTCCATATCCATTGAAAAAATTGTGGAAATATTGTGACATTATAGTACCTGTAACTATGTATTAAAATACAAAAAAAATGTAATAGTAGTAGTAATTGTAGTAGAATAAGAAATTGATGCACCTATGTAAGTAAAACTAGCGTAAGAAACACTTTTACGTTTACGTTTTATCGTAACAGGGTAATCAGAAAGAACGTAGTGTTAAGATCCTCTCTTCTCCACTTTTCCAATCCTAAAAATAGAGATATTACGTATACCGGAACTAAATACCGTGCCTTGTTAGATATCAAAAGGGTGAAATTAAAGTATCAGTTAAAACACAGAATGAAATTAATTTAAGGTCAGTAATTACAATCTCTTATTATATATGTAATAATTTTATTGGAGAACTGGAAACAATAGAAATTACTTTTTTTGTAGCTTCACGCTGTATCCCGCACACAGCAGGCTAGGCAGAGGGAACCTAGTGTTAAGACACTCCGAATTCGGAGGCGGTTAAGTGGCGGAATTTAACGCCGCGCTTTACCTCGATACCAGAGCAGAGAAAATGGAAATATTAAATATTTCCACTCCCCGAGTGGAAATCGAACCCACCACCAGTCGTTTACAGTCACACGTTCGTTCCACTGCCCCTATACTTTTTTATGATTTCTTTAGCATAAGAAAAAACTTAGTGATAAAATATACTTATTATTATTTTTTATTCTATACTAAACGGTCCATATATTTTCAGAAACAATCGTCATTGTGGGGCAGTAAAACTGTCTTACTGTACACACTTAATGGTTCCTCACTTAGAGAAATGGTAGTACCTAAGACATTAAGATATTATTTTGCCCTACTAAAGTACAGTGTTAATTTCTATCGTTTAGGAACACGTAATGGAAATCCGTTAATTCAATAGAGAGGAAAAATATTCAATAATTTTCACTTTTTATAGATTCACTGTATTCTGCACACAACAGGGTAGGCAGAGGGAGCCTAATGTATAGAATTCTGAAGGCATTTGCATGTTAAGTGGCGGATCTTAACGCCGCGATTTGCCTCGTTACTAGAGCCAAAAAAATGGATATATTAGTTAATAATTTAATGTAATAAATATGAAAATTGAAATCATTACACGATATTACAATACAACAAAGCAATACCCGTGATGCAATTAATCGTATACAAAGTGTGCTGACGCCAACATGTCTGTCCCTGTCAATTCTGGGACAATGGTAACGCATCACATTTTCCATAAAAACAAACATTAAAATATAAACTCTATCTTTAACACATAAGGTATAATTTAGATTGTAGTTAATATTAAAATATGTTAATATTCAGGGAGATTTAATATGAATTTTATTAATATAGGGAAAAAGTTTATTTTTAAATGGCAACATTTTGTTATTCGTGTATTCGTGTGCTAGAAAACCCGCGCAGTCGTCAGTTTTCCACAGCCAGTCGGCTCGGTGGCGCCACTGGGCACGGACGCGTTTCGGGTATTCGATTCCCAGTGATTACCGTCAATTGTGTACAAAAATCCACAGTCAATTTCTGCCTTCCATTTAATATAGATATCCTTAGCGCGTTTTTTGTTAGAATTGTAACTTTTTTAGTTTATTTAGATATTAGCTATATAAATTATAATCGAGATGTGCAACGGTTTATGAAAGCCGGTAGCGTCAGAGGCGCCAAACTTGCCCGTGTCGTGTGTAAGTTACGTAACTGTTCCGGGCAAAATCGATACCGGGGCGTATAAATACCGACCTAAGGTTGAGAACAGCTGGCCGACCGCCAGCATGCAGCCTTCTGTGAGTATCATATAGCGACCTTTACTTATTATTCGCTTAATTTAAAAAGGCTTTATCAAATTTTGATATAGATTTTCCTAGATTTAATATATTTTTAATCTATTTTTTGATTTATAGACCAATTATATACATCCTTTTTATATATTTTTTATAAAATAACAATACTATAATACACATTATTACAAGAATTACTTAAAACACATAAAAATAAATGATAAAAACACACAATCAGCGTTTAAACGTTATTCTAAAATCCTCTTAAAGAAGATCCATTTAAGATTACGTAGGAGACAAACAAAATGAATGGATGTTGTTCCCATTGTGATAATTTGATCTTTCTGCGTCGCTTCGGAAAATAAATTGTGAATTTTATTAAATTGTGTACTAAGCTACGAAAGGAGGTATTACGTTATAGGTACATGTTTTTGCTAAAATGGTAGATATTAACGAGAGTTATTGATATCGTTTTTTTTAGTTTCACGCTACATCCCGCACGCGGAGTGTCTTAACACTAGGTTCCCTCTGTCTAGCAGGGTAGGTTAGAGGAAGTAGTGTTAAGACACTCCGTTCCCCACTTATTCTATCCTATATTTAATCTCATCTATATTTTAAGTGTTATATTACTAGTAATAGTAATTTCGTATTAGAAAAAAAAACTTTTATATGGATACCAAGGAAAGAAACAAATGAACAGTTAGACAAAGCGCGGCGTTAAGTTCCGCCTTTCAACATGCAATGTCTCAATTTTGAATGGAAAGTGGAGAACGGAATGTCTTGAAGTGTCAAAATATTCCGTTCTCCAGTACTAGAGCAGCTAGAGAACCTAGTAAAATTTTCTCGAGCTACCCTGTGAAAGTGGAAAACCGAATGATTTTCTTAATGTTACGTTTTCTTTGACTACCCTAAAACTGGTAGCGAATTCGTAAAAGTTAAAATTTAAGCTAGCATATTTCTTGATTCATTGATTGGTCAAATACATAGACTCGCAATTAATTGTGAGTTTGAATCAGGTTCAGATTGAATATTCCGATTTCTCAAACCAATCATCAATCCGATTTTTTCTGTTTAAACAATCTAAATTTTGAATTGGCAGCAAAACTCTAGTATTACGTCACTCCGTTCTACAGTTTCTGTATATGTTCAAGAAATAAGAGAAAGAAAATCAATGGCAAAGTTTACCCAAGTTTTACACAAACCGCAGAAAACGTGCTCTCAAACACTACCTCGTAATATGTATTGTAGTAATGACGTCATAAGCCTATGACGTGGTCCCAGTTACCATTGATTTTTCTAAATTGAACTGAAACTACTATTCAAACGTACATAATAATTTTTTCAAAGTTTTATATTGTAGCCGTTTTCGTGACCTAGAACTTTATGATATGTATAGTACTTTTTCTTTCTTAGTTTCACGCTGTATCCCGCACACAGCAGGGTAAGGTTAAATTCTAAATTAGTACAAGTTGTATTAATTATGATTATATTTTATATGGAAGTTTTTACATGTTTTCAAACTTGTACAGACAATTCCTGAGCATAAGCTATTTTTTCAGTATATTAAGAAGTTGTTATAAATTATTCAGGTCGCGCATTTATTAAATATTATTTATAAAGAAGGCTAACAATAGGCAGAAGGAATATCTGTAAAATTCAAAAAGCAGCAAGAAATGATCACTTGCAAGTGTAAGTAAGTCTTAAGTTATTGAGTGTTTAATAGATTTTAAATAAAACTTCTTTTACCACAACACGTTCCAAGCTCTTAGGAAAATTAGACTCGAAAAGGTTATCCAAAAAGGTGTTTTTGAATGTTTTTGAAAATTTACATGATTAATCCGAATATATAGTTACACTTAACATACTTATGGCGCAATGGGACAACGTCTGGATTATTTTTTTACGTAATTATGTTTTTACGTAAAAGTAGGGAATTATGTTAATTTCTTTCATATTTATTTCACTCTGATATCTAAGATAAACCATGCCATTAACTTCAGAGACTCAATACGCGATGCTTTCAGTTAGGGCGAAAAGTGGAGAACGGAAAGTCATGACACTAGGTTCTTTGTCACCACCCTACTACCTACTATACGGGTAAGAGCGTAAAGTTAATAAAAACATATTAACAAAAATATCATTTTTCTAATCGATACAGGCAAGTGGGGAACGGAGTGTCTTAACACTAGGTTCCCTCTGCCTACCCTGCTGTGTGCGGGATACAGCGTAAAGCTAAAAACAAAAAATACAGGCACAGCGTTAAGTAGGTTAACAAAAATGATACCCCATTGAGAGAGTAAATCTCCATCTTCAGTCATTACCAGATTTATCACGAACTTTGGCGCTTTCATCGTTATCAGATAATATCCTGTTAATTTACTTGACAGAAATCCTTAGGGATCTTTTGATTCAATCTATTCGACGTAAACTCCGTATTTCCGATAAGGAGTTTAGTGAATAATTGTTAAACATTATTTATTTATTACATAATGAAAGGAATTTGTTAAATTATAAACTGACAGGGTTTTGTCATAACATTAACTGAATGTCATGATTACAGGTAAATGATAAATGTATAATATAAAATATAATATAAAAATTGGGGCCAGTCGTGGGGCAGTGGCACTGACGTGTGACTTCAGACGACTGGTGGTGGATTCGATTCCCACTCAAGGAGTGGAAATATGTAATATTTCGATTTTCTTCGCTCTGGTGTCGAGGCAAAGCGCGGCGTTAAGTTCCGCCACTTAACACGCAATGCCTCTGAATTTGGCGGAAAGTGGGGAACAGAGTGTCTTAACACTAGGTTCCCTCTGCCTACCCTGCTGCGTGCGGGGTACAGCGTGAAGGTAAAAAAAAATAATAATATAAAATGTATAATGTAAAATGAGAAAAATATTATACATACATATACATATATAAATTCGTAAAAGATTTATCTCACAGTTTCAACCTACATATTCTCGCAAAACAAGGGAAACACAGAGAACCAAGTGTCAGATCCCTCCGTTCTCCAATTTCCGCCCGAATTTAAGACATTGCGTGTAGAGTGGCGGAACTCAATGCCGCCCCTTTTATCACTAGAACAAAGCAGAAAAATAATTAAAATACAATGTTTTACCCGAGAGGAAATCGAACCCACGGTCATTACGTATGTATATATATAAACAGACGCCTCTATTAATGAAATCTTTTTCGTTTCCCCCTGCTTATTTTATACTGAAAAAAGTTTAAACGAGCCAAAGGGCCGATGGAAAGTTACCTTCACCCACTGACATTTACATCGTAGAGGAATTTTGGATGGATTGCCTCCAGGGTTGTTAATTAAATAAAGTGCGGCATGGAGAGGACTAATTGATTCAACATAAGGCTCCCTTTTTTGAATAAATAATAGTTATCGTTACTCTGTAACGCTTTTATTAAGTTGTTATAAATCCTTACCATAATATTACAAATGTGAAGGTGTGTCTCGCTATCTGGGTGTCTGTAACGCTTTTTACGGCTTATCTATCCGCCCGATTTGGATGGAATTTGGAATAAAAATAGTGACTTATTAGTGTGCGACTTATTTTTTCAAAAAACAACCACTAAAGAGTTGAAATAAAGGATGAAAAGTTGTGTAGGGGGCTACGCCTGTATACACAGGCGTAGCCCCCTAAACCCTAGTTTGCAGTCTTTCTTTTTGCAGTTTTTATCACTAAATAAGATTTTTTTAAAGTGAAAAAAGATATCCAAATCTTAAATATACATTTTGCATAAAACGCGCCATTTTGACAAGGTCAGATAAAAAAGGTCAGTTGATTTACTTACTTTATATTAGTGTTTCTTTATCTACAATTACGTATACTTAGGTGTATGTAACTGATATTTAGGAGTGCAGAACTAATTATTAAACAATTGTATATTAGTAGTTATAAAAAAAATAAATCTATATTAATTAATAAAAGAGGTAAAAATTGTAACTTTGTTTGTAAGAGCTAATTTTCGGAAAACGGATCATGAAAATTCTCAGGAGTGCTTTAGGCTATATTTTATAATAATTGAACAGAAAGTACAGAGAATTGTAAAGGGGCTCAAATAAGGGATAAAAGTTGCATATCACGCAGTGAAGCGCGAACGGATCGTTAGTAATACATAAAGGAAAAATTGTAATGAATTTAATTTTTACTGTTAATTTTAAAGTTTGAAATTACATTTATTTATTCAAAAGGTCTCGTTACCAAGCTTAAGAAATTTGATGATAAAAGTTAACATCGAATAAGGAAGAAATTTCAAGAAAATAAAAAAAAAAAAAAAAATAAAGGCCCTATTTATAACAATTTAAACACATTTTTAAAAGGTTCTTAGAATTAAAAAAAGAAGTAGGTTGACCATCGTGACGCAGTGAGATATCGTCTGACTGTAAACGCGATTGGTTGTGGGTACGATTACCGCTCGGAAAATGATTATATTTGAAATATTTTCATTTCTCCGCTCTGTTATGAAGATAAAACGCGGCGTTTAGCTCTATCACTCAACACGCCATATCTCAATTTCGGGTGGAAAGGAAAGAACAGAGTGTCTTGTCACTAGGTTCACTCTATGCTATGCAGAGAAAAGCGTGAAGCTGAAAAAAATAAAATATACAATAAACGTCCTTAATTACATTAATAAAACCCAATAATTTTCATATTCACCACAGATAAAAAAAATATTACACAATTTATAAATCGGACGCAATGGTAGAAATCGTGAAATTCTACCATTTTATTTGTAAATTTCTACCATTTTTTCCCCTGTATTTCTACCAATAGCTGTCGCTCCGGCAGCGGCAGGATAATAGATATTCGAGTGCAGCTGTAAATGAGATTTATTCGAGAACCCTTTTATGCTCTTTTGAATTCTCAATAAGGTGTCAACGCTTTCGAATATTGGATTTGATGGTTTGGTTTTCATTTTATAGAATAATTTTATACTTAATGCCAGTGAAAAGTGCCTTTTATTTGTAAAATGGTCGAATGGATTTTTATCTATAGGAATTTAAGTGTAGTTGTATTAAAAATTGATTGTAAGTTTAGTATATGTTGTAAATAAGTTTTCAGAACTGGAAATTAAATAATCAAATCATATTTTAATAAAAATTCTAAAAATCTGTAGAAGATATACATATATAACACATTTTCCACCAATCGTTACGTAACGTCTCGTATTTGATCATTAAGAATGTAGTGTCTTAATATTAAGTACTCTTTGCCTACCTTACTATCCAGGATAACACACATGCTGTAACAATAGTAGTTATTAATTTTTGTCAATTTACATTTTGTACAATTTAGCCAGTCACGAGTTAGGGGGCAGTCTTGGCGCAGTGCTTGTGAGTCCGATTCCCACTTGAGGAGTGGAAATATTTAATATTTCCATTTTCTTCTCTCTGGTGTCGAGGCAAAGCGCGGCGTTAAGTTCAGCCATTTAACACGCAATACACACACTAAAGCGAAGAAATGGAAAATGTTAAATATTTCCACTCCTCGAGTGGAAATCGAACCCACAAACACTTAGTTTACAGTCACACGCTTGTGCCAATGTACCACGACTGGCCCCAAAGTCACATATGTAAAAGCAAAAATTCAGCAGGTTTTAAATATTGTAAACCTGTACATACAATATGTACAAACTTAAAAGTACTAAAACGTATGTTTTAGTAAGCCAGGTAAGGTTTATTTAAGTTTGGAATCCTACAGCCCTTAACAATATTAGCAATGTAAACTCCTCAAGGGAACTATTCTAAAGCTAACGTGAACAAACTCTCAGCGGAGTTGCGATGGGCTTTTCAATTATAATAATTAAACAGTATAAATAAATTAGTTGGAAACTAAATGGTTAGAGATCATTGTGGCGTAGTATAAGTATCCGACTGTATACGCGATGGTTGCAGGTTTGATTTCCACTTGATTTATCTTTAGCTTCACGCTGTATCTTTAGCGGGCTAATCAGAGAGAACGGAGCGCCAAACGCTACGGTCCCAGCATACTTCTTTCGCCTCGTCCACTGTCATTAACCTCTTCATACACGCCCTCCGGGGGGTCCTCATGCTTTTTACGTGACCTTTCTCCCGGATCGTTGATACTGTTTTGTCAAAAGTCAACCGAGGTCTCCCGCTGCTTCTCTTACCGTTCAGCTTTGCTTCATATAATTATCTTTCTTACGATTCTTTTATCACGAATCCCCTCGATGTGCCCAAACCACCTGAGCACGCTCTTCTTCAATCTTTCTATAACATTCTCGCTGCCACCTGCCATTCTTTAATTTTTTTTTTTATCTTCACGCTGTATCCCGCACACAGCAGGGTAGGCAGAGGGAAACTAGTGTTAAGACACTCCGTTCCCCACTTTCCGCCGAATTCGGAGGCTTGCGTGTTAAGTGGCGGAACTTAACGCCGCACTTTGCCTCGACACCAGAGCGAAAAAAATGGAAATATAAATTCCACTCCTCGAGTGGAAATCGAACTAACAACCAGTCGTTTACAGTCACACGCTTGTGCCACTGATCCACGACTGGCCACATCTTTAAAATGAAATGATTATATTAAAATTATTTAGTTTTCTAGACTCTGGTGAAGTGCGGTGTTAAATTCCGTTATTCAACTAGCCCCGGATCGGGCACAATATATACACGAATATGTACACAATATGTTTTTGTGGACAGTCGTGACCCAGTGGCACAAGTGTGTGACTGTAAACGACTGGTTGTGGGTTCGATTTCCACTCGAGGAGTGGAAATATTTAATGTTTCCATTTTCTTCGCTCTGGTACCGAGGCAAGGCGCGGCATTAAGTTCCGCCACTTGACACGCAATGCCTCCGAATGCGGCAGAAAGTGGGGAACGGAGTGTCTTAACACTAGCTACCCTCTGCCTACCCTGCTGTGTAAGGGATACAGCGTGAAGCTAAAAAAAAAAAAGGATGTTTTTGTTCTAAAATCGTTTTCATTAAAAAAAATCGGACAAATAAGTGTTTTTCACTCACATAACAGAGAGTACAGAAATTATATTACATTTTTTTGTTTATCTAAAAAGAATATTTGGACCAAAACTTACTACTCAATTCCTATAGAAAGTTTTGTGTGGTTTTCTCAATAATGTTGTCTTATTTATTATTTTTAAATATAATAAAAGTTAGTTTGTGAGCACAACATTTTAACACTATTCGATGGACAAAACTATAACGAACTTTTCTCATTTTAGCTAGCTCTGTGTTCTCTGTATTTTATTATTTTAACTTTATTTTGTTAAATAATAACATTGAAACTTTAAATAATAACATTGAAACTTTAAATAACAACATTGAAACTTTAAATAATAACATTGAAACTTTAAATAATAACAATGAAACTTTAAATAATAACATGGAAACTTTAAATTATATACATACATTAAATTTCTCACATTTAAGGTTTACCCGCTAGCTATAATTACTTAGTGTCAAGACATTGCTTTCTCCACTTTGAAATATTGCGTATTAAGTGGCGGAACTCAACGTTGCTCGTTTTGTCATAGTCACCAAAGCGGAGCGGTCCGAGAAGTCCAAACTTCTGTATATCGTAAGATTTTCCAACTTTTATAAAAGGTAAAAGTTCGAATTATAATTCGATCATTATTCATTTTGAATTTAAACTATAGTACCTACCTAATACTTAAATTTTGACTTCTTAGAGACTGTAAATTTTTATAAACATACGTATGTTAGAAATACTTCTTTGTAAACGTCCGTGCCTCCAATCAAAATGATATCCGAAACTAATTTCCTTTTTTTAGCTTCACTCTATGGTTCCTGCATACTTCTTTCGCATCGTCCACTGTCATCAACCTCTTCATACACGCCCTCCGGGTGGTCCTCATGCGCCTTACACGACCTTCCGCCAGTATCGTCAATACTATATTTTCGAAGGTGAACCGAGAGCTCCCCCTGCCTCTTTTACCACTCACCTCTGTTTCATTTCCTTTCTCACCATTCTTTTATCACTCATCCTCTCGATGTGCCCAAACCACCTGACGGATGTCCTTGCATTAAAAAGAACAATTCTTAGTTGCTAGTTTTGGGTTCTCTGATGAGTAAAATACTACCTGCCTTGGAGACCAGCCGTCTCCGTAAACTGCATCTCCCAGGGACACAAAAAAATATAGAAACAGTTGTGACTGAACCGTTATATCACTAAAAAAAAGGTAAATTAACGATCACCATTATATTTACTAAATAAATTTGAAAATTTATCACAAAAAAAAAAAATCGTGGATTTAAATTAATTATAATTAAAATTACATAATCTTAACTTACCTATTATATAAATTTCGTTCTGTAGTTTATGATTTGATTTGTTTACATCGAAATCGAAAGATAAAAAAATCATATAATTATTATCAATAAACATAAATAAGCAATACATATCGGTCTTGAAGTCATGACCTTTAAACTAAAGATATTCTTATCTGTTACAACTTTGTTAGAATTATGAAATCCATTAATTATGGAATTAATAAGTGGGGAATATTAATAACTTCGTTGAGTTGAGGCCGTTGTGGCACAGCTGGGCAGCGTGTAACTGTAAGTGAGTTCGATTCCTACAGGGGGGAACGATTTTATTGAATTATTTAATATTTTAATTTTTACTCACGTGATTTATTTATACAGATATATTCCGGGTGTAGTTAATTAATTATGACTTAACACACATAATAACTATGAACACCTGAAACTCAATACATATAAATTTTAAAAAGAAACTAAAAGGGCTACGCCTTAAAGTATTACGTCGTTACGTTGGTCGTCTTAACAAGGACAACTTAGCTGGACAGCTTATATGAAAAAAAGCAACTTCTCGCTCTTTCCGTATAGCAGAATAATCAGAGAGAACTTAGTGTTCTCCTATCCTCTTCCTCCACTTTTTTTTAGCTTCACACTGTATTCCGCATACAGCAGGGTAGTGCTAGGACACTCTCTTCCCAACTTTCCACCGAATTCAGATTCGGAATTTCGGCAGAACTAACGCCGCGCTTTGCCTCAATACCAGAGCGAATAAAATGGAAATATTAAAAATATTGCCACTGTTCGAGTGGGAATCGAACCCACAATCAGTCGTTTACAGTCACACGCTTGTGCCACTGCGCCACGACTGGTCCCACTTTCCTTTCGATTTTTTTGACATTATGCGTGTAGTAGCAAAACTCAACTCCCTGTTTTGTTTCATGCTATATATTGTATTATTATCGATTTCATGCTATATATCGATTTAAATACGTGTAATTTTTGGACCCTATCGAACGGTAAAATATAGGCCAAAATAATGGTACATTTTTCTTATATTGTTAGATAGAAAGTGAAGAACGGAGTGTGTTAGCACTAGGTTCTCTCGGACGCCCTTTTTATTTATTTTATTTATGTTATGCGGAAAATATCATAAAAATGTGATAGATAGAAATTCCAAATTAATTAAGCGCGGCCATAAATTCCGCCACTTTTAACACGCAATGCCTCCGAATTTGGCGGAAAGTGGGGAACAGAGTGTCTTAACACTAGGTTCCCTCTGTCTACTTTGCTGTGTGCGGGATACAGCGTGAAGCAAAATAAAAAAATAATAAAACCAAGGCGATTTATGAACATCTTCCAACTCGAATTATATGGTGATAAAAAAATAGTTCAGTCGATCACGAAGGCATTCTAGTAACGTGAATTATCATAAAGAATGCGTTATCCGTCTCTAATAGCTTTTATGGTATGAATTAATAACGCTCAGAGCTTAGTGGAATTCTACGTGACCTATAAGAGAATTGCTTGAGATGTAGAGATGCTTGCTATATATTTTTTAACATAACATAAAACATAATAACTCTTCATTTCGCACTAAAATTAATTATACATAGTATGAAGATCTTATATACAACTTAAATAGTATGAAGACACTCCGTTCCCCACTTTCCCCCGAATTCGGTGGAAAGTGGGGAACGGAGTGTCTTAACACTAGGTTCCCTCTGCCTACCCTGCTGTGTGCGGGATATAGCGTGAAGCTATTTTTAAATAGTATGAAAAGGCGGCCTTATCACTAGCAGCGATCTCTTCCAAACAACCGACTTATTGGAATCGAAGTACAGGAGCGGGCAAAGTGCGTTCTGCTGCTAGGCTATTTTTTTTAGCTTCACGCTGTATCCCGCACACAGGAGGGTAGGCACAGAGAACATAGTGTTAAGGCACTCCGTTTCCCACGCACCGCCGAATTCGGAGGAATGTGGGGAACTATATAGCTATATACGAGTACTATATGATATTTGAAAGATTTAGAAGAAATACTAAATTAGTGTATCTAAGTATGCTTTTTACTTTCAAGTATATTCTATTCTATTCTATTATAGGAAGTTAAGATTTTAAGAGGTTATTAAATATTATCTTTGATATTTCAATTAAACTATATTTTTCGCCTATTGTGGCGCAGCGTCTTGAAACTCGATTGGTTGTGGGATTGAACAAGACAAAGCCCAGAGTTGAGTTCCATAACCCAACACGCACTGTCTCGAATTAGGGTGCGAATAAAATGAAAAGTGCCTTGACACTAGGTTTTCTCTGACGTGAAAAGTATGAACTTATACAGTTATATTAAAAAGGTAATCGAAATTGAACGAATGAAAAACAAAAAAAAAATTATGTAATGTAAAAAGTTTCTTATTTTCCTTTCCTAAGTCTAGTTTAGCCCTAGAAAGTTTTAAAATACTAAATAATTTTCAGATCAGTTACTTCTTAATCTTGTAAATTCAACGTTTTAGATCAAAACAGGCTCTTCACAACATATTTTTTTTAATGACTTTGTGATCACATTTTCCAATATATTAGTCTCCATTAGTAGAATTCCTAAAATTACTTAGTGTAGGAAATTTTGTAATAAGAATATTTTTTTTTTTCACTAATTGTTTTATTTTTATCTGGAGGTCAAAAAGTCTAGTAGTTCTATATAGAACTATTAGCAAATAAGGAAATATAGAATTTTTTTTTTTTTTTTTTAGCTTCACGCTGTATCCCGCACACAGCAGGGTAGGCAGAGGGAACCTAGTGTTAAGACACTCCGTTCCCCACTTTCCGCCGAATTCGGAGGCATTGCGTGTTAAGTGGCGGAACTTAACGCCGCGCTTTACCTCGACACCAGAGCGAAGAAAATGGAAATATTAAATATTTCCACTCTTCGAGTGGAAATCGACCCCACAACCAGTCGTTTACAGTCACACGCTTGTGCCACTGGGCCACGACTGGCCACAATATAGAAATGTCAATATAGAATATGACTCGAATATTTTTATATTTTTAGCATACCTATAACCATGTAAACTTTTAAATAAAAATAGTAAAAGAAATTTTTGGAAACGTATGAAAATTAGAACACAACGAATACTCTTGAAATCAATCCAAGCGCACTGACCGCTAAGCCATGTGTTCTACTATAACATTTGATATAACCTATAACACTTTCAAACACATCAATAAATATTTCATTTTTAACTAAAAAAATTACAACTAATGTTTTGTTATTTTCAGGTAAATGTTCGGGTGAGATTTGAATCTACGAATCATTTTAAAAATTTTATTAAGTTCCGCCACTTAACAAGCAATCTCGATCTCGGTCGGAAAGTGGAGAAAGAAGTGTCTTGATACTAAGTACTTTCTATGCGGGATACTTTCTAGTTTGAAGGTATAAAATGTTTAAATGAAACTATTTTTTTTTTAGCTTCACGCTATATCCCGCACACAGCAGGGTAGGCAGAGGGAACCTAGTGTTAAGACACTCCGTTCCCCACTTTCCGCCGAATTCAGAGGCTTTGCGTGTTAAGTGGGGGAACTTAACGCCGCGCTTTAACTTGACACCAGAGCGAAGAAAATAGAAATATTAAATATTTACACTCCTCGAGTGGGAATCTAACCTACAACCAGTCGTTTACAGTCAAACGCTTGTGCCACTGCGCCACGACTGGCCACAATTATATTTTTGGTATTCGAAAATATGGTCTACCTGTGACCACGGACTACTGTAAAGTGTTCAAAACGTCAGGTTTTCTAAAAATGTATTTGTATTTGTTTATTTCATTTGTATTTTTTTTTAAATGTATTTGTTTCGAATTCGAATACCAAAAATATACGCGATTAATCCAGCTCTGGTTAAAAATAGTTTCATTTCAAAATGTGTAATAATTGCGAAAACAAACGATCTTATTATAACTTTAATATTATTTTATTCTAACAATTTAAAATAACGTCTAATTAAAATATATTTTAGGTAAACTTTATTTAGAAAAACTTTTTTTTCAAAAAAACGTCCAAAAGATAGAAAAGTACAAATATATTTATAATTGATATTCAGATAAAAGTTATCGGTCATTGGCTTAAAAAATCCAAAAAGTGAATAAATTATATATTTATTACTCCCAATTCCTACTTATAAGTGCAAAAATTTAAAATAACCTTTCTTCAAATAATGATTAGCCGATGTTGAATAATGTTCTGTTAGAATAATATGGCAACACAAATAATAAAGTTAAGTTGGTACTATTGTTTAAGTTTTTTGTTCTTACGGTTGGCTATATTGCGTTATAATAATTATTTCCTAATATAGAAATGTACGCTGATTACATTAAAATAACGAGTATATGCAAAGACAGTTTTTCATTCACTATATATAACATGTTTTTATAAAATTCTTAACGTATTATAAAGAAAAGATATAAATATACACATCGCGAGAGTTTATCATATTGTAGGGAATTGATATTCTACTATCTATTTTAGTAATAATAGCAATAATATTATCGTATGTTTTTAAGACCGTTGTGGTGCAGTGGCATAGCATCTGACTATAAACGCGGTGGTTACGGGTTCGTTCCCATTCGGAGGTATAGTTATATGTTATTTTCATTTCTCCATTTTAGTACGTGAGACTAAGCGCTTTGAGTACTGTCAGTTAACATAATTGACGTCATTTTTTTTTCTTTTTTTTTCTTTTTTAACTTCACGCTGTATTCCGCTTACAGCAGGGTAGGCAGAGGGAACCTAGTGTTAAGACACTCCGTTCCCCACTTTCCGCCGAATTCGGAGGCTTGCGTGTTAAGTGGCGGAACTTAAGGCCGCGCTTTACCTCGACACCAAAGCGAAGAAAATGGAAATATAATTTCCACTCCTCGAGTGGGAATCGAATCCACAACCAGTCGTTTTCAGTCACACGCTTGTGCCACTGGGCCACGACTGGCCACAATGGTCATTTTCTTGGTAATTATTATTATAATACTATTGAGTATACACTCAATTTAATTAAATTTGGTATGCACTTGGTTAAATTTATGCTTTTTATCGTATATCGAGTGACAGGAAGCACCTAGTGTTAAGACACTCCGTTCTTCACTTTTCATACTCCCACTGATATCGACAACGCCACGTTGACCTCTTGGCCAAATATATTGTCCTTCTACGCTTTATCTTTACGCTTTATCCCTAGCAGGATAGTCAGAAAGAACAGAGTACAAAAGAATTATAGATGAATCTGAAACCAAACGAAAACAATCGTTCAATTCGAGATCACCTGGTTTTTGTACATAAAATGTCATTGCCATATATTTTAAAAAACTCTTTCGGCTTTAACTCCCACAGACATTTATTTTACTTGACATTTCTACTAAAGTGGCTCTCACTGGCTTAAAAAGTCCAAAAAAATATTTAAAGTATTTTTATATCCACCATTTATTTTTATATATATTATAAATGGAAATGTCTGTGTGTTTGTCTTTCATGCTTTCACGGCTAATCTACCAGTCCGATTTGGATGAAATTTAGAATGAAAGTATAATGAATATGAAAATAACTGGGTCTAACATAGGCTACTTATTTTTCCAAAAATCAACCTCTAAAGGGTGAAATAGGGGATGAAAGTTTGTATGAAAAATCTACACTGTTTGACCAATTGTAATGAAATTTTGCCTTAATATAGTTGATAATGCAAGGATAAACATAGGCTATTTTATTTTTAAAAAATCCACCACCGAGGGTTGCAATACACCGCAACATTTATGTATGTAGTTACGCGGCAAAGCCGCGAGCGGGCCGCTAGTATTAACCACTCCTCGATTGGGAATCGAACCCACAACCAGTCTGGCTCCAAGTCATACTTAAAGAACACATAGTGATTTATTTTTTAACCCCACGCTTTTCTCGCATACAGAGAGAAACCAGTGTTAAAACACTCCGTTCTCCACTTTCCACTCGAATTTGATATATTGCGTGTTGAACGGTGGACTTTAACGATTACTTACTATGAAGCTAATTTATCGTGAGTAGCTATTGTATAATCATCATTTATCATTCTGATGGGACGCCCAACTGTTTCTCTGATAAAAATTGTCGACTGTCGTAGCTAATCGGGGCTAGTGCGGTTACAATTTGTTAATTTGTCGATTTCATAATTAGCAGTTTTTTTTAACATTTAAAGTGTTATTCACACTTATAGGAAAATGAGAAAATATTTATTTAGGAAAACGATTAAAACTTAACTTAAAAATGAATAA
The DNA here is from genome assembly GCA_019049465.1 of Dryas iulia moderata. Classification (NCBI taxonomy): domain Eukaryota; kingdom Metazoa; phylum Arthropoda; class Insecta; order Lepidoptera; family Nymphalidae; genus Dryas; species Dryas iulia. Next base: position 1,684,339 of record CM032437.1, read on the forward strand.
AATGTATAAAATTTAACTTGTAAGTAAGGTATAAAACAGCTTGATTCGAATTTGCACCTCCAGGGAACCGCTCTAGTCCTCTGTCGCATACTATGCCTCAGTTGCAGATTTCATCCGTTTTTCAAAAAAATGTTCTGCATCTAGGACTTTGTTTTATAATATGTAATGATTAAGTCTGATTGTAAACGTCTGGTTGCTGGTGCGATCTCCATACAAGGAAATAATATAATCGTTTCCTCAATTTATTTTTATTATTGTTTCATCACTAAGATAAAGCGCGACGTTGAGTTCCAGCATTAAACACGTATGTGTCCGAATTCAGGTGGATAGTGAAGAACACCCGTGGGGGTACGGGTTAAGAATACAATTTCCCCCCGCCGCTGGGTAGCGTCCCGTAAAAGGCGGGTAACCCAGTAGCTTGGTGTTAGGAGATTAGTTCTCCGACTGGCTCGCGACCACTATTGTGTTAAAGACGAACCGCCAAACATCTGATGATGTGTTCCGGTTCGATGGCATGTAAGCCAGCTCTCCCTATTCCCGCCATTCCCATCCTTCAAGGCTGGCAACGCATCCATAGCTCTTATCTTGTGAATGTCTATGGGCGAAGGCAACCACTTAACACCAGGTGGGCCTTCTGCTCGTTTGCCTCCTTAATTCCATAAAAAAAAGAACAGAGTGTCTTACGCTATCTCAATAATCAATCCTAATGCAAAAGTATAGGTTTGTAATAGATATTTAGTGCCAATAACCATACGATACGACGATAATATTGCATTTTCAACCTTTAGTTTACTCAAAAAATTGATTGCTAGACCTACCTGAGGATGCAGTTTTTTTTGGGCTTTAGTGAACACCAAGATCTCACTGCCTACCCTGTTATAGGGGAAGGCGTGAAGCATATAATATTATATTATATGACATCAATTCTAATGTCGATAGCTCGCAACGTTAGGTCAAGCGTTCTTGTTACTTGTGAGGCTTCAAAGCCAAAGATCAATTTATATAAAGTTTTTCCTAGTGTCTGACATCGTTTTGTAGTTATTTTCGTTCGTATATTAAAAAAATATTTAATACTAGCTGTTACCCGCGACTTCGTCCGCGTGAACCAAGAAACATCTTCATTGAGTTCCGATCCGGTTTTCCCATCTTCGAGTAATCTGAGGAACATATGTATTAAGAACCTCCTCCTTTCTTGCAGTCGGTTAATAAAATGAGATGATAGTCAGATACAGATCTCCCAATTGCGTTATTATACGAAAAAACCGCATCTGTGCCTTTCAAATTTGAGGGTTGCCCTCGATTTCTCTAGGATTCCATCATCAGATCCTGATCTCCTTACCATGGGACCAATTGTGAAATATACCTTCTCGAACAAAAAAATAATTTTGAAAATCGGTCCACCCATCTTCGAGTAATCGGGGAACATACATAAAAGAACCTCCTTTTTTATGTCGGTTAAAAATCCCTATAAAAATCCGTTCAGTATTTTTTGAAAAAGTAACAAACTCACACACATCCGTACTAACTTTCGCATTTATAATATTAATAAGATTATTATTGGTTATTAGAAGAAATAATTATTTAGTTATATATTTTGTGTTTCAAAGAGAAAAATAGTAGTAGTTAATCAAAATGAAAGATTTATTAGACTGGTCATTAATCAAAAGTATTATATGTCGTTTACCTACACGCTACTTTGACTGTAAAACGTAGGAAGCCATTTATTCTGGTCACATCTGATAGAAAGGTAGTTAAAAATTAGTAGATATACGTAAGAACGAATTTTGCTACAGGGCCGGATTAAGGAAGTATAAGGGCTTTCGTAAAATTGTATGAGATTTTCAATTTTGTTTGCTACTAGTGGCCCGCTCACGGCTTCGCCTGCGTGAACTACACATCTATTTCACTCTAGGCACGCGCCGCCTGTTAAATTATCAGTGTTTCTCTTATAGTAATATATTAATATTATGTATGTATTATACATTAATTAATAATTTCTAATATAGTAATATTATGTATGTATTATACATATAAACCTTCCTTTTTAATCATTCTATCTATTAAAAGAAACCGCAATAAAATCCGTTGCGTAGTTTTAAACAGCTAAGCCTTCATACATACAGACAGACGTGGGAAGCGACTTTGCTTTACACCATATAAAGGTAGACCTGAAATTTGACAGAGAATTTTTCATTACTACACCGAAGAACATGCAGACAACAGCTTTTTTTTCTTTTTTTTCTCCTGTGGGGAAACCCTGTTGCGGGTGTCCAAATGCTTCGTGTATTCCGACACCATGCAGAAAACAGCTTATAGCATATTAAATAAATATCTACACGACACGACAAATTCCTTACATTCGTTAAATATATTCGTATAAACGTTATAAACTGAGGGTAACATCCCTTTTGAATTATTCTATCTATTAAAAGAAACCTCATCAAAATCCGTTGCGTAGTTTTAAGCATCTAAGCATACATACATACAGACAGACGCGGGAAACGACTTTGCTTTATACCATGTAAGGATAAACCAGATTTTTTTCAAAGAAATTCTCATTTCTGCACAGAAAAAATTGTGAATAATAGCTAATAGCATATTAAATAAATACCTACACGTGAAAGACAAACTCCATACATTCTCACACAAACATTAAATATTTTATTAACCTATAAACGTTATAAACTGAGGGTAACATCGCGCCACCAAGTCGCCGAGTCGCCAAGTATTGACACACTTCCCACGCCCTCGTTTCCTCTGAAACATATATGAGTATGTACAAGTACGTAATCCTAACCGTATTTGGGATATAACAGATTAAGTAAACCGATATTTTCAACCCCTATAATGTACCTACCCTCTTTAATATTATTTCGATTCTAAAGATGTTTTTTACGTTGATTCAAAATTTTTGAGATTTAATATAATTTTTATTGGTAAAAATTTCTTATATTTTATACTAGAAGCTTGGGCCAGTCGTGGCGCAACAACACAAAGTGTGACTGTAAATCCACTGGTTGTGGGTTCGATTCTGACTCGAGGAGTGGAAATATTTAATTTCTCCATTTCCTTTGCTCTGGTATCCGAGGCAAAGCGCGTTAAGTTCCGCCACTTAACACGCAATGCCTCCGATTTCAGCGGAAAGTGGGTAACGGAGTGTCTTAACACTAGGTTCCCTTTGCCTACCCTGCAGTGTGAAGATAATAATACTATAAACTGCCCGCAGATGCGTTTGCGTAAACTTAATCTTTACATACTAATTTTACTCATCACGTTGAATATTTTTTACTAAGACGACATTTCTTTATTTCTTATAATTTAACTGGACTCTTTTATAAGATGATTCAGTCATTAAAATCGAATATAGCTTAAATCATGTCCAAGCTTTAGAGCTATACAATAAAAAATGTTTCATTCAAATTAGTCCAGTAGTTCCAAGCATTTGCACGTTAAAACATTATTTTTATATATTCATTATTTGTTTTAACTGAAAGTAGAGCGACTTAACATCCATATAAGTTCTACACCTACTGAAAAGTGCAATATGACGTAATTTTCCACCCGTCCTCTCTCTTTAGTCGCTGAAATCAAAATTTCATTACAGGTGCAATACCTGCAACATAAATATAGCAATAACAATAATGGCCAATCAATGATGTAATTTTTTCTTAACCACTACCAATACTTTTAATAGTAAAAGTGGAAATGGAGCACGAATCTGTAAGCATGATGGTTGTGGAAATTAATTTCATTTTCCCGATTTGACAAAATAAAACTGAACGTCAAATTCCAATAATCTACACAAAGTCTTGAATTTGGGCGGAGAGTGGAGAAAGGAGTGTGGAGAACGGAGTGTCTTATTACTCAGTTCCCCTTTACTAGCAAAAAATAATTAGTAGCGTAGTGTTTTTTCGTAGTTGAATTAACTTTATTATTGATTTTATAACTAATTCTTCTATTATACTTAAACATATGACGGGGAATTCAATATCCAACACGTAAAGTGTCGATTTCGGGAGGAAAGTGAAGGACGGAGAGTCTCGACACTAGGCCCTCTCTGACTTCTCCGCTAAGCGTAATGATACTACAAAATTATACTAAAATATTAAATTTCTTATATCACATTTCCTTCGTCTTTAATATGCTCAAATCAATATAAAAAAAACGCTCGTAATTCTGTTCTACACAATATTTTTTCCAGAAAGTTAAAGTACTTTATTTATTCCAATTATTTACACAACAAAGGAAATTGTTTCGCAATTCCTTCAGAATTTCGCAAACGCGCTTTACTTAGCAAAATTTGTTACTCAGTTTTACGAATTTTATTTTTTTCTTTTGCTCGTTTACTGTTAGTATAAATCGTGAGGTAGTACTAATGTTTGTGTGTGGAACATTAGTGGTTGTTATAGCAACGTATCTGTCTGTATAAGTGCCTGTCAAAGTTATGATAGTGTGTAATATGTTTTCTCTTTTTTTTAGCTTCACGCTGTATCCCGCACACAACAATCCTGCTATGTGCGGGATACAGCGTGAAGCTAAAAAAAAGAAGGAATCTAGTGTTAAAACATTCTGTTCCCAGCTTTACGCCAAATTCAGAGGCATTGCGCGTTAAGTGGCGGAACTTAAATATTCCCACTCCTCGAGTGGGAATCGAACCCACAACCAGTCGCTTTACAATCACAATTTGTGCCACTGCACCACGAGTGGCTCAAAATATTAAATAATATTCTTATAAACTTAATATAACTTACTAAATATAAATGGTATTACCTTACTTATATCACAATTGGATAAAATGAATATACTATGAAAGAAAGTTTGAATTGTAAAGAAATCCTTACAAAACCCAGTAACATTTTACACCACGAGTTCATCTCGTTTACAGTTTATTGCCCAAAGCAAGGTACCGTTTCCGCCATTATGGCGAAAATACGTTAGGAAAAATACTAAATTATTTAAAAGTTATATTTAAAATATTTTTTGTTAGCTCCACACTTTTTCTCCCCATGGTAGGTCAGAGAACCTGGTGTGAAAACATTACGTTCATCATTTTCTGCCTGAATTAAAGACATTAAACGCTAAGTTGCGTAGTTCAACGCCGCGTTTTGTTCGCCAGATTGGAGAAACAAGAACAATTAAATGATGATAATTCCACCGGCTTGGTATCTGAACTCACAACCAATCGCGGCTACAGTCAGATACTGTTCGTCTGCGCCACGAGGGCTTTCATTATAACTATTCTTAATTAAATATAATATTAGATATAATTTTCCATTATTATGATTTTTTTTTAGTTTCACGCTGTATCCCGCATACAGCATCGTAGGCAGAGGGAACCCAGTGTTAAGACACTCCATTTCCTACTTTTCGCCGAATTCGGAGGCATTGCCTGTTAAGTGGCGGTACTTAACGCCGCGCTTTTGCCTCATTTTTTTATTATAATATTAAATATAATAAATTGTATGTAAAAATATAAAATAAGAACATAAGTTGTGTAGAACGGAGTGTCTTGAATCTAAACTCTCTCTGTCTACTTCTTTACTATGCGAAAAAAAATGAACTACAAGCTTAAAAACAAATAAAGCTGAAAAAATACACGTATATTTTCAATGGCTCCATTTCTGCGAGATAATCTTGTAAACTGCCATAACCGATTTTAACGAGACTTTCTGGGTCAAAGTTTTCAGTACTTTCAGAATATATTTTAGTATTTGGTATTTCGTTTCCAAATTTATTCAGAAAACATTAAACATATTTCTTTCTGGTTTTAAAAATATGCAATGAAAATTAATTGAAGCCAACATTAAGATTAAATTTGAGCGCGACGCTGAGGTTAATTGACACTTAAATACAACCGTAACGGTTTACAATTGCCACCTAACATCGTTTAGGAGTGGCGTAGTAGCTATCGCTATTTATTAGTGGGTTTCTTATTTCAGCTATCCAAAGATTATTTCTAAGAACAATTGTTACGCAGGACAAACTGCCTTTTATTATTTTAAAAATTTAATGCTAAATTTTTTTTTAAAGTATTATCGAGTACTAGGATATGAAAAACATTTTCAGAAAACAAAAAATAACAAAAATCAGTTGTAATAGTCGTTTTTTTTTATGGAATAAAGGAGGCAAACGGCAACATTAAAGTTATGGATGCGTTGCCAGCCAGAAGGATGGGAATGGTGGGAATAAGGAGAGCTGGCTTACATGCCATCGAACCGGAACACATTATAAAATATTTGGTGGTTCGTCTTTGACATGATAGTGGTCGCGAGCCAGTCGGAGAACGAATATCCTACCACCAAACTACTGGGTTACCCGCCTTTTACGGGACGCTACCCAGCGGCGGGGGGGAATTGTATTCTTAACCCGTCCCCCCACGGGAAAAGTATCACAACTTTGACGTAGCCGGATGTAGAAGATATCGCTAAGCGGTCAAAACACTTGGGCGGCTTCCAAGAAGCGCAGCTTCGAAACTCGCCACGTTTAAATTTTTATACCTTTTCTAAAAACACCTCTAATTTGAAGCTGTCTTGCGTCCAAATTACTTGAATATTTGCAAGCTTGCCAAGGGTGAACCCTAACTGAATGACTGAATAAGCTGACTGAGAGATTTTTCTTAGTAGCGGATTTGTAATATAGGCTAAACTAAATATTTCTTTACTAGATTTAGTTTAAATAATTTATTGAAAACAAGCTTTACTCAAATCGTTCTCAGGAGGCAATATAGTCCGCCATTTTGGATGTTCCGCCATTCTAGGTTTAGATCCGCCATTCTAGGTTTAGATCCGCCATTCTAGGTTTAGATCCGCCATTCTAGGTTTAGAATAACTGAGTTTCTAAGCAAGAATTGTTATCCTTTACTAATTAAAGTCCTAAAAAATGTATCTACAAAATTTTAGATCAATCGGTTAACGACATCTGCTTCAAAATTGAGTTGCAAGATTCCACACGAACAAACTATCATTCTGTCTATGCTATCTTTAAGGTCATCCCAAAAAGATACGATGAACAATTATATAAGTAATTAGGGCTTCCCCCGTGGCTTCCCTCATGTGAACTACACAATTAGCTACAATAGCTGTTTCGTATATACATACAGCTCTTTGGGGTGGGTCACCTATGTTTTCCTAGGTTGTGAACTACATTTATTTCAAAATTCATTAAAATCGGTTTAGATTTTTTATACAAATTTTCATTCCCATTTAAAACCTTTTAGTAAAAAAACTAACCTATGTTTGACCCTGGTTATTCAACTATTTTCATTCAAAATATCATCCAAATCGGACCGTTTGACTAGCCGGAACAGCATAACAGACAAACAGACATTCAGATAGACTTTCGCCTATATAATATTGGTATGTACGTATGCATAGTGTTAGGCAAAAGTAATTTAAGACAAAATAAACAGCATCTCTTGGTGTTGATTACTAAGTTGTTTGCATTTGAAGCTGGCTTATGTTTATGTACAAGAAACTATGTATATTGACACTGTAAAGTGACTATATTTAACTAAAATCCATACTTATATTATAAATGCGAAAATCTGTGTGTTGGTCTGTCACCCTTTCACGGCTAATCCACTAGATGGATTTGGATGAAATTCGGAATGATAATAGTTGATGACACGGGGTCAAACATAGGCTACTTTTTTTTTTAAATATCAACCCCTAAAGGGTATAAAGGTGATGAAAGTTTGTATGAAAAATGTGAACCACTTTACCGATTGTAATTAATTTTGAGATAAATATAGTTGATAATCCAAGGTTAAACATAGGCTACTTTATTTTTTAAAAATTCACCCCCGAGGGTTGCAATATAACGAAACAGCTACGTAGTTTACGCGACGAAGCCGCGAGCGGGCCGTTAATTACATACATATAATCGTCTAGGTGATTGTAAAATGTTATGGTTTATTTAAGTTATTCTTATTTTGTCCATCGTCGTTAGTGCAGCGTTAAGATGTTTTATTCGACATGTAAATTTTGAAAATAGAAAACGGAGTGTCTTAACTCTTAGCTTATACACCTATGTGGGATAACTAATGAACTAAAAAATACTTATTAAATGTACTTTACGTGTACTTTATCTTAACATATTTATTCTTTGTTAAGTTTGTCTTTATTGTTGTCACAGTGGAACGGATGTGATTGCCATCGAAATTAGTGCAAGTTCGATCTGTACGCGAAGGAATGATTATATTCAAAATTATTTTCATTTCTCTACTATAGTAAGTAAATACGTGACGTTAAGTTACGTCACTCAACATTATTTATTATTATTACATTATTTTAATAGCTTCAACCCTTATAGCAGTTTATCTACATCGAAATAGTCATAGAAACTAGAGTCAAAACACTTTTTAAACATTTTTAAAGTGCTATTCCACACTTAGGCAAATTGAGAAGGACTTTTAGAAAACGTATAAAAATTTGAACGCAGCGGGATTCGAACCCGCGCCTCCTGAATACCGTCCAGGCGCTCTCACCACTAATCCATGCGTTCTATTATTATTTTTTATACGTTTTCTAAAAGCCTTTTTCAATTTTCCTAAGTGTGGAATAAGACTTTAAAGAGGTTTAAAAAATATTTAATAAATAGCATTCTCTCTTGCCAAACGAATGTTCATAGAATAGTCTTTGGGCAGCAGAAATTTGTAAAAACTGTCTCTCTACAGAGATCCTAACAACAAAAATCAGAATTTCGACACAGCTGGTAGTAGAACGCATTGCTCAGTGGTGAGAGCACCTGAACGGTATTCAGGATTCGCGGGTTCGAATCCCGCTGTGTTCAAATTTTTATACGTTTTCTAAAAGTCTTTTTAGTGCCAAAAGACTCTATTCTCCACTTTTCACTCGAAATCAGTCAACGTATACTCAGTGGCGGAACTTAACGCCGCGCTTTATCTACCACAGCTGACTACATACGTAATAATTATTTGTTAGATAACATTTTCTGACATTCACGTCATGTTCTAAGTAATGAGTTTAATAACATACAGACTACAGTCCACACACTCGACCCGTATAAATAGCGTAAGTACGTACTGAAGCGAGGTTTACACGTTATGACCTCGTTATGGATTTTAGGCTTTAAAAACGAAAAAATACTATTTTTAAAGTTACATTTATTGTTAGTTTTATTTTTAATGTAAGTTTGGGAGAAAAAGAATGACAAATCACACTTTCTAGAAAAATATTAATTAATCCTTTATTTTTACAGAAATATAACGGTTAAAATATAACGACAATCAGGTTTTAACTTCTATAAGACAGCTAACAATAATAATAAGTATAAGAATTTCGACTCAGCTAGATGTAAACCGTAATGCTTAGCGGTCAAGAAATATGGATCGTTTCCAAGAGGTGCGGATACAAATCTCGCTACATATTTGTTTTTCATATCCTGAGTGAGAATGACACTTTACAGATTTTGAACTTGAATGACACTATACAAATTTGAGTGAATGCAGAGAAATATTAAAGGATACTATAGAGTGGCTATAGTATATATATTTGCAACCATAATTTGTTTGGGATCTTTTTTCGCAACCGGCCTATCCAAAATTTTGAATTTTTCGGCACATCAAAATCACAAGTTTTGTTTTTTTAGTTTAACGCTGTTCCGCTGTCCCGTACACAGCAGGGTGGGCAGAGGGAACCTAGTATTAAGACACTCTGTTCCCCACTTTCCGCCGAATTCTGGAGGCATTACGTGTTAAGTGGTGGAACTTAACGCCACGTTTTGCCTCGACACCAAAGCGAAAAAATGGTTTTTTTTTCGCTTTGGTGTCGAGGCAAAACTTTACAGCCTTGTGCCTCTGCGCCACATCTTTCCAATAGAATCACAATTCTTAATAGTATTTAACAAGTAGCAGGAATATAAACGCAGTACAATACAAATAAACGCTTAGCAGGTTCCAGAAAATTATTAAGTGGGCCACGGGTTTTTCATGCCTGTTCTATACAATTTACAGGGTACAACTCGAAACTTGGAAACACTTTCCAAATTTCGAGTTTTACCCTGTAAAGTACTTTCTTTCCATACAAGAAAAAAACGGAATATAATAGTTATTTATTACTCAAGTTTCATAAATAAAATACTCTTATCTTGACTAAAGTAACGGCCGACCCCTAAATGAATGATAGTCGTTCTGATAAGCCGTAGAACTTTATAATTAATCTAATACGTGTGTAGCTAAGGCTTCTTGCTAGATAGAGTTACATTTTCGTTTGCTATAAGCATTTATATTTAGTCACTAGCTAAGCTCGCGACCTCGTCCGCGCTCTGGATGGTCGTGGCCTGGTACTTATGAAAGTGTCATCAAAATCGGCCATGCCGTTCCAGAGGTTGGCTAGAACAACCGACAGACGGACAGACAGATTGTGAAGCGGTTGTTTTAATATTACACACCGACACTCTAAATTTATTTATTTGAATAGATCCTCCTATATAACTGGTAGGTACTGGTAGGGGCCAATCGTGGCGCAGAGGCACAAAGTGTGTCATTCTGAAGCGACTGGTTGTGAGTTCGATTTCCACTCGAGGAGTGGAAACATTTAATATTTCCATTTTGTTCGCTCTGGTATCGAGGGAAAACGCGGCGTTAAGTTTCGCCACTTTACACGCAGTCCCTCCGAATTCGGCGGAAAGTGGGGAACGGAGTGTCTTAACACTAGGTTCCCTCTGCCTACCCTGCTGTGAGCGGGATACATCATGAAGCTAAAAAAAGTATTAACTAAACGTTGTTTTTGCAGTTAAAACTCGTACAAAGATATTTTTAGATTCTATATATATACATATGAAGTGCAATGGATACTAAATTAATGAATCTCTTCCGTCGTACATCGCTCGACGCACTGTGTAATAATCATAGTTTTCCGTTTAAAAAAATATGCCAATTTGGTCCCTTTTGGTTTGGTTTTGGTTTTGGTTCGATTTTTTTTAAAAAAGTAAAACTTTTCACTTACTGGTGATTAACCGGTGATAACTGTTGATATTCCAACAACTGATACTGATGATGACTGATGAGATGTTGGTTAACTGGTGATATTCCAGCAAAGTACAGGAGTAAATTTTTATTTATAGTTATATATAGCTTCACGCTATATCCCGCTCAGAGCAGGGTAGGCAGAGGGAACCTAGTGTTAAGACACTCCGTTCCCCACGCACCGCCGAATTCGGAGGCTTGCGTGTTAAGTGGCGGAACTTAACGCCGCGCTTTACCTCGACACCAGAGCGAAGAAAATGGAAATATAATTTCCACTCCTCGAGTGGGAATCGAACCCACAACCAGTCGTTTACAGTCACACTCTTGTGCCACTGGGCCACGACTGGTATAGTTATGTTATTCCCGATTTTTAGTAATAAAGACTTTGTTTACAATAATAGCATCTATTACTCGTATTTAATTTTTAACCCTCTAAATACTACAAAAATCCTAGTCTACTACAAAAATCCTAAAAATTGTCAATGCGTAATATCTATATTAACCATTTAAGAAATGTCCTAAACTTTAACTGCGCGCAATTTTCGAAAAAGGGCCTTAAAGTCTTTTTCCGGTGTATGTACTTATAATAAACGCGAAAGGCAACTACTAAAACAAAATATACGATTACTGAACTACTTAATATGCAAATATGAAATTTGACAGATAGGAGGTCTAAATGTTCTCATATTTTATTAGTCTTCCAATTTTTGCTACAATCTTGACATTTGACATAGAGGTAGTAGTAGATTTTTTCTACTTTTTTAAAATTGTTACTCACACTATTAGGGGATTGGAAAACATTTTTAGAGAACGTACAAATATTTGAATGCAGCGGAATTCGAACCCGCGCCTCTTAAAAACTGTCCAAACGGTCTGACCATTAACCCGTGGGCTCTACATTCGATCACGTCTAAATTCTTATACTCTTTTTTTTACTTCGACTATCTAGTTTTGTTGTTAGCCTCTCTGTAGAGAGATTTTTATAAATTACTCCTATCCAAAGATTATTCTACGAACAATCGTTTGGCAAGAGAGAATGATATTCATTAAGTATGTTTTCTATATGTTTAGGTTTAAAGAAGTTTATTTCCAAAAAGAACACAGTTCGCTTACAAAGGAAATCTTAAAATTATAACTACAATTTAGATATTACAAATAATAAACAGTAGTGATGTTAAACAATATCAGTGAAATCATCTAGTATATGGGTTCTTAATCGTTTTTTAAATATATTAAGAGATTTTGAATTGACAACATTTAGAGGCAAAGAGTTATACAGCTGTGCTCCTTCAAATGAAATAGTTTTTATGCCGTACTTGGTTCGAGTTTTAGGTGTTTCTAGTTTATATCTGTTCCTTGTGTGGTAAGAATGGGTTTTGGTTTTAAAATTAATTTGTGAATGAGTAAGGTTTTTTAATATTTTACGAATACGCTGTTTAAAAGCGTAATTCACACGCTCAGAGAAATTAAAAACATTTTCAGAAAAAATAGCAGATTTTCTCTAAGAACGGACAACGGGCTGTTTTAAGGGAATATCATAGTCAGCATTGAATATATAAATTGTAAAATACTAGCTATGTTCGCAACTTTGTCCGCGTGAAGATTTAAAAGTATATAATTCTAGTAGCCTGTTACTATTTATTACATCAGCTATGTGTCAGTGAAAATCTCGTCAAAATATGTTCAGCCATTCCAGAGATTACTGGTAACAAACATACAGACAGAAAGACAGGCAGACAATTAAAAAATATATAAAAAAAATGTGTTTGGTATACAAACCAACATGCACACAACGTATCCAACATGCATTTAGTAAAAAAGCCGTTATTTTAATACAATATAAACAGACACTCCAATATCATTTTTTGTATAGATTAAACAAAGCTACGGGCAGCAGCTAGTATAGATATTGACATATTATAATATTCTTATGTTTCCCTACGTAGATACCTATGTATGTTGTAATCCGCGGTTGCCATGGAAACCGTCGTATGAATACTCATCACTCATACAATTACATTATATTGATTGACTTGGCTTATACCTACGGCTACGACTACGAATACTTTTCTAACAAATGCTGAAGTAATTTGATTAAAATATGATGAAAAAGTATTTGTGGCCAGTCGTGGCGCAGTGGCACAACCGTGTAAACGACTGGTTGTGGGTTCGATTCCCACTCGACGAGTAGACATTATTTTTCCATTTTCTTCGCTCTGGTGTCGAGGTAAAGCACGGCGTTAAGTTCTACCACTTAACACGCAAGCCTCCGAATTCGGCGGAAAGTGGGGAACGGAGTGTCTTAACACTAGGTTCCCTCTGCCTACCATGCTGTGTGCGGGATACAGCGTGAAGCTTAAAAACAGTAACAGTAGGTTAGTAAGAGGGAACCTAGAGTCAAGATTCTCCGTTCATTCCAGACATCGAGGCATTACGTATTAACTAATAGAACTCGCCGAACTTTGTCTTACTAGAGTGGGCAATAGAGTAATTTAAATTCAAAGTAAAAATATCTTTATTCAAATATTCCCACCATTCCCATCCTTCCTTCCCTCTTCTGTCCTACATACCCGAGGCTGGCAACGCATCCACAACTCTAATGTTGTGGATGTCTATAGGCGAAAGTAACCATTTAAGACGAGGTGGGCCTTCTGCTCGTTTGCCTCCTTTTTCCCATAAAAAAATAGACTTTATGACGTACTTTATAATCGTCGAAAGTACATAAGATTATCATATAAATATAATTATATCTTTCTGTGGGAATCGAACCCACATCCAATTGCGTTTACGGTCAGACGCTGTCCCACTACGCCACTATGACCTCAAAGTGTCTGATGTTTTACTATTTTACACAAATATATGATGTAATTATTTATTAGACTCACCAATGGCAATTACATTTGATAATACACTTTTTATACATTTCTTTAATCTTATATCTAAATGCATTACCTTTTAAGATGAGTTCCACATGCATAAAAGTGTTCATTTAACATACACATACATGGTAACATTATTTAAAATTTAAACAAGGAAAAAAAATCAAATTAAATCTAAGAGTATAAAAAAGAAGTGAAAATTAATAACATAATAATTGAAAAATACTATCATGAAAAATTATAACATAAACGAAAAATAATAAAAAATAATAACATAAAAAATGAAAAATAATATTAACTTTAATTATTTAATTAATTAGTTAAGTAATTCATTAATTAGTTTTATTAACTAATGAAAAACTTTAGCCACTTATACAGTTTTCCAACATTCTTTCGATATGTAGGTAGGTTATCGCCTAATGTTAAAATAAATACATCTCTTTGTGTATTTTATCTTGCCTGTATTAACGATACGTTGCTGCGTTATCGAAACGTGCCTCTGCCGTATTGTCCAGGATATGACGGTAGATTAAACTCTTTAACTAAAATCCTCCAGTCCAGAAATACTCGTTTTATGTAACTGCAAAATTATAGCTACTTCGTAATTTCGACACGTCGCGTTTACGGTTAAGTTAAGGAATTTTTAATTTTACTCCTGTATATATTCCTATATTCCTTATTACACCCCCTTAGGGATTGGTGTTTGAAAATAGTAGATAGCCTACGTTTGACGGCGTCATCAACAATCTTCCTTAGAAAATTATCGAAATCGGTCAAGTAGTTTATATTTTCCGTACAAACTTTCATCTACTATTTCAAGTTAGGGATTGATTTTCGGAATCCAAATTCAATCCAAACCACCAGGTACTGACTTTACTTACACTGATACTCTACTTACACTGACAAAAACACATTAAGATATATAAATAACTAATGGCTTGCTGCGGCTTCACCACGTGAACCACGCAATATAGCTGTTTCGTTATATTGCAACCCTTTGAGAGGGACGTTTGAAAAACTATGTTTATGTCAAAATTCGTAACAATCGGTCCAACTTTCAACCCCTATTTCAAGGTAACCACTTAACACCAGGTGATTGATGAAATTCATAATTTTAAATAATGTAGCCTATGTTTTATTATAAAACCAGGATTTTCAACTATTTTCATTTAAATTACATCCAAATGGGACCGACAAACAGATAGAAAGTACTTTCGTATTCATAATATTAGTATGGATTACCATAAAAAATCTACGTACAAGAATATCAATGCCATCGCCATGAAATTACAAAATAACGTTATATCTGGCTAAAATTATAACGTAAATTCCCCTCTAGCGATTGAGTGTAACAGTTTAAGAAATGCCAGTCAAATTTCAACTTTATTACAACGGAACAAGGTGTGTTTTTGACATTACAACATCCGTGAAGAGAATTCCGATCAATACTAGGAAGGTATTTCGTTCCCCTTTATGCACCCGCTTGATATAATATCAGATGTTTGAACTTGTAACCATAAATTGTTCAAGTAATTTCGTTCACTGATAAAGAAAACTTTATTTTATCTTTTATGAGGCTATCGTGGGGCATTGGGACAGTATTTGACTGAATTGGTTGTGGGTTCGATTCCCTATGGGGAAACGTTTATATTTAAATTATTGACATTTTTCAGTTTTAACCGGTTAAAGCATTTAGTTCCTCAACATACAATGTATGGGATTCAGACAGAAAGTGGAGAACGGCGTGTCTTAACACTATGCTCTCTCTCTATCTGATTAGCCTTATGTACAGGAAAAAGTGAAAGCTGAAAAAATCCTAAATCAATAATCGTATGTTCATAAAACGATTAAAGTCATTAACTAATGCCGTTATCGGAATATCGGAATTGGTAAATACCTCATATGCTGTTAAATTGGGCCTACAGAGTAATATTGATATAGTGATTATGTTCGTAAACAGTCCTTTACTTTTAGTGCAGATGCTGACTCTAAAGTGAACATTTTTATCTTTTTTTTGAAGCCTGTTCTTACACTTAGGCGGTTAGATAAAATCTGGGGTTAAGACACTCTGTTCCATCCAATAGATCATATTTTTACATTAAAACATTAAAAGAGTTTAAGCGTGAAACCCATTAAGCGTATATGAATTCTAAGAAAAAAAATTAAAAGCAGAGAAAGTAAATACCACTCAAATTATTAGTACACTATCCACCGCTCGCAGCTTCGCCTGTGTTACTATACAGCTCTTCATTTAAATTTCATCCCTTATTTATACCCTTTAGCGATTTAGTTTGAACAAAGAAGTAGCCTATGATCGCCGAATCTTCAACTATTTTCATTTTTAATTTCATCCAAATCGGGCCGATAACTTAACCGTGAAAGAGTAATAGACAGACAGACAGACTTTCGCACATACAATATCAGTATGGATACATAATATTTAGAAAACATATAAAACCAAACTAATCTACAAATAAAATCTACATTCTTATCTTAAAAATGATTAACACACCAAGTGCATTTCAATATATCAAATAATCTAATATAGAACGGAAATCTCATTTGCGAAAACCAGCGAGACCTTTCACGAAGCCTAGAAAATGCCGCGTTTGACTGAAAACTTTACTTCACAATGCAGTCTTAGATTATTCATAGCTGCCTTTGTGAGTCTCTCATCTCGAATCTAAACTATTTTTATTTATATTTTTATATTTGCAGATAAAAAGGCCGTTGTATTGGAGGGGTAATAGCTGATAAATACTTTAGTTTAGGATTTGATTTAAGCCGTAAAGATTCCTTAAGGTGAAATTTTAAGAAGTACATTAAAATACTATGAAAACGTGATGTATGTCAAGAAAATTTTTAATATAATAGTTGTACCAAAATCGGATCATTAATGTATTAATAAATTATATGAAACTTAACGCGCCTGTAACTCGACTGCATGGATTCCGTAATTCTTATACGGGACAACATATTATTATTTTTTTGTTTTTTTTTGAGGAGGCGCGGGTTCGTATCCCGCTGCGTTCAAATTTTAATACGTTTACTTTAAATGTATTTTTCTTTAAATGTCTTTTTCAATATATTATTACCTAATTAATAAGTTTTTAAATAATAACATGCTTTGGGAATGAAATGCTCGCTCCAGCCAGTCTCCAGTACTTCAAAAGTATCGCTGTCACTAATGAATCTGTAAATTACAATTGATTTGTACAAAATAAGTCACGCCGGGTTTCTTGCGCCCGTTCTTCTCAGGTCTGAAGCTTTAACTTTAGAGAACCAGTGAAAAAAATTGAAGCATGTAACTTCATATTTTAAACAATAATAACTGATTAATACTTTAGTTAAGGATTTGGCTTTAACCCTTAAACAGAAAATTTTATTATGAGATACTGTGAACGTCATTTGAAAGACCGAAGAAGACCGAAGGGATTTTTGAGTGTCAGTCAGTAACGCAAGTGTCTTATATACATGTAGATTAAAAAAATTAAATTAAATTAAATAGCTTCACGCTATATCCCGCACACAGCAGGTAGGCAGAGGGAACCTAGTGTTAAGACACTCCGTTCCCCACTTTCCGCCGAATTCGGAGGCTTGCGTGTTAAGTGGCGGAACTTAACGCCGCGCTTTACCTCGACACCAGAGCGAAGAAAATGAAAATATAATTTCCACTCCTCGAGTGGGAATCGAACCCACAACCAGTCGTTTACAGTCACACGCTTGTGCCACTGGGCCACGACTGGCCACAAATACATGTAGATACTAGTGACAAAACCCTCCGATCTCCATTCTCTGTCTGAAAATATGACATAGCGTTTTAAGAGGCGTAACTCAACGCCGCTTAGTCGTAGGTACTAGAGGAAATAAATTATATAATCACTCTGTTTCCTCAAAACCCATATTTCCCACTAATATATACTTTATTACATAACAGACGCTTTTTTGCATTAGCCCACAACAAAAAGAACATCTGTTTTAAAATAACCAACACAACATTAGTAATAATATCATTAATGGAACAATCATGTCCTGATAAGCTTCGTAATCTCTATATATAATAAAAGAGTAGAAAAGTCAATTCTGTACATGAAAAATTTCAGAAAATTTTTAATTGGGTGCGTTAATATATTATATCGATAACAGAGGCCAAAAATCCACTCAGTAGAATTTTTGTCTGTCTGTCTGTCTGTCTGTCTGTCTGTCTGTCTGTCTGTCTGTCTGTCTGTTAATTTGTTCGCCAATCACGCAAAAACTACTGGACAGAAATGAATGAATTTTGGTATAGTGATAGCTTATAGTCCAAAGATACATATAGGATACTTTTTATCCCGGTTTTCCATGTAGTTTTTTTGGAAAAAAATAAAAAACCGATATAAGTAAATCATTTATATACTGATATCTACCGGGTAGAAATTTATGAATTTTTGTATGGAGTTAGCTTAAAGGTTAGAGCAACATATGGGATAGTTTTCATCCTGGTATTCTATACAACTGCGGAAGAAAAATAAAATTTAAAAAAACATTTAAATTGTGTTGATAGTTCACGAGTGAAACTAAATTTGTTTTAATATCACTAATATTACTTAAAATAATTATAAAATAAATTGAGCACAACATTTATTGAAGATAATTTGCTATTAAAAATACATTTGACCGGTCTACAAAACTTTATATTATCTATATGACAACAAATGTCACTACGTTTTCTGTCACCATCTGTTATTATATAGTTGACATTGTACTAGATATATTCGTACTCATTAATATTATTATAAAAATGCAAAAATCTGTATCTCTTCTATAGGTTTTGTTTTCACGGGTAATCTACTAGCCCGCTTTAGATGAAATTCGAAAAGAAGAAGTCGTAGGGTCAAATATAGGCTACTTTTTGAAAAAAATCAAACCCTAGGAGGTTCAGTGGATGAAACTTATGTATGTTAAGAATATAGTGAGAATGAAAGATCTAAACTCCTTGACTGATTTCGATTAATTTTCTCAGGAAATAGTTGATAAGGCAAAGTCAAATATAGGCTACCACTCATTTTTAAAAATAATTCCAGAGGTGCTAAAGTAGGGTATGAAAGTATTAGTTCACCCAGCGACGCCGCGAGCGGGTCGTTAGTTTACCCTGGTATTCAATATAGTTCCCGCAGAAAAATAAAAAGTACCAAAGTCAACTTATATTGATTATTTGCAAGTAAAGGTTTTATTTTTTTTTTTTTTTTTTTTAGCTTCACGCTGTATCCCTTGCGGGGTAGTGAGAGAGAACGGAGCGCCAAACGCTACGGTCCCTGCATACTTCTTTCGCCTCGTCCACAGTCATCAACCTCTTCATACACGCCCTCCGGGGGGTCCTCATGCTTTTTACGTGACCTTCCTCCAGTATCATCGATACTGTGTTTTCGAAGGTCAACCGAGGTCTCCCCCTGCCTCGCTTACCACTCACTTTTGCTTCATAAATCTTTCTTACCATTCTTCCATCACTCATCCTCTCGACGTGCCCAAACCACCTGAGCACGCCCTTCTTCATTCTTACTATGACGTTCTCGCTAATACCTGCCATTCTGTGTATCTCTTCATTGCGGATTCGGTCAGCTAAGCTGACTCCGCACATCTTTCGAAGAGATCTCATCTCCACAGCATTCATCTTTCTTTCATTCTTCTTCTGCAATACCCACGTTTCGCTGCCGTATAGCAGCGTCGGTACCAGCACTGCATTGTGCACAGCTAAACGTGCGGCTATGCTCACGTTCCGCCGTCGCATCAACGCAGCGAGGGCACCGTTAACCCTGTTACCGGCAGCAATACGCCTTTCAACATCCATATCATATCTTCCATCTCTGCTAAACATACTTCCCAAATATACCACCTCATTCACTTGTTCTAATTTCTTTCTGTTAACCATTATCTTACATTCCGTTCTTTCTTCGTCTCTTTCAAACACCAGAATCTTAGTTTTACTCGCATTCAGGCTTAGACCATTATTTTCACACCCATCTTTCAGGATGGTGACCAATGCCTGCAACTCGCATTCTGATGATGCAATAAGCACTGCATCATCTGCGTACAACAGGCAGTTTACCTTCAAGTCACCCACTTTCACTCCCATATCACAAGTAAAGGTATTTTTTTTAATACCAGTAAGTAACACAATTGTACAATAAAATAAAAAGTCTAAAATTTATTTAAGATATTATGACCAGTTTATAATACTATATACCTGATGGTATATATGTACGAAATCTGCTATCATATAGATATATGATAGCAGATTTCGTACGTTTTCTTACTAGATCAGTTATCACTATACGTTATCAAATAGTATAGACATTGTACTAGATGCATCGATGATTTTCGCAAGAATATAATTAGTGACGCAAGGTTAAATTTAGACCATCCCCCTTTTATAAAAAAAAAACAATTCCAAAGAGGCAATAGTGGATAAAAGTGGTAGTTCACGTGGCGAAGCCGCGAGCGGGTCGCTAATCGTAACATAAAAATATAAATTGTAAGTATAAATAAAATTGATGTAATTTAATCGACATCTGTATGTAATAACGTCTACTTGTTATACGTGCCGTAGACCGCTAGTTTGCTTGCGTGAAATAAAAAAAAATATTTTGGGGCCAGTCGTGGCGCAGCGGAACAAAGTGTGACTGCAAGGCGACTGGTTGTAGGTTCGATTCTCACTCGAGGAGTCGAAATATTTAATGTTTCCATTTTATTCGTTATGGTGTTGAGACTAAGCGCGTCGTTAAGTTTCGCCACTTAACATGCAATACCTCCGAATTTGGGGGAAAGTGGGGAATGGAGTGTCTTAATACTAGATTCCCTCTGTCTATCCTGCTGAGCGCGGGATACAGCGTGAAGCTTAAAAAAACAAATTTAACTAGTAGTTCGTGGTCAGTCTTCCAGTGATCAATTAAAATTGTTTCATTTCAAAATATTCAAAAATCGCAGAAATAAAAGAAGTTATTAAATTAATCTTAAAAAATTTATTAACGATCTTATCAAAGAATTTATAAAAAAAAACTTTTTAAGTGTGTTAACTGTTATTTACTTTTTTCATACTATCTATTGAGGACTAACATTTTAGTTACTTTAGAAGTTCTTGTGTTACTTCCGTTTTGAGGTAGTCTGCTCTGACTGACAACTGATGGAAGTCTTCGGAACGTCGAGTTTCCTCGGCTTTAACGTAAATAGGTACATTTACCTGGTTTGGAATACAGAAAATATACACGATTAATCTGTTTAAAGAAGTTATACGTCAATTTTTTATTTCCTTTCTATAGCTTCACGCTTTATTCCCAGCGAGGTTGTTAGAGAGAACAGAGCGCCAAACGCTACTGTCCCTGCATACTTCTTTCACCTCGTCCACTGTCATCAACCTCTTCATACACGCTCTAAGGGAGGTCCCCGTGCTTTTCGTGACCTTCCTCCAGCACTCAGATACAGTATTCTCGAAGGTCAATGGAAGAACATTTACCTCTCTTACCTTGTCTTCTTGTTCATAAATAATGGATTATATACGTATATGTGGGTTTTGGGGTTGACCTCTAACTTAACATTGAATGTAAACTACACTCCTGATTTGTGGGCTCTTATCTGACAAATGTTTACTTTAAATTTATTAAGCCGTAAATATGAACTATTATTAACAGACTTAGTAGTTAAATTATAAGACGTGAGACCTTAAAAATATGATAAAATTGAATATTTCTATTATATTTAAGATTTATATAGGAAAGAAATACGGAAAACCACTTTTCATAATAAGATTGGTTATGAGTTTTATAGCCATTCGGAGAAATTATATTTTAATTTCTTCGCTCTGATACCCAACATAAACTTTACGTTAAGTTTTAGCATTTAACACTCAAGGTCTCGAATTCGGATTTAAAGCGGACAATTGAATATTATGACTCTAAGTTCTCTCTGTCTATCATTCTATTCGGAATATAGAGTAAAATTGAACAAAAAAAGTATATTAAAGAAGTATTGTACACAATACATCATATGTTGGACATATACTTAAGTATAAAGGGGCATTAGTAAGGCAACTCGTATCTTTCGAGTCAACGGGTAGATCGTACTTGCATATATAAATTAATTACAAGAGATCAATAGTCAAAATAAACTTTTTATAGGGGCCAGTCGTGGCGCAGTGGCACAAGCGTGTGACTGTAAACGACTGGTTGTGGATCCAATTCCCACTCGAGGAGTGGAAATATTTAACATTTCCATTTTCTTCGCTCTGCTGTCGAGGCTAAGCGCGGCGTTAAGTTCCGCCACTTCACACGCAAAGCCTTCGAATTTGGCGGAAAGTGGGGAACAGAGTATCTTAACACTAGATTCTCTCTGCCTACCCTGCTGTGTGCAGCGGATACAGCGTGAAGCTAAAAAAAAACTTGTTATAGGTTTACGCTTTTTATTATAGCATAGGAAGGTAGTCATAGAGACCCTAATTTCAAAAAACTCCGTCCCTTACTTTCCGCCCAAAACTCAACTACCACGTCTTAGGCACCAGGGCAAAGATATGAAAATAATTTTAAATATAATCGTTCCTTCGAGTGGGCGTCAAATCCATAACCGATCGTGTGTAAAGTGAATGATATGCTACTGTTCCAGGATGGCTACTGTTATAATTTACGTCAGTAACATCTAAAATATTATAGATTTTTTTATAGCTTCACGCTGTATCCCGCTACAGCAAGGTGGGCAGAGGGAACCTAGTGTTAAGACAATCCGTTCCCCAGTTTCCGCCGAATGCGGAGGCATTGCGTGTTAAGTGGCGGAACTTAACGCCGCGCTTTGCCTCGATACCAGAGCGAAGAAAATTCAAATAGTAAATATCCACTCCTCCTGCAGGAATCGAACCCACAACCAGTCATTTTCAGTCACACGCTTGTGCCACTGCGCCACGACTGGCCCCAATAGATATTATTTAGATAGATAAATATTATAACTGTTATAGTCAGATTCGAACGTAGGACCTTATTATTCTGTTAAACAGATCCTAATTCTACCTTATAGTATACTAAAAAGCTAAACATAGCATGTTTACACGAAAGTATTTTGAGTCTCATTCCAGCCGAGTAAAAGGCAAGCCTGAGCCGTCCCCCGAGGTCAATAAAGGGCCCGTACAAACAAAATATACTTAAACAAAATCTGTGGAACTTTTAGTATTCAATATTGATTTTACAACTTTACGTTTACTTTATGTAATTATATTTACTTTTTACTTTTAATGATACATTGAAATATTTAATGGGGCCAGTCGTGGCGTAGTGGCACGAACGTGTGACTGTAAACGACTGCTTGTGGATTCGATTCCCATTCAGGGATGGAAATATTTAATATTTCCATTTTCTTCGCTTTGGTATCGAGGCAAAGTGCGGCGTTAAGTTCCGCCACTTAACACGCAATGCATCCGAATTCGGCGAGAAGTGGGGAACGGAGTGTCTTAACACTATGTTCCCTCTGCCTACCCTGCTGTGTGCGGGATACAGCGTGAAGCTAAAAAAAAAGAAATATTTAATGATAAATGAAATTAGGCCAATCGATAACGCTTTTTCCCATGTAATGAGATTGAGAGAACACCGAATGTCAAGATATTCCTCTCTCCATAATTAAGTTGAATCGTCAAAGTATTGCATGTTGTGTGGCGAAACTTAACGCTAAACTGTTTCTTACCAGTGTAGTATGCGGAAATAAAAGTAAATTAAATATAACCATTTTTCTGATTGTTGATCGAAACTGCAAACATTTTATGTAGTAGTAGCTAGTGTTAGACACTGTTACTGTGACCATTGCGTTACAGGGGGACCTCCAAAATCACAATATCTATTGTAATATTCTAAGGTCGAAAGTCTGTTTGTCTGTCGGTCTGTCTGTTAAGCTTTCGTGGCACAATCTACTGAACTCGAATGAATTCGTAATGAAAATAGTTGAAGACCGGTCATAGACATATAGGCAAATTTTTTTCTAACGTCTACCCCTAAAGACTTGAAGTAAGGGAAGACAGTTAGTATGACAAGTATATGAAGGATAGCAAAACAACAAATATTAATATTCCTCCATGCAAATATGTCATTTGTTCTATCCTTCTGGAGAAATTCCTTTTGATAATTCATAAAAAAAATCAAATTTTAATTTTATTGAAGCATAAAATCGGCAATATCACGTTCAATATATAGGTACTTATGAAAATAATTTTACGATATCGTAAAACAAAGTTACTACTCGAGTATCTACAGAGGTTTTACTGCCAATAAAGATGTACGACACTTCAATCTTCCTTCATTTCATGACGTTTATGATAAATTCAACACCTTTAATATCTTGAAATTGTTATTTTTTATAAATTTTATATAAGAATAGAATTTATATTTCATTGTTTTATATAAGAAATATAAAAAGAAGTCTAAAAAGAAGAAATATAAAATATAAAAAGAAGTCTTAAAAGAAACTGTATTTATTCTTGTAAATATTTAAAATTATGACAAATATTTTATTATGAAAATGATTTTAAAGTGAACAGTTAAAATAATCAAGGAATTCATAAATATGCCTTGATTACAGTATAGAGGTTAAGAGAATTAAAATTCAACTTATGACTTCTAACGCGATACTTGTGAAATATCTTTCATACTTGTGTTGTGAAATGGGAGTGAGCGGAATGAAATGAAGCTGTTGACTGATCTACTCTATTGAACGCTGTTTTCTCCTGGACTATTAGATAAACATACGGATACGATACTTGGTATGCTTATAATGATTGATCTAAACTTTTTATAGTTTCTTTTTTATTTAGCTTCACGCTGTATCCCGCACACTGCAAGGTAGGCAGAGGGAACCTAGTGTTAAGACACTCCGTTCCCCAGTTTCCGCCGAATTAGGAGGCTTGCGTGTTATGTGGCGGAACTTAACGCCGCCGTTTACAGTCACACGCTTGTGCCTCTGCGCCACGACTGACGATAGTTTCTTATATGTATATTTTTGAGAATTCTCCTCATTAGCTTAGTGATATCTGATTCAAAAAGAGAAACTTCACTCTTACATTGATATTTTTTCTTTTTCTTAATGCTTGCAATAATTTGCATAGTGGCAGGGATTAATTATTTTTACTTCCAAACCCAAAATAACATTCAAATTTAAAATTTGCACATGTAGTATTTTAGTCAAAGGGTAAGTTTTAGAATAAAAAAAATGAAAGAAAAGTCGCGTAATTTTCCTAAAAAAGGCCAAAGTAAGTCCAAATTACGATAATTCAGGGGAAATAATGGAAACGGATGTAGGATGTCACAGTTTATATGAAAAGAAACAAAATTTCCTTTTTACTTATTAAATAGTATCTATATTAAAAAAAATTTACAACATTCTTACTTTAGAAAACCTAGTCCCATTTCCTAGAAGCAAAAACTATTAATATTTGCACGAAGACGCCCATTAAATGTATGCGCTTAGGTTAGTTATACTTTTGACGTGATGGTGTCACTCATAAGCAACGGTCACACCACAGCGTAATATAAAATAGATTAAAATATGTTAAAAACAGTGAAATTGCGAGTCACTGGCATTGGTCACTATTTTAGAAGTTGAGTGGGAAAATAATGGTTTACACCGGACCATCAATACAATTAAGATTCTAGTATTTGTCAGTGATGAAGAAAGAATGGAATGCAACATTAGGGTAAATGGAACGATATATACATATGTTTAGTTTTTTTTTAGTTCACGCTGTATCCCGCATACAGGGTAGACAGAGGGAAACTGGTGTTAAGACACTCCGTTCCCCACTTTCCGCCGAATTCGGAGGCATTGCGTGTTAAGTGGCGGAATTTAACGCCGCGCTTTGCCTCGAGACCAGAGCGAAGAAAATGGAAATATTAAATATTTCCACTCCTCGAGTGGGAATCGAACCCACAACCAGTCGTTTACAGTCACAGGCTTGTGCCACTGCGCCGCGAATGGCCCCACATACGTTTAGTAAATATGGATGGAGGAAGACGTGTTTCTGTTAGTGACAGGAGAAACGGTGCATTCTCTGTATTAATGGGACGGCGGAACGTGAACACACACTGTGCACCGCACTATTATACGACACCGAAACATGGGTTACTGCAGAAAAAGAATGAAAGAAAGATGAACGCTGTAGAGATGCAATCTCTTCGAAGGATGTGCGAAGTCAGCCTAGCTGAGTAAATCCACGATTAGATTAAAGGACACACATAATGGCCTAAGTGAATACGATATAGAAAATTAGAATTTTATTCTTCATAACGTTATTCTTCATTATATTCAGGTGTCGGAGCACGTCGGGTGGGACTATTAGTACAACGTTCTTTCACCATTAGATAGAAAGAGCTAGGTGAAGACTCGAAACTAAGTCTCGATTTTAAGAACTTAATATCAAGGAAACTCACGTAAAAGACATTAGGATCCCCCCAGAGGTGATGTATGAAGAGGTTTATGACAGTAGACTAGGTGAAAGAAGTATGCAGGGATCGTAGCGTTTGAAATTAAGCGTAAAGCGTAAAAAAAGTACTAAAGTATTCCCTATTTATAAAATACTTTTTTAGTATCATGTTTATTTTAGGAGTACTAAATGGCTAATTGCAAATATACATTTAGCCATTAGCCTCGTTAATTATACTGTTTCTGCTGATTTAATGTATTAATTAACCGCCTGTACTCCGCAACGTACTTCGTTGTCGGTAATTGTTAGAACTTTGTGTGGCTTTTTGTTTCACGAATTACTGAATACTTAATGTCGCAAATACTCCTATTTTGGTATAAAGAGTTTGTGCTTCGAGTGTATCTATTATTGTACAATGGATATTTTTTTTATTAGCTTCACGCTGTATCCCGCACACTGCAGGGTAGGCAGATCGAACCTAATGTTAGGACACTCCGTTCCCGACTTTCCGCCGAATTTGGAGGCTATACGTGTTAAGTGGCAGAACTTAAAGCCGCGCTTTGCCTCTGATCCCAGAGCGAAGAAAATGGAAACATTAAATATTTCCACTCCTCGAGTGGGAATCGAACCCACAACCAGTCGTTTACAGTCACACGTTCGTGCCACTGCGCCACGACTGGCCCCATGGATATTTATAATCTTATGAAAATGAACTTGGTTGTAAATAACACACGTTTTATTAAAAAATGCTCTCCTAAAACAAATAACAAAAATAACTTCACGCTATTCTCGACATGTGCTATGTAGGTAGGCAAAGAGAGCCTGGTGTTAAGACACTCCGTTCTCCACGGTCCACCTCGATTAGAGTCATTCACCATAGTGGAGGTGATTCTATTGATTAGGAATTGAACCCTCAACCAATCGCGTTTAAAGTGACACGCTTTCCCTCTACACCACGACGATCAGACATTATAAGAAACTAAAATAAATTGTCATGATTATCGTGTTTTTTATACAAGTGGAAATCGAACCCATGACCATTTCATTTACAACCCGATGAAATGATCCACGTATAGTTTAACAGCGAGCGAGTTGTTAAATTTAAGACCTGCCCTACTTTGTAAAAGCCTCCTTTTATTTCGTGAATCACCACTTGAACGAAAACGAACAAGGATTTTCCTAATTGACGCTAGCAAACTTGAAACAATAATTTTATTCTATCTAATCTAAATATTTAGGCATTTTTTCTTTTAATGGTACCTCCAAAAGTGGCTTGTTTCTATTTTACCCTCATTAATATTCAAGAACTAGCGAGCCTGCCTAACTTTGTCTGTGTTTACAAAAGGAATACATTTAAAAAATATATCAATATTTTTTTATATTAAGGCTTTGCTACTATCACTCAAAGCGTTCACTTTTATAGTCTCTACCCTCCATTAACAGGTTATCCAATATTTAAAAGAAACAGCGCTTCGTCTTGTCAGAACGAAGAAATAAAAATTATTTAAAGATGCTAAATCCTCAAAGTTGATATTGAACTCAAAATGCATTTGCATTCAAATGGTTTCCGGTTGCACCACGCTGATCTTACCATTTTTTTTCTTTTAGCTTTACGCTATATACCGCACACAGCAGAATAAGCAGAAGAAGCCCAATCGTGACCCAGTGGCACAAGAGTGTGACTGTAAGCGACTGGTTGTGGGTTCGATTCCCACTCGAGGAGTGGAAATTATATTTCCATTTTCTTCGCTCTGGTGTCGAGGTAAAGCGCGGCGTTAAGTTCCGCCACTTAACACGCAAGCCTCCGAATTCGGCGGAAAGTGGGGAACGGAGTGTCTTAACACTAGGTTCCCTCTGCCTACCCTGCTGTGTGCGGGATATAGCGTGAAGCTATTTAATTTAATTTAATTAAGCCTAATGTTAAAACACTCCGTTTCTTATTTTCCGCTGAATTCTAGAAGCGTTACTTATTAAGTAGACGGAACTGAACGCCATATTTGCCTCGACACTAGAGCGAAGAAAACGGAAATATTAAATATCTCCGTTCCTCGCGTGGGAATCGCACCTACAACCAGTCGTGGTACAGTCACACTTTGTGCCCACAAACCACGACTAGCCTGAAATGATCCATACTTATATTATAAATGCGAAAGTCTGTCTGTTTGCCTGTCACGCTTTTACCACAAATTTACTAGTCCGATTTGGATGAAATTTAGTATGGAAGTAGTAAAAAATCCAGGGTCAAATATAGGCTACTTATTATTTCAAAAATCCACCTCCGAGGGTTGCAATATAACCAAACAGTTGTGCAGTTTACGCGGTGAAGCCGCGAGCGCACCACTGGTTGACAATAAATGAAGAAAAGTAATAAAATGATCTCTCCTTGTTACAGAGAATGCGGAGACCTCGCCGACACCGCTGGCTCACGGTGTCGGTGTTCTTCATCGCGTATTCAGTCTTCCAAGCGGTGCTGAGCAACGCGTCGGAGCCCGCGGACGACAAGCTCGACGTGTCTCCTATATCTGATACGAAAACTACCAATGTTGAACCCTCTAAAGGTAATCATTATTTAATGTGATTGGATAGTCAGAGAGAATCTAGTGTTAAGACACTCCGTTCTCTTTTTCCGCTTGTAGTCAAGACATTATGTCTTAAGTGGTGTAACTCAACGTTGTGCTTTGTCGTAGTTTTGCATCAGCGGAGAAATAAAAAAAATTCAAATATAATAATTTTCCCGTTTAATTTACTCGATACAAGGATCGAACCCGCAATCATCGTATTTAAAGTGAGTTTTAGTGCGCCAGGATGGCGTCCCGTAAGTACATTATGCAGCTAGCTAGCAGCTAACTAATGAGGAAGAGGTTATTAGTGAGGAGTAAATTTAATACTGCCATTTACATATAAGATCAACAAATCTTTATTAAATCAATTATAAGCTTGGTCTGGCATTGAGTTCTGCCATTTTACACACAATATCTTAATTTCGGGCTAAAGTGAACTGAAAATATTTAATATTTCCATTTTCTTCGCTCTGGTGTTGAGGTAAAGCGCGGCGTTAAGTTCCGCCACTAACCTGAATAATAATAACATAAGCATAGCTGGTATAATATCGATTACAATATTAGAATCGAATATTCTTATATACAAGCAAAATCTGCAACTAAATGTTATGCAAAAGTAGAAAAATCTGATTAAAAAAATTGAAAATTTAATATCTTTATTGTATAAATATCCTTACTAGTGACCGAGGTAACACCTGGTGTGACCAGTAATGTGGAGAAAGTGAACGGCAAGAAAGCTATGAAAGGTCTAGAGGACGAGCCTGATGAAGGTGAAAAGAAAAAACAAAAAGACGCTGGCTACGAAGAGGTAATTAACTTTTTTAGCTTCTAGCTGGTAGCTTCACGCTGTTTCCTGCATACAGCAGGGATTGGCAGAGGGAACCTAGTATTAAGACACTCCGTTCCCCACTTTCCGCCGAATTCGGAGGTATTGCGTGTTAAGTGGCGGAACTTAACGTCGCGCTTTGCCTTGAAACAGAGCAAAGAAAATGGAAATAATAAATATTTCCACCCCTCAAGTGGGAATCGAACCCACAACCAGTCGCTTTACAGTCACACTTTGTGCCTCTGCGCCACGAGTGACCTCAACTTTTTTAAAAAAAAAAATATGTCATTATTCATTTTCATTATCAGCAAACAAATACAACAATAATTTAGTTTTCTTAATTTATATTTATTATTCATATTTATGAAGTTCAAGTATCAATTGGTCTTAATAAATACACATGAGATATAATGACAATCAGGAGATTTTGTTGAAATAGGGTTCTGATAGTTTCATTTCGGAAAAACTAAAATATGATTTTTTTTAATGCTAATTATTTTCACCTACCAACTATAGAATAAATTACTTTCCTGAATAAATATTAATCTAGCACATTAACACAAAAGGTTATATATCAAAGACAAATATATTATAAGAGTAAGTAATTTAACATCCATTGACAATAAGTATATTTATTTTTTAGGACAAGGCTATAGTGGAAGTTCGAGAAGAAGAAAAGAAAGAGGAGGAAATCGATGCAATACCGACCGTCCATCCGCTACGAAACTGCACGCCTCCAGCTATCGAACAGGTAAAGTACGCGCATCCTAACTTGAAAAGTCGGAACTGAGCCACAATAGGCGTCGCAGAACCGACTTTTAGGGAGTGATTGGTGATAAGAGGCTGTGAGAGAGACGGCGAGATACAAATACTTATGATTCCATTACGTATTGTGTCTTTTGTCTCAGTCACTCGTCAACTCTCATTGGCTGGTTGACCGTACCTGCGTAAAAATTGGGAAAGCGTAGATGTAATTGTTCAAGATAAAATGAGCATATATACTAATAAGGCCTGACCTATCCGACAACATCTCCACAATCTTAATTATGCTTATGACCTATTTTATGAGAGGGGCAAAATTTATGAGAGAAAAAATTATTTAAAAAATATATGAAGTACCTATGTGTTATATAATAAACTTAGAGCAGACAAATATTTTTTGACCTCGGTTGACCTCGAGGACCCCTCGGACTGAGGAGGGCGTGTGTCAAGATATTGATGACAGTAGACGATGCGAATAACATATGCAGGGACCGTAGCGTTTGCCGCTCCATTCTACCACGACTACCTCGCTAGGAACAAAGTGTGATGCTAAAAAATAATTATTTTTGACTCTAGATATGCTTACTCTGACTACTCTCTCCTATACGAGAAAAACCATGAAGCTTAAAAAAAATAAACATTAACTGGACTGGGAATCGAACTTATAGCCATCACAGGTAGACTCACTTCCCCAAGGCCCTTAGCAACGTCATGTAATATTTAAATTGAAAGCAGTTATAATATTCCTTTTGAAGGGATTTTGCCTGCCGACTTAACTGACCGCGCGCTGAGTAACATCTATAATGCATTATAAATGTTACCGCTTATGGATTTCTCGTTACCCAGATTTCGTATTAGATATTTATAACAAGGTTGTGCTTGAGATTTTTTATAATTTACTTCAATTTGGTTACATTTTTCTTATTACCAATTCGAAAAGACACAGATTCGATCGTTGCGTTCTAATTTTTAAATGTTTTATAAAAAATGTTTTTTGTAACTTATGAGTGCAAATAACATAAAAAAATGTAAAAAGATAGTGTACATTAATTATATCGTAATCGAAAAGTTGTAACTTTGATTCTCTCTTGAGGTACGGGTTTCGTCAAAAGTAAAAAATTATGTATTCCTAAGGAGATGTAAATAGCGCTAGTAACTTTCTGTTTCGCGAGATTATGATTTACTTTTTATTTTTTTATTGAGACCTTACGTGTTGAGTGGTGGAACTCCACGTCACGCTTTGTGTTATCTTTACAGATACCAGAGCCGAGAAATTAAAATAATTCTACTAAGATCTTTCTACCGGATGGGAATCGAACCGACAATCAGTCACTATTACAGTTCGACGCTGTCACATTGCGCCATCAAGGGTTTTTTATTTAGTATTTAATAGTAAAATGTGATCTTCTTCCAGTTCCCACGCCCACTAATGGGGCAGACGGCGCGGCGGCACGGTGGGCTGATACTGCACGTTCTGGTCGCCGTGTTCACTTTCATAGGACTGGCCATCGTGTGTGACGAGTACTTCGTCTCGAGTCTTGATAGAATCTGTGAAGGTAAGGGCTTAAAGAGAGTGAAAGTCCAAAAACTATAGCTGAATATTTTTTAGAAAAGGTATAGTAATTTTAAAGTAGCAGGATTAAAACCCGCACCTGGAATCTCTCTAAACGCTCTGATCGCTAACATGGATAACACTGCAGCGGTGGATAACAATTTAAAATGTTCATAGAAGTATATGCGAAAGTCTGTGTGTTTGTCTGTCATGCTTTCACGGCTAATCTACCGATCCGATTTGAATGAAATTTAGAATAAAAGTAGTAAATAACTATCTGTCTAACATAGGCTACTTATTTTTTCAAAAATTAACCGCTAAAAGGTTGAAATAGGGGATGAAAGTTTATATGAAAAAACTAAACCACTTGACCGATTGTAATGAATTTTGAAATAAATATAGGTGATAATTGAAGGTCAAAGATAGGCTACTTTATTTTTCAAAAATCCACCCCCGAGGGGTGCAACATAACGAAACAATTAGGCAGTCCACGCGGCGAGCGGGCCGCTAGTCATTAATAAAAGCTCTCACCTGGTTGTGGTTCTCTATTGGTTATTATATATGCATGTTGTTGTATGTACAACAAAATAGGCAATGTATAACAATTTGAAAGCAAACCCAACATGTTTATATTATATTCTGTTTCAAAATTATGTATAACAATTTGAACATAGTGTTTACACAAACACTAAATTATAAGTATAAAAATAAATATAATTCACAAGTTAATTAAAAGAAAAGGAAAAAATAATATTAAAAAATTGATAGATTTGTGTAGTCACAAAATAATTATTATCAAATTAATAAAACGAAAAGCTTGAAAGTGTTTTCCATAATCCTAGCCATAGGGATACGACTACAGGCCGAATAGATGGAAATTTTAAAGCAAATCAGGGGGTAAAAAACGGATTAAAATCGCGTTGTACAATTTTTTTTTAAAATACTCTTCTACAAGATTAGCTTCCCGTATTAATTGGCTATAGGAGTTGAATTTAATAATGCCCTAGTTTTGTTGTTAATCCAAAATGGCTGCCGCAACAAATGTGGGGAATTATATTTTTTACAACATTGTTTACAATCCAATTGTGGCCAGTCGTGGCCCAGTGGCACAAGCGTGTGACTGTAAACGATTGGTTGTGGATTCGATTCCCACTCGAGGAGTGGTAATTATATTTCCATTTTCTTCGCTCTGGTGTCGAGGTAAAGCGTGGCGTTAAGTTCCGCCACTTAACATGCAAGCCTCCGAATTTAGCGGAAAGTGGGGAACGGAGTGTCTTAACACTAGGTTCCCTCTGCCTACCCTGCTGTGTGCGGCATACAGCGTGAAGCTAGTAGTAGTAGTAGTAGTAGTTCTTTACAATCAAAATGAACATTAATTAAAAGGCATAACTTGTAACACATTATAAAAAATACACGTATTAAAAACAATCTTAGGAATCGTTTGAAAATTTAAACACAACGTAATTCAATACTTACGTTTTAGAAAGTTTTGTTTTTTTTTTAGCTTCACGCTGTATCCCGCACACAGCAGGGTAGGCAGAGGGAACCTAGTATTTAGATACTCCGTTCCCCGCTTTCCGCCGAATTTGGAGACATTGCGTGTTAAGCGGCGGAACTTAACGCCGCGCTTTACCTCGACACCAGAGCAAAGAAAATGAAAATATGAAATATTTCCACTCCTCGAGTGGGAATCGAACCCACAACCAGTCGTTTACAGTACCACTGGGCCACGACTGGCCACAATTTTATTTTTTTATAGGTTTTCTAAAAAAATTATAATTTAAATTATTTTTTACTTAATTTAATTTATTAAAATAATTATTTTATCCATTTCATCAGAATTACAGTTAGCGCCTGATGTGGCGGGCGCTACTTTCATGGCGGCGGGCAGCTCTGCACCAGAGCTTGCTACAGTCGTCATCGGCGTGTTTTGTGCACAGGATGATATTGGTAAAATTATTTCCTTTTGATTTTTTACTATTTAATTGAGCTGAGTGAAGCAAAGCTCTTACTGGTCAAGAGTTGTTTCTTTTTTTTTTTAGCTTCACGCTATATCCCGCACACAGCAGGGTAGGCAGAGGGAACCTAGTGTTAAGACACTCCGTTCCCCACTTTCCGCCGAATTCGGAGGCTTGCGTGTTAAGTGGCGGAACTTAACGCCGCGCTTTACCTCGACACCAGAGCGAAGAAAATGGAAATATAATTTCCACTCCTCGAGTGGGAATCGAACCCACAACCAGTCGTTTACAGTCACACGCTTGTGCCACTGGGCCACGACTGGCCACTGACAATTGTAATTATAGTTTTTGAACAAATGGTAATTAAATGGTCAAAAAGTGCCCATAGACTTGGCTGTGGAACGTTAAATGTTATGTTAGTGTTAAGTGTTTGCTTTTCAAACTTTTTTAATATGTAATAACATTAAATATGTACTTCGCTCAGCTCTCCTTGCCATGCAGAGCAAATCGGCGGTTCCTAGTATTAATAATAAGGTGTTTTTCCTGAAATCATTGTTTACACATTAATCATTATTAAAGTAAAATTAAACTTTACGTTACGTTGGTTTAACGAACATAGCCAAATTATATTACGTTTAAACATAACTTGGCTATGTACACTTTTGTTAAAACAACTGTTCATTTCGAAATTAACGAAATAATTTTAAATTATACATAAAATTTGACTTGACTTATTAATTTTGCTTTAAATAATAAAAATTAGAATGATGCTTTCTAAAAATTGAACTTAACTTACGAAACAATACACAATTTTTAAAGAAAAAAATACTAAATAGATACTACTGTTCATTATTTTTCACTAACTTTCACTAATGATCACCAAATTTCACTAATAATCACCAAATTTCCACTAAATTTTAGTAGTAATCACAAAATTTCCACTAAATTTCACTAATCATCACCAATTCCTACCCCCCAGGTGTATCCGGCGTGATCGGCTCAGCGGTGTTCAACATAATGTTCGTGATATCGGTCTGCGCGTTGTGCGCCGGCACCGTCTCCCACCTCAACTGGTGGCCTCTCTGCAGGGATTGCTTCTTCTACGCTGTTTCTATATTGGTTATGCTGTGTACTATTGCTAATGGATACGTTTCTTGGTGAGATTCTGTTTATTTTTAATGTTTTTTTGCTTATTTTTCGTGATTATTGTATATTTGTGGGACACTGTCTGAGTGAAATGGTGAGCGGTTGTCCATTCAGTTTTCACTGTATGAAAAGTTGTTTTTTACCCGCGACGGAACGGCGACTGTATATGTGTTTGGGGTGAGAGGTTGTTTGTTTGTTTGTTTGTTTGTTTGTTTGTGTGTTTGTGCAAATTACTATGTCAATTATTTCCAAAACTATAAGTCCGATTTTGATACGGTTTTCTATGATAGGTTTAGGTTCAATTGGCCTATGTTTTTAGATATGTCTTATTGACTTAACTCACCAGGGGGCGCTGCAGTAAGCATTTTACGTGAAAACGAATGTTTTCAATTATCTCACAAAATAGTAGTCTGATTTCGATAGATTTTCAGTGATAGATTCAGGTTTAATTGGTGGATGTTCTTAGCGATGTTTTGTTGTTTCAAACCACCAGGGGGCGCAGCAGTAAGCATTTGTTTGTACTTTTTTTGTATTTATTTGTCTAAAACCAAAACTACTGATCCGATTGAAAAGAGTTTTCAGAAAAAGATTCAGCTTTGCTTGACGCATATTTTAAGATTTTTGTTTTTTTGTTACGGGGACAGCTCACCAGGGGGCGCTGCAGTAAACATTTGTTTATGCAAATCAAAAAGTACTAGTCCAATTTAGATGAAACTTTCAAGGATAGGTTCAGGCTTAATTAGTGAGTCTTTTCATATATGTGTTATGGTGACCACTCATCAGGGGGCGCCGTAGTAAGCATTTGTTTGAGTTTTTTTGTGTAAAACCAAAATTTGTCTTGTATTTATTTGTCTAAAACCGAAGTTACTAATCCGATTGGATAGAATTTTCAGAACTAGATTCAGCTTTGCTTGATGCATATTTTAAGATTTTTGTTTTTTTGTTACGGTGAAAATTCACCAGGGGGCGCTGCAGTAAACATTTGTTTATGCAGAGTAAAAACTACTAGTCCGATTTAGACAAAACTTTCAACGATAGGTTTAGGTTTAATTAGTGCATCTTTTCATGTATGTGTTACGGTGACCACTCACCAGGGGGCGCTGCAGTAAGTACATTTGTTTGTGTAAAACTAAAACTACGAGTCCGATTTGAATTCAGTTTTCAATGATAGATTCAAGTTTACTTAGTGCATATTTTCATATATGTGTCATGTATGTTTACTTAGTGCATATTTTCATGTATGTGTCAACTCTCTAGGGGGCGCTGCAGTAAGTAGCTGCTTTTATTTTTTTGTGTAAAACCAAAACGACTAGTACGATTGTCAAGAGTTTTCATTATTAGATTCCGCTTTACTTAGAGCATGTTTTTAAATTTATATTACGGTGACAAGTCACCAGGGGGCGCTGCAGTAAAATATAGTTTGTGCAAAGCTAAAATGACGAATTCGATTTGGATGCAATTTCAATGATAAGCTCAAGTTTAAATAATGCTTGTTCTTGGATATGTTTTATCGTGTTAACTCACCAGGGGGCGCTGCAGTAAACATTTGTTTGTAATATTTAAAACAAAACCACAACTACTAGTCCGATTGGGCAGAGTTTTTAGTATTAGATTTACCTTTACTTGGTGTAAGTTTTTAGGTTCTTTTTTACGTTAAGAACTCACCAGGGGGCGCTGCATTAAACATTTAATTATGCAAAGTTAACACTATAAGTCCGATTTGGATGCAGTTATCAAAAATAGGATCAGGCTTAATTAGCGCGTGTTCTTGTATATGTGTCGTGGTGACACCTCACCAGGGGGCGCTGCAGTGAGCATTTACTTGTATTTTTTGTGTGAAACCTATTTAGATGTGGTTTTCTGTGATAGGTTCAGGTTTAATTGTTGCGTGTTTTTATATGCCATATCACGAACTACCACGGGGCGCTCCAGTATAAACTAGTTTGTTCAAAATCAAAACTACTAGTGGGTTTTGTGATTTTCACTGATTTGGTTAGACTTAAATTTCCTGAAAATGTTACGGTGACAATCTGCCAGGCGCTGCAATAAGTATTTGATAACCAGAAAGCATTTTGCTTATAATTCTTTTCTTTTGGATTTGCATGGAGATTAATTATAAAGTATTTCGAAATTATGTAATAATATATAATGTGTATCTATTCACTTTAAAAAGTTTAAAATAAAAAACAAAATTAAAAATTTTGAAAAAACCCACGACGGTTTAATTGTAATTGAAAAAGGATAAAATAACTAGAAATCCCCCGCCTAAAAGAATATATGTAACGAGATGATGGGGACAACTTCGTCGGGGGCTGCCAGTTGCAACCTCTATTTTAAATATAGTAGCTAACAGTATAGATTTCGTTCTTAAAGTTTTTAAAAGGAATATCAGTTATCAAAACTGTAAATTCATATTAATATTTTAATTTTTTCCCAAACCTGTTTTAACAGCATGAAAACCTAGGAGAAGTTAGCAAACTTAAAGTAATGGCAGCTCCGACGAAGTCGTCCCCATCATCTCGTTACATATATTCTTTTAGGCGGGGGATTTCTAGTTATTTTATCCTTTTTCAATTACAATTAAACCGTCGTGGGTTTTTTCAAAATTTTTAATTTTGTTTTTTTAAATCAATTATTAATATTTAAATTAACTTCCGGTAAGAACATTACGGCGGCGTTGATTTCTGCCACTCAACACGTCATGGTTCAGTAGTCGTGCGAAAATTGGAGAATTGGAGAACGGAGTGCCTTGACATTAGTGTGGGCAAAAGCACCGTAGGTACTAGAGAAATAAAGATAATCAAAATACACTCCCAATGAGAATCGAACCTACAACCAATCGTGTTTAAAATCAGACGCTATCTCACTGTGATGGTCATGATGGTCATGAAGATAATTATATAATAATAATTGATGTGATTTTTCCTGTTTTAATAGTAGTCAATAGATTTTTCTATGCAAAAAAATTATAAACTACTATAAAATTGTATACAAATACCTACCTATAATACGAAAATGTCATTAAATATTTTTCTATATATATGATAACTTATAATTCATAATTTTCAGGCCGGAAGCTCTGTTCATGTTGATAATGTACGGCGTCTACTGTGTGGCGTTGCGTTTCAACAATGCTCTTGAGAAATGGGCGCTAACTCTACCCCTGCCCTTTAAGCTGCCCTCCAGAGAAGAACAGGCGGCACTCGTTACTTATAAGTAAGGAAATTTTATTTAAAAAAATATTTGAGTTAACATTAATTATACTTTTATCCACACATTTGGGAAATCATAAAAGTGATCTTTAGAAAGCTTATAACAATTTTGGACGGCGGGATTCGAACCCGCGCCTCTAAGTAACCTCCACGCGGTCAGAGTGGGCACTTAAAATTGTATTTTTTTTAATAAATTTAACTAACAAGAAAAAAAGAAATTGTACCATGAACTCCTTCTTTATTGTTACTTAAATTTTTCAAGAAACTCAGGTTCGAGTCCCAATAAGTTAAATTTTTTATACGTTTTCTAAAATGTTTTAACTTCTATCGACTTCTATGGATGGTTATCGACTGCCTAATAAATAATATTATTGAAAACAGAAGTGCGGGAGGACAGCCAACACCAAGCGCCCCCGCAGTGGAAGGACAGTACACTGAGATGGACGGACAGAACGAAGGCGGAACTAAGCAACCTGCAGGTATATATTTGCATACGAGTACATCTGTCGTGGCGCACTGGCGCGAACGTGTGACTGTCAGCGACTGGTTGTGGGTTCGATTCTCACTCGAGGAGTGGAAATATTTTATATTTCCATTTCCTTCGCTCTGGTATCTGAGGCAAAGCGTGGCGTTAAGTTCCGTCACTTAACACGCAATACCTCCGATTTCGGCGGAAAGTGGGGAACGGAGTGTCTTAACACTAGGTTCCCTCTGCCTACCCAGCTATGTACGGGATACAGCGTGAAGCTACAAAAAATGTTTTAGGAAAGCCATGCATAAACTTTTTGTAATATATATATATGGTATGGTAGTTACTTTATAGTAACTACCGCTTTGTTAGTTTCAATATTTGTGACACTTTTTAAAATAGTTTATAATTTTAAAAAATTGTAATTTGAAAAAATAAAGGTAGCAGAAATTTGTAAAAATCTCTCTAAAATAAGTTATAATAAAACGTATAAAAATTTCGACGCAGCTGGTAGTAGAACGCATGGCTCAGTGGTAAGAGTGCTACAGCGTTCAAATTTTTATACGTTTTCTAAATGTCTTTTTTAAAATAAAGACATTTAAATAATATTATTTGTTTTCGTTATTTGTTTTGAAAATTTACTATAAAATGTGTTATTTCAAATAACAATTATTTTCTAATAATTATAATATATACATTTTATAAAATCCGACGTTTCGAACATTTTACTCCGTGGTGACAGGTAGACTACTACCATAAATCGATTAAAATATTTTCATTTCAAATATTTAATATCAAAATTGTATTTCAAAACTGTATGTAAAATGTTATTGTTAATAACATTTTACATACATTGTTCCTATTAAATGATACTGACTTTGCTTAGCGTATAATCCAGACGGCGCATATGACAACGTGGCGTACAACGCGGACCCCGCCCCCGTGTGGGACCCGAGCCAGGAGTGGGATCCCAACCGCGCTTGGGATGAAACCTCTTTGGTAAATGTTTACTTAATTATTTTTAGAGCTTTACGCTTTCAGCTACATAGCTTGCTAGTAAGAGAACCCAGTGTTAAACGCGACCGGTTGTGATTTCGATTTCCACTCAAGGCAGTGATTATATATAAATAATTTTCGTCCCATTCTGCCAGCAAAACAAAGCGTGGCATTGACTTCCGCAATTTAACACACAGTTTAGAGTTCAGGCGGAAAGTGGAGAAAAGTTCGTGACAAAGTTTCAACTAAGAATGATAAAATTGATTCCGATTCTACGTGAGAATCAATTCCGTACTCAAAAAATGCGATTATTTAAACTTCATTCCTGTGATCGGAATCGATCTTTACAATCACAAATAGATTATTTATGATCCGTATATTATATTACATTATAATTATACAATAAATAGACGTCTAAAAAAGGAAAGCCGCATAACATCACAATCGTGTGACACTCACATCGATTTCATTAACAAGAATCGATTCTTTAGATAGATTAATCGATTCCGAGAAGCCAAATTGATGAGAATCAAAAGTTTATCGCCTTTCCAAACCTACTATGCAGGAAAATTATAACACTGCTTTGCTTCTAGTGGATGATGAGAAAATTACAAAATAAACATAGTTATTTATTTTTAATCTGTAATTCGTGTACAAATACCTACCCACGTAAAATAATAATATTATACGACCTAATGTCTATAATAATTTACAATACTAATATAATATTTGTAGCAACAACCTCCTCAAAGCCAGCCCCCCACACAGTCGTGGGGAGACTCGATGGCGCAGCAACAGCAGCAGTCACCTAACCAACCGCAACAGGAACAACAGCAGCAAGCCCAGGCGGTACAACAGGTCAGTGTATAGAGATACAGGAATTGAAGTAGCGATGAAGTACAAAAGATGTTTGTGAAGAATTGACAACTGTTTGTGAAGAAGAGGGAAAATTTAGCAACTCGAATGAAACTATGTAAAAATCAAGCATTGCAAATTTGCATAAGCAATTTTAAACAAATACTTACCTGTATTAAAACAAGGTGTTTGTCATTTTACTATTGTCTAACATATGTATGTATGTAACCAGCAAGTAACTTACTTGCTATTCACATTTAAATAACGAAAAAACTAACTCAATATATCCGATATATATCACAAATTCTTTATCGGTAAAATTTGAAATTATTTCATACTAGATGGACGTTATATATTTTTCAGGCACCAGCGCAGCCCGCGTACTACAAAGCAAAAGATTATAACCCGGAGACAGCTGTAGATCCTTTAGTGAAGCCTGTTGGAGCCAGTAAGTATTAAGTTATTCACAATGTTTAATGTATCAAAAATTAACAATGGTCCGTGTACCGGAGTCCCTAGATATATTCACACAGATAATCCTACTGATGTAACGAAGACTTCAAAACTCGACATTCTAGATAAAAAATTAAAAAAAAAACACATTTATTGCCATAAGAGAAAAAATAACAATATACATGAAACACAAAAGAAAATAAAAAACAAAATTAAAAATTTTGAAAAAACCCACGACGGTTTAATTGTAATTGAAAAAGGTTAAAATAACTAGAAATCCCCCGCCTAAAAGAATATATGTAACGAGATGATGGGGACGGCTTCGTCGGAGGCTGTCATTAATTTAAGTTTGCACAAACCTTCTCATAGGTTTTCTTGCTGTTAAAAAATTAAAATATTAATATGAATTTACAGTTTTAATAACTGGTATTCCTTTTAAAAACTTTAAGAACGAAATTTATACTGTTAGCTACTATATTTAAAATAGAAGTTGCAACTGGCAGCCCCCGACGAAGTCGTCCCCATCATCTCGTTACATATATTTTTTTAGGCGGGGGATTTCTAGTTATTTTATCCTTTTTCAATTACAATTAAACCGTCGTGGGTTTTTTCAAAATTTTTAATTTTGCTTTTTATTTTAACCTTTTTAAAGTGAATAGATACACATTATATATTATTACATAATATCAAAATACTTTATATTAATCTTCATGCAAATCCAAAAGAAATTATAAACCCAATGCTTTCTGGTTATCAAATGCTTATTACATCGCCTAGCAGATTGTCACCGTAACATTTTCAGGAAACTTAAGTCTAACCAAATCAGTGAAAATCACAAAACCCACTGGTACTTTTGATTTTGAACAAACTAATTTATACTGGAGCGTCACGTGGTAGTTCGTGATATGGCATATAAAAACACGCAGCAATTAAACCTGAACCTATCACAGAAACCGCATCTAAATAGGTTTCACACAAAAAATACAAGCAAATGCTTACTGCAGCGCCCTCTGATGAGGTGTCACCATGACACATATACGAGAACACGCGCTAATTAAGCCTGATCCTATCTTTGATAACTGCATC
Source organism: Dryas iulia moderata (assembly GCA_019049465.1). Lineage (NCBI taxonomy): Eukaryota > Metazoa > Arthropoda > Insecta > Lepidoptera > Nymphalidae > Dryas > Dryas iulia. The sequence continues at coordinate 1,726,502 of CM032437.1, forward strand.
CAAATCGGACTTGTAGTTTTAGCTTTGCATAATTAAATGTTTAATGCAGCGCCCCCTGGTGAGTTCTTAACGTCAGAGAAACCTAAAAACATACACCAAGTAAAGGTAAATCTAATACTAAAAACTTTGCCCAATCGGGTTTACTGCAGCGCCCCCTGGTGAGTTAACACGATAAAACATATCCAAGAACATGCACTAATTAAACTTGAACTTATCATTGAAACTGCATCCAAATCGAATTCGTCATTTTACCTTTGCACTTACCTTATTTTACTGCAGCGCCCCCTGGTGATTTGTCACCGTAATATAAATTTAAAAACATGCACTAAGCAAAGCGGAATCTAACACTGAAAACTCTTTCCAATCCTACTAGTCGTTTTGGTTCTACATAAAAAAATTGAAGCAGCTACTTACTGCAGCGCCCCCTAGAGAGTTGACACATACATGCAAATATGCACTAAGTAAACATACATGACACATATATGAAAATATGTACTAAGTAAACTTGAATCTATCATTGAAAACTGCATTTAAATCGGACTCGTAGTTTTAGTTTTGCACAAACAAATGTACTTACTGCAGCGCCCCCTGGTGAGTGGTCACCGTAACACATATATAAAAAGATGCACCATTTAAACCTGAACCTATCGTTGAAAGTTTCATCTAAATCCGACTAGTAGTTTTTGCTCTGCATAAACAAATGTTCACTGCAACGCCCACTGGTGAATTTCCATCGTAACAAAAAAACAAAAATCTTAAAATATGCATCAAGCAAAGCTGAATCTAGTTCTGAAAACTCTAGCCAATCGGATAAGTAATTTCGGTTTTAGACAAATAAATACAAGAAAAATTTTGGTTTTACACAAATTTATTCAAACAAAGTCGTCGTTGCCGTCAACCGAAGTAGACGTGTGTCATGTTAAATTAAATATTAATAAATAAATACCTATAAACCTAAATGCTTATAACAGCGCCCCCTGATGAGTGGTCACCATAACATATATATGAAAAGATGCACCATTTAAGCCTCAACCTATCCTTGAAAGTTTCATCTAAATTGGACTAGTAGTTTTTGATTTGCATAAACAAATGCTTACTGCAGCGTCCCCTGGTGAGTTTTCCTCGTATCAAAAAAAGAAAAATCTTAAAATATGCGCCAAGCAAAGCTGAATCTTTTCCTGAAAAATCTTTTCAATCGGATCAGTGGTTTCGGTTTTAGACAAATAAATACAAAAAAAGTACAAACAAATGCTTACTGCAGCGCCACCTGGTGGTTTGATACGATAAAACATATCTAAGAACATTCGCCAATTAAACCTGAATCTATCACTGAAAATCGTATCGAAATCAGACTACTATTTTTTGAGATAATTAAAAACATTCGTTTTCACGTAAAATGCTTACTGCAGCGCCCCCTGGTGAGTTGGGACGATAAAATATATCTAAGAACATACGCCAATTGAACCTAAACCTATCATAGAAAACCGTATTAAAATCGGACTTATAGTTTTGGAAATAATTGACATAGTAATTTGCACAAACACACAAACAAACAAACAAACAAACAACCTCTCACCCCAAACACATATACAGTCGCCGTTCCGTCGCGGGTAAAAAACACCATAATTAAATTCTAGCTTATGGCAAAAGGTGCAACTCAGCTCTTGATGCTTGAGGTGTGTACTTCTGACATCACTGGTTTTCAGTTATTAGATATTTCGAGGTTTCCTTTCTGAATGTACCCCATGATAATGTCTACATGTATATTACATAACCAATACCATTAATGTAATACATAAATATATATTTTTTTGTTTTTATCTTTACGCTGTATTCCACACACAGCAGGGAACCTACTGTTATGACACTCTGTTTCCCGCTGTCCGTCAGATTCGAAGGCATTGCGTGTTAAATGGTGGAACTTAACGCCGCGCTTTGCCTCGACATCAGAGCGAAGAAAATGGAAATATTAAATATTTCCACCTCTTCTAGAGTAAGAATCAAACCCACAACCAGTCGCTTTACAGTCACACGCTTGTGTCACTGCGCCTCGACTGGCCCCAAATTAACTTATAAATAATAATATAATTACACAGGAAGCTTAAGATCATCATGATTCTGGGTTCAATTCTCACTCTGTATTTACATTAAGCGCGTACTGGATTCAGTTGCATGTGATATTCAAAAATACATGTTAAAAAGCCAAAAGTTTTCTCGGAAATTTATATTCCGGAACTTTGGGTTTTCAGAAATCTATATTCAAGTAGTAGCGTAGATGGATATAGTACATAGGCTTAGCGCTAAAAGCATTTGTATAATTACCGAGAGAGATTTTTCCAAAAAAAGCAATGTCCATCATATCTTAAGTGTATGACTATGTATGAACTGTATGATTTAGTAATGACACTTTAAAAATATATTGAAATACCAAAATATACGCAACTACCCACATTCTTTACATGTAAACACAAAATTTCCAGACCAGCTCCAACTGATCTGCTGGTACGTGGCGTTCCCCATCCACTGGTCGTGTCGCCACACGATGCCGGACTGCCGCGGTCGCTGGTACCCCATCACCTTCATCATATCCATGTTGTGGATCTCTTTCTACTCGTACTTTATGGTGTGGATGATCACCATTATTGGTAAGATATTTTTTTACCTTCACGCTGTATCACGCATGGGGAACCTAATGATAAGACATTCCGTTCCCCATTTTCCGCCAATATTTAGATGGTCGATAGGCGTGTTAAGTGGCGGAACTTAACGCCGGAGGTTGCCTCGACTCCATAGCAAAAAAATGAAGTGGGAATCGAACTCACAACCAGTCGCGTTTACAGTTTGTGCCCACAAGCCACGACTGGTCTCACTCCAGGTAAGGATTTATGTTGCTGTTACTATTGAGACAGTGTCTGACTGCAAATGGGGTTATTTGTGGATTCGATTTCCACTCGGAAAATGATGACAATTTAATTATTTCCATTTCTCCATGCTTTAGTAAGAAGAGTTCAACACAGAATACCTTTGGAAAACAGAGTGTCTTTACATAGGTTCTCTATGACTATCCAGCTATATGGAAAAATAAAGTCTGAAGCTGTATAAAATTTTATTCATTGGTTAAAAAATATATTTATATATATCAATTACCAATATTACTAATAATACTATAAATACAAAAATCTATCTGCCTGTCTGTCTGTCTGTTACACTTTCACGACTAACCTACAGGGTTTATTTTAGAGGAACTCTTATTATTCCCTATTTCAACTAATAGGAAATGAAAGTTTGGATGAAACATATAAACCACTAGACTGATGCCGATGAATTACCCAGGAAGACAGTTGATAATGCAAGGTTTATAGCATAGGCTCTATTTTTCGGAAAATGACCCTCCCACGGGCTGAAATAGGGGACGAAAATTGCTATGAAGTATAAAATTCTCTTACTGTCGAAAATATAAAATAGCTTGTGTATAACTTGTGTAGTTCACATGGCAGAAGCTGCGAACAGGTCATTTATTATATAAATATATTGATGAAGATTGATTGATTGAGGTATTATATGAATATATTGTTCCTATGGTGCACTATATAATAATTATATTGGTACTAAAAATAAATGTAATAATTTTCAGGCTACACTCTCGGCATTCCGGACACTGTGATGGGTCTCACTTTCGTAGCTGCAGGAGTTTCGGTGCCAGATGCCCTTTCTTCGCTCGCTGTCATCAAAGAAGGGTAAATTTTGTAAACGTATTGAAAATGATTAATTTACTGGCATTAATATTTATAGCAGCTATTCGTCATTTATAGCATCGTCTATGTACTAGTTTTTCATTAAAATCTGTTACTGTAAACTATTATCTTGAAATTGAATTTAAAAAAGATCTACTCCATCGTCTAAATAAAAGCCTTAGAAATACCATTGTTGTAAAAAGAAAGCTTGTTGCCTGAAATTATTCTTATATTTTTGACTAAACTTTTATTATTATAAAAGCAATTGTGGTGCAGTGAGACAACGTCTGGCTGAAAACACGATTGGTTGGAGGTTCGATTCCTGCTCAAAGCAATGATTATATTATAGTATTTTCATGTCTGGAATCTAAGACTACTACTACTACGACTAGGTTCTCTCCGACTATTCTGCTATGCGTATTTTCATTTCAAAGAGACTGTTACTCTGACAACGTTTTAAAATGTAATTCACACACTTAGGAAATGAAAAAAGACATTTCTAAACGCGTGACATTTGATTGAACGTGACAAACGAATGTGTTCACAACGCCTGAACGGTTTCCAAGAGGTACGGGTTCGAATCCCGTTTCAATTTTTATACGTTTTCTAAAAATGCCTTTTTATAATTCTTTGATTTACATAATTTCAGATATGGTGACATGGCAGTCTCAAATGCGGTTGGATCCAACGTGTTCGACATCCTGGTGTGCCTCGGCCTGCCGTGGTTCATACAGACCGCCATCATCCACCCCGGCAGCCACGTTAATGTTATAAGCAAAGGTATAAACTTCCTTCCCGTTCCTAACGTCAGTCGTGGTTTGTGAGCACAAAGTGTAACTGTAAACTGTACTGGTGTAGAGGCAAAGCGCGGTTTTGATTTCCGCCATTTAACACGCAATGCCTTCATAATTCAGCGGAAAATTGGGAACGTAGTACTTAACGCTAAGTTCCTCTGTTACCCTGCTGTGTGCGGGATATAGCGTGAAGCTAAAAGAAAAAAATGTAATGTTACATAGAAAATATGAACATTAATTGAGTACTCCTCTCAGATTCACGCTTTTTCCGGCAGAGCGGGATAGTCCTGGCGAACTTAGTGTTAATACACTCCGTCCTCCACTTTCCGCTCAAAAGTAGATACATTGCGTATTTAGTGACGAAACTTACCCGTGAGTGATATCGGGGCTTTAATATATTTCTAATTTTAATATAATCATTCCCTAATCGTAATATTAAGTTGGTAATCAAACCCTCAATTATCACGTTTTCGGATAAACGTCATGCTTTCATAATCGGGGAGAACCTAGTGTTAACACACTCCTTCCTCCACTTTCCGCTGAAAAGAAGAGACATTGCGTATTTAGTGACGAAACTTACCCGCGAGTGATATCCGGGCTTTAATATATTTCTAATTTTAATATAATCATTCCCTAATCGTAATATTAAGTTGGTAATCAAACCCTCAATCATCGCGTTTACCGAAAAGCGTCATGCTTTGTCTTGTTATCAGACCGGAGGAAATGAAAGTAATTTAAACATATCCTTTCCTACGCTACGATGGCCTAAAATTTAACTGATTTAACCAAGTATACACATATCCGGCTAATCCAGTTAAAAAACGCACCAACAGCGTCTGAGTATAAACGCGATGATTTTGGGTTCGAATTCCATTCGAGGAAATGATTTTATTAAAATGTTCATTTTTTCTCTCTGGTACCTAAGATAAACCGCGGCGTTGAGTTCCGCCAACCAACACGCTATACGCTACGACGGAGTGTCTTATCACTAGGTTTTCTCTGCCTACTCTCCAATGCGTGGATTACATGTAATTAAAAAAAAAGAAAAAATATATTATATAAAACAAAAACAAATTATTTTCCAGGTCTCATATATTCAACGCTATCTTTATTCTCGACGGTGATTTTCCTGGTGGTGGCCACACACGCCAACGGCTGGAAGCTTGACCGCAAGTATGGAGCTGTTCTGATGGTCTGGTACTTACTCTTCATCACACTCGCGAGTCTCTATGAGCTGAACATCTTCGGAAACTTCCACCCCCCTGATTGTGAATCTAGCTATTAAGTTGCTTTGTGAAGGGACTTTGCTTCGTAATAATTTTTAGGTTTTAGTTGTTTTAATAGTTTTTTTTGTTATATATTTGATGATTTAGTTTAATAAGTTCATGTAAACTTTGCTGTATACGTACTTAATATTGGATGTCAGTTAAGTTAATGGAAACTTTTTTAAGCTCGAGAATCTTCTAAAAGCAACCTTTTTTAGCTACGACCAACTATTCAAAATTACAAGGTTTTTGACGTGGCATAGTCACACTACTTAATCGTAATTAAAAGTAGCGGGAGAATATTTAAAATCGTGGCCCAGTGTCACAAACGTGTGACTGAAAACGACTGGTTGTGGGTTCGATTCCCACTCGAGGAGTGAAAATGTTTAATATTTTCATTTTCTTCGTATCGAGGTAAAGCGCGGCGTTAAGTTCCGCCACTTAACACGCAATGCCTCCGAATTCGGGGGAACGTAGGGAACAGAGTGTCTTAACTACAGGTTCCCTCTGCCTACCCTGCTGTGTGCGGGATACAGCGTGAAGATAAAAAAAAAAAATATTTGTAATGTACCCGTGTTCTAAACGGTTCTTCATATAAGTATTCTATATTTCTTCTACTTCATATTTCTTTCTTTTGTAATGTATTTGAATATAATTTGATCAATATGTTTTACTGTTAAATAAAGACAGAAATAAGAAGATTATTTATAAAACTACGAAGCAAAGTTTCTATAATACAAATTAATAGAGTTCTAACTCACCCGTTAAGTATTTACAACTGTTGAAAGTCACTAGAATAGATTTTGAACTCGTTACTTGGTGAATGTATGTAATGTTTTACACTTAATTTATAAATCTTAAGGAAAATTAATGTCCTTAGGAAAAAGATAGCGATACTTATACAAAAGACGAGAATCCTACCCTACCTCTCTCTCTCTATCCTACCTATATGTCATATACTTGTCATTTTTTGACAGCCAAGTCGAATGTTTATTTATATCCAGCCTTACCAATTGTAATAAAATAGAATTAAAAAAAAATGATTTACTTACTATTATAATTCGTATAATTATTAATGCGATACATAATTTCCAAAAAATATTTTATATATTTTTTTTAAATAAGTATCGCTATCTAATGCTGTCTTTACTCACTAATCTAGCTCTCGCGTTTGTATGGCCTCGTTCACGCGGTTCAAGTTTATGTTTTCTGCAGTTAAATTATTAACTAGATTGTGCTGTAAAGATTATTTATTATATAATAAGCCTATAAAAAATACTTAAAACGCTTAAAAATTATTTAAATCAAGCGCCGTGTGAACTTAGGCTTAGGCTCTCCAAACGTCTGACACATTGTAATACGTAGCCATAGATAAGATATAAATTATAACATATTCTATGCTATTTTGTTATTATTGTTCAAAATAATTTATTTATGTTATAATTTAAAATTATTTATTTATTTAGTATACATTTTTTAGGTTTATAACAGAACGCGCCAGAATCTTATGAGTAAATGGAACATCGATTGTAGTTTTTATCTGTATTTTAAGGGATAGACAATTAATTTACGTTAAATAAATTGTGCAGTTAAATTTAATTTACTGTTGTAAATAGCATTCCTTCGTTTTAATTCGTTGTTTATATATTTAATTTCAAATCATTGTTTTGTAATATACATATCGCACCTTTACAATTGACTTCTATATTGAACCATTGATATGTAAACATGTATTTTATCAGTTTATTTAAACTGACTACTGACTCTTTTAGGCCATAAAATGTTAAAACTTACTATTTAGTACTTATCTTAAAGTATTATAATCGAATAACTAAAAGATGGCCAATTTTCAATTACACTTTTGGTGTTGACTTTTCGATTAGGTCAGTACCATTCTAAAGGTGCGATATACTTCACGCACAAACTCATTTTTTGATCTCAATGTGGTGGTTTACTAGTTTCGTTATATCCAGTCAAAGTAATTAATTACATATATTATTGTTTAATAATAAGTATATTTTAATTAAAGGTTCATAACCTGAATTTGGCGGGAAATAATAAAATAAAGATTAGTTTCTTTGTTTAACCAAATAATATAACATCGAGTCGCAATGGGAGAGCGTCTGTAAATAATCGCGATTTTTGTGTTTGATCCCAATACAATATTTATTATTGTGGATACATTATTTTATATATCTAAAAATCTTTTGAAAAATCTTTTGTGGCCAGTCGTGGCCCAGTGGCACAAGAGTGTGACTGTAAACGACTGGTTGTGGGTTCGATTCCCCCGAGGAGTGGAAATTATATTTCCATTTTCTTCGCTCTGGTGTCGAGGTAAAGCGCGGCGTTAAGTTCCGCCACTTAACACGCAAGCCTCCGAATTCGGCGGAAAGTGGGGAACGGAGTGTCTTAACACTAGGTTCCCTCTGTCTACCCTGCTGTGTGCGGGATATAGCGTGAAGCTATTTAATTTTTTTTTTTTTTATTTTATTTTGAAAAAAGTATTTTTTTTAAATCCAGGTATAAAATTATACAATGACAATTAAAATGTTCTTAACTCCTTTTTTAGCGTTAAACTTATTCTTAATCCGTCATTAAAATAATGTGTTTCTTTTATATTTAAGATATTGTATCAATATTTGTCTAGTCTTAGCGAAAAGATATACTAGTCAGTGTTCCAAATCATTTTGAGGCTAGTGTCTTGTAATTTACTATAGTTACTTTCTCTATTGTTACCTATAATTGGACTAATTCTTAGCTAATTTAAACTAAAAAATAATTCAAATATTCCCTCTTTTAGTCGATAATGGCTGTAATGTAACGAAAAAAGACGTTTTTAATGAAATGAATTATTTTGCCAGTTGTTATTTTAAATATATACTCCTACGAAGATCTAAATCTTTATTTGGCAAATTTCATACGAAATGTATTAACACACTCAGAGAGGTTATTTAGCGTTTAACTGACAGTATCGGTAAAAAGAGCTATATTTATTTGGTATTGTTCCGGCTTGACGATATTTAAATGCTAATGGACGCTTCGAAGCTGTTTTAAGATATAATTGGGCCAATAATGCATAGATAAATCATAATTGTTAGTTGAATAAAAGATATATAATTAAAATATACTCTACGTTCAGAGTATGAGATCAAAAAAGCTGCCGAAATGTATTTAAACATTAATAATGAACACAGGAAATAAATTCTGATTCTTTAGAATTTATTTTATTGACTAATATTGTTTGGTATTTCGATTAGTTAAATGATAATCTTTATAATATAGATAAGAATAAGTAAATAAACAGAAAACACTACACAATACAACGATATTATGACGAATTAAATATTTTTACCACAATTTTTTATGTATAACATAGCCAGCACGTAGAAATACAAAATTGTTACAATTTCACATTCTGCTATCTGTAAAAGATATGTTATAGTAAGCGCATTTTAAGTTGAATGGACAGAAGCTAGCTACAATAGACGTCGCAAAACCGATTTTAAGGAAATGATTGGTAGTAAGACGCGGAGAGTGGATAGACGGGCGAAAGACAAACGCTAGTGACTCTATTATGCTTGATGTCTTGTGTCTCAGTCACTCCGCACTCGTTAACTCTCATGGCTTTAAGATAGCTGCGTGATATTTTCGGAAAGCCTTTGATATGTTCGATCAACTTATAATGCACGTACTATAGTTTATGATAATTTATGTATTTATTACATTTTAAAAAGTTAATTAGACATTGACTGGAAATTTTCAATTGCTTACTTACTTTTAATACTCTACCTCATATATTAGCTTCCTTTCTGATTGATTGATTTGTATTTGCATACAAATATAGAAATTTCTAGTAATTTTAATTTGCAATCTATTATATGTATAGATAATTAATTTTATAAGTTATCTTGTATGTTTCTTTTTTATATTGTAATATGTTGATCTCTTTTAAAAATCCTAATGACATTGGATTAAATATTTTGTTATTTTAAAAATATACAACATTATTAATGTTTTATTATTTAAATAAACTAAAATTATTTTGTTTAGTTGTTAACGTAATGTACATATTATAGACAATATTAATAAATATTTCAAAATCCTGTAAATCTTCCATTACAGCTTTACCTATAGTCCCATATTTATAGACCAAGTCATTGAGAAACTTAATTTAATAAAAAAAATAACAGTTAACGAAAAATTGATTTATTCTATTAAATTATTATTAAAAAAAATTAAAAAGAAGCCGTTAATTATTTATTTATTAAAAAAGATTGATGGAAATAAAAATTAATACGTAAATTACATTGATGTGCTACTAGATTTATAATTTAATGTGTATAGTAAATGAGTATTATAGGTAGTGACAATAATACATAGCTTTACGTTTGCCATTCTGTGCTATGAAAATTTATTATTTAATAGAAAAATATTGTCTAAATAATATAATTTACAAAAAAATATATTTATAATATTAAGGCTTACGCAAAAGTGGCCTAAGATTCTAAAGCGCAAATTAAAAAAAAAAACAATCACATAAATTTTACATAACTGAAATAAAAATTCACTATTTTATCCTTTTACGAAACTATAAAGTAAATTAACTAATATTAATTTAACTGTAATGTATGTTTGTCTGTTTGTTGTTTAAAATTAAAATCTTCTAAACTATGGATTCTTGTCTTGAAATCTATCTATTTCTGTGATCAACGTTACCCTGTAGGTATTAAAAGCATATTTTTGTAAAATTGTGTTGTTACTGTACTTACGATTAGATTGTTAGAGGACACGTGCATATGTGCATCAATTATGAATGTCAATTTAAATTTAAATACTCTAAAAGTAGAAATTAGAAAGTGAATGTTTAGAAAAAAACGCTCGAGTGTCTGCACAACTGTTCATTTAATCATTTCGTACACGAGATGTAACTACTTGTAATGTGACATTTAAATAAAATTTATTAAGTAATTTTATATTATCCGAATACCTAGCTTACTCCACGTGTTTGTATATATTAGTGGACCATATTGTAACGCTGTTATCATAATTAACCATTTAGATGTATTTAGTATGGACATTTATTATGCTCTACGATTTTAAATTAGTACAAAATGAAGCCAAGCTATGAAACGTTTGTAGTACTTACTTACATGTAAAAAATATTGAACTTTAATAATAGCAAATGCAAAACTTAGAGTGAAATAATACAATTAAGTAATATAAATCAGTGTTACATTGTTTTATAAATGAAAAAGAATATAACCTTTTTGTTAAAATATAAACAGTATAAAGAAAATAAAAATTTTAGATGGTTCAATATATTGCTCTGAAATATATAACTTACTAATTTACTTTGGATATCCTTTGATAAATTAATTTCACCGTTAACGTAAATACAGTTATGCGTTATGTGTTAATAATCAACATAAATCGGAATTAACTATTTCGATAATGTTGAATATTTGTTATCAATCGACAAAGATTGTAAAATCGAAATTTTAAGTTAAGAAAAAACTAAACTAAAAGAATTCAGCTCGTTGAGCTTATTATTATATACCTTCAGGTACCGCATTTATGTGGTAAAGTTATTCCTATGTTACGTGAATGTAATAAATATGATTATATAAATACATGTATTTCGCTAATTCAATGAAATAATAATAATTATCTAAACAAAATAGACACTGATTTAAAAGATAATTTCAAAATTAATCTTTGATTTTTTGATATTAAAAAAGTGTGAATTATATTCACAATTATCTAAATATTTAAATGATATTATTTTGTTTAATTAAGCAATGGATTCTTAAAATTCTTAAAATATTTTTGAACATTTTTAAATTTCCATACTTAGGAAAATTGAAAAAGACATTTAAAGAAAACGTATAAAAAATTGAACGAAAAATTTGATCTTAAAATATACGTATAATCTATATAGTTGTAGTATCTTTCCTGTTAAAGCATATTTATATATAATTTTACTTTTAAATGTTCAATGTAATTGATGTTTTGCATGTGTTACTATTAGTGTTGGCTTCATTTGTTAGCTTCTCGGAGCTGGACGTACGTATGTGAAAACATTGTTAATTGCTATAAGTTATATGACAAGATGTTAAATAAAGTTTAAAAATGTAATTCGTTGTTTTTTTCTCCTTCATGCTTTATTTGGGTCGTGGGGCAGTGTGACATCGTCCCATTGTATGGTTGCACATTCGATTCCCACTTGGGGAATGATTATATTAAAACGTTTCATTTCTTCGTTCTGGTACCAAAGGTAGCGTTAAGTTCCGCCAGACATTGCGTATGTGTCGATTTCAGGCGGAAAATGGAGGACGAAATGTCACTAGGTCCCCTCTGATTACCACACAATATGGTAATAAAGTCTGTCTGTGTGTTTGTCTGTCACGCTTTCACAGCTAATCTACCGGTCCGATTTGGTTGAAGTTTAGAACGAAAGTCGAAAAAAATGTAAAGACAAGCATAGGGTATTTATTTTTTCAAATATCAACCTCGAAAGGGTCGAAATAGGGGATGAAAATTTGATTCGGCGCATCACACTCTGGCCGAATGCCCTGCTTGGGCCCCACAACGCCATGCCTTGATGGCTGTAGTGGGTAGGGACCTTTCACTTACCAGTGTGGTGGGAGCCATGCTGGATTGTGAGAGGAACTGGTCTGCGATGGTCTCCTTCTGCGAATCCGTTATCGCCCTGAAGGAGGCCGCGGAGCGGGCGCGTGAGTCCAGTGCTAGTGCTGACCCGCTCCGCCGTCGGAGGCCAGGGGGTAGGAGAAGGCGGTACGCGCATCTTCTACTCCCCCTACCCTAGAGGAGCTACTGCGGGAGGGCTGGGATGATCCTCCTGCAAGTCATCAAGGCTGCGGGTGCTCTGGAAGAAACCCCAGAGCACCCTGAAGGCGACGGTGGTCTGCATTAGGCGGGCCGTCCATCGAGGCGTCGTAGTGGAATGCGCGAGCGAACCTGCGACGTCTCATGAGGGTGGAGAGGGTTTCCGCTGGGTTTTAGTGGGTAGTATCGGACTCGTCGTTGAGCCCCACAGTATCATCCGTATGCAAGGCAGTTCTGTCTTCCTTGTGTACGGATGATCTGCGTAAACTGCATTTCCCAACGAAAAAAAAAAAAAAAAAAAAAAAAAAATAGGGGATGAAAATTTAACCGCTTGAGCTATATTTATGCCAAAATTGTAATGAATTTTGGCATAAATATAGTTGATAATCCAAGGTTAAACATAGGCCACTTTATTTTTCAAATATACGCAATATACACCCTCGGGGGGTTGCAATAAAACGAAACAGATATGTAGGTATATAGGTAGTATTATATAAATAGATGTATAAGAAATTTAACTTTTGTGCGTTAATTTATTACATATTTAATTTGAAAAAAAAACTATATGTGAAAGTATAATATGCCCTTGAGTTCGCTTAGAAACTTAGTTGTCCAGCTTCACGCTATGCCGTATAGGAATCAAATCAAAGATCCATCAATAAAAATCAATAGGTAGCTATTAAAGGTAGGCAGAGAAAATCAATGTAAACGCATTCCGTTCTCCTATTTCCACCTCAATAGGCATTAAGTGGCAGAACTTAACGCCACGCTTCGTCTTAGGTACCAGAGCAAAGAAATGGATTTCTTTTTTTTTATTGAATAAAGGAGGCAAACGAGCAGAAGGGCCACCTGGTGTTAAGTGGTTACCTTCGCCCATAGACATCCACAACATTAGAAAAGTTATACACATCAGGTGGTCCTTTTGGCCGTTTGCGCCCTTACTTCAAATAAAAAAAACAAATAAGAAAAACCAAGCTACTGGGTTATCCACCTATTACGGGACGCTACCCAGCGGCGGAGGGGAATTGTATTCTTAACCCGTCCCCCCACGGGTTAAAATCTTAAATAACAATATTAAAATTCAAGTAACAAATTTATAATTCCCCCGTTTACATAATCACGTTTACAGTCTAACGCGGCTGTCCCACTGCGCCATGCCGGTAAAATTTATAACATCAGTTCAATTCGGTACACCGAACAAAAAATCCTTTCTAGGGGTGTACAAATTACAGAAGCCAAATATATGATGTTTGAATTTATTGTTGGGGCCAGTCGTGGCGCATAAGTGAGACATACGCGACTGGTTGTGAGTTTGATTCCCACTCGAGGAGTAGAAATATTTAGTATTTCTATTTTCTTCGCTCTGTTGTCAAGGCAAAGCGCGACGTTGAGCCCCGCCATTTAACACGCAATGCCCCCAAAATTCGGCGGTGCGTGGGGAACGGAGTGTCTGAACACTAGGTCCCTTCTGCCTATCCTGCTGTTTGCAGTATACAGTGTGACCCTTTGAAGTTGCTTATCCATACGAAAATAATACGATATTAGTACAAAAGACACTGATAATATCGATAGAGCCTTAATTCTTTTAAATACAGCAATCACAGATTCAGTATTAATATTTTGCTACAGCGTTTTCAACGTTTTACCAAACTATACGTTATTAATCCAAGTAGGGTAATTTAAAAAAATATTTCGATACATTTACAACACCCATAACTTCATAACTATATAATTTATAATAAACTGAAAAATAATTTATAACAAAATAAACTTTTCGTAAGAGCCAAAGTTTTTTTTTATATTTTAAGCCATCGATAAAAAAGAATATGTTAACAACTTACCTGTGGAAAATGTATCTACTCCTTTTGTGATGCAGACGATATTGAGCGGCTCCACTTGTTTAAAATATCAACATATATATTACACACAAACATTGTATCTATTTAAATACACTTAACACTTGTATAACAAAGTGGAAATATATCTTAGCAAATCCAATTTCCAACATTTACAGTTGTCCGTGGTCCCAATCGTGGGTAGACTGAGGTGTCATTCATCTGTCAGTTGATACAATTATTATATCAAACTACCACTGGATTCTTCCAGAATGAGCCAAGTGTATTTTGCCTAGTGATGTGGTCGATTTGAAACTCCATGTGTTTAGTATTGGGTATGTAAAGATAGATAGTGTTGGCAACACCTATACTTTCGTGGTAGTCCTGTACACTTTTATGCGCCACCACATCTTTTTTCGTTTACTCGACGATTAGATCATGACACATGTCAATTAAAAATAGTATAATCAAAGTTGTGATAAAGCATTTGTAATTTTATAATATTTTCTATCTTTTACTATTTACGAATCATTATAATATTTTACTATTTGAGGCCACTCGTGGCGCAGTGGCACAAGTGTGTGACTGTAAACGACTCGTTGTGGGTTCGATTCCCGCTCGAGGAGTGGAAATATTTAATATTTCAATTTTCTTCGCTCTAGTGCCGAGGCAAAGCGAGGCGTTAAGTTCCGCCACTTAACACGGAACGCCTCCGAATTCGGCGGAAAGTGGGGAACGGAGTGTCTTAACACTAGGTTACACTAGGTTTAGGTGTCTACCCTGCTGTGTGCGGGATACAGGGTGAAGCTAAAAACTATTTACGCTTAGTTAACAATAGATAAAGATATACATATAATATGTTAAGATATACCTATATATAAGACTGCAAAGTATTTTAACGAGGCTTATTCTGGGGTTTCCTAAATTGTATGCTCAAATACTCAAAACAATCGCAACAATTGCGAAAGCAAGAAACTTAATGTAACAAATGTAAAAAAAATGGAGTCTGTTTGTAATATTAAAACAAACACTTTTTACTACATTAACGTATACACGGCCTATCAGGCTATCTGTTTGTTTCCGGCTAATCTCTGGAACGACTTTACCGAGATTTTCATTGAATATATAGAAGATAGATGTTTTCATTGAAGACATTTTTAGATTTTTTTGTTATCACAGGCAAAGTTATGTCGCAGGTAGGTACTAGGTAATAATAAAACACTATTAATCTCGTGAAATATGGATTGCCACATTTTTTTCCAAAAAATCAAGTTATTAAAAAAATGATTGTTAAATAGATCTAAGGTTGCAGTTTTTGGATAATGTTAATTTAATATATTAATATTAAGCGTAAGAGCTAATAAATGAATGTAAATGTATCTTTTAACAAGCGTATGTGTTAAAAAGCTTAAAACCATATGTTTTATGTGCGTGTAATATTATTTTTATGATTTTTTTTTTAAATATCGGCTCTATTCACTACTTATATAGGAGTGGCAAATTTCATACTCCCGGATCTGATTAAGTTTTAGTAAACTTGATTTCCACTCCTTTTACTGAGCTGCAACATTGACTTATACCTACCTTCTACTATAATTGTTTTATGTGACTAAATACTAGTTGTTGAGACTGCCGTGGCGCAGTGGGACAGCGTCTGATTGTAATGCGATGGTTGTGGGTTCGATTCCCACTCGAGAGAGAGAGAGAGACCAATATATTTAAATTTTTATTTCTTCGCTCTGGTAGCAAGGACGTTGAGTTGACGTTGACGTTGAGTCCCGCCACTCATAGCGAGCTATTGTATATTTTGGACGAAAAGTGGAGGGCAGTGTCTCGACAAGTCCTCTCTGACTTCTCCGCTGTATGGGGAATATGGTTCAAGCATGCAGTTGCTTCAAGCTGCAAAAAACAGGTTTTTATTTGCTTTAATCATGGTGGGGATCAAAACTACGTATCTGATTTTATCTTAACCCTCAACTGGTAACATACGTCTGTCAGACGCGGCCAGTTACAATATTTGCCATAGGTCGACATAGCGGTGCAATCGTAACCTCCCCTTCAGTGTATACCTCGTGTGTTTACCGGCAACAAAGACTCACGTGGTTTGAGATAAGTGCAATTTTTTTTGTAATTATTATGATAAATTTACTAAAACACACTACGCAATGTGTGCAAAGTAAGGTTCACAGCCTCAACTTTTTTTTTTTTCTATTTTAATTATTACTTTTTACTAATAATTAATAGTTTTCGATGTTTATAGTTTTTAACTTTTAAGTTTTTTTTGATTTTTATTAATGTTTTTAAAGAAATGAAACAAATGTAAGTCTAATATTTTAAGAACTATATTTTTACCTATGTATATTTTTTATTGATAGGTTATCAGATTTTTATGTACAAACAATATTGCAGGTAATTCTTAAAATATCATTATTAATTGTAGTAAATTAATAAAACTGTTTATATTCACTTAATCTTCTTAAAGATGCCCTAAAATAACCAATATTTACGGGTTGCGTCTGTCAGACGTGTATTACTCATAGCGCACTACTTTAACGTGTTACCAGCTGAGGGTTAATAAGCTTGGAGCAAATAATATAATCTATACTATAGTAAAACACTTAAAATCTTTGGAACTACTGAAGATGCGCGCGTTTTTGTTGCACCTATAACTTTTAAGTATAGGCATGGGACTTAGGCAATGTTTTCGAAGAGTGATGAATCATCTCATGAAGAACCATAATAGATCAGCTAAACTAAAAGAAATAGAGAAATGGCGGCTTAATATAACATTTTCAGTGTGGGTGAATATATATTTTTTTTAGCTTCCCGCACATAGCAGGGTAGACAGAAGGAATCTAGCGTTAAGATACTCCATTCTCCATTTTCTGTGAAATTTCGGAGGCACTGTAAGTCAAACGTTAAAATTTTTCAATTCCTCGAGTGAATGCAAACTCACAACCAGTCGCACACTTTGTGCCCAAAAGCCTCGACTGGCTAAGTAAGAGGACTAGGAAATTTAATTCTAATAGATTTACCAGTCGAACAAAACAGTGTATAACTAATAATTTTATTAATCGGTGCTCATTATTGATAATAACTTGCCTATGAACACCCGTCCTACAGGTGAGTAAGTCTACTGGGAAGAAAATTACCAGTGGTACTACTGGCAAGTTTACTGTGGATATGCGTAAAAATGGCATTCTTTTACATTTACCTCAATCACTATAAATTAAAAATCAGCTTCACGTTTTATCCCGCATAACAGTTCAAAGAGAAATGAATGTAAAGTCCTGTATAGTCCTAAAAATTGCTTACACTGCAGCGAAACTTAACGCCGCCCTTTGTCTCAACACGAAACCTCAATCATTTACACAAACAAACAAAAAACCTGACTTAACGCCGCCCTTAGTCTGGTCTGTGCGAATAAAATCAATCCATACTTATAAACACGAATCTATCTGCGTTTGTCACGCTTTCACGGCTAATCTACCGGTCCGATTTGGATGAAAATAGTAAAAATTGCTTGGTAAAAAACATATATTACTTACTTTTTTAAAATCAACCTCTAAAGGGTTGATGTAGGGGATGAAAGTTTATACGAAAAATCTACACCGCTTGACAGATTGAAATGAATTTTGGCATAAATATAGCTGAAAATCGAAGGTTAAACAAAGTAATTTATTTTTAAAAACCCACCCCCGAGGGTTACAATTTATACGAAACAGCTAAGAAAATTACACGGACCGCTTTATTTAATTACCATAAACAAGCAAAAAAAGGAACAAAGAAAAACACAAACACATCACGTTTAATATTATTTATTAATTTGGAGTTAAGTGCATTTACGACCCTATTAGAATGGAGACAAAACAACCGTAGTCGACTGATTCAGTTTGCATCGCTTCAGAGGAATACTGAGATCCATAATGTTATCACAAGGTAGAAAATTAAAGATCGGATTATAATATTCCAGTCATTGCTTCGGGTGTTATAATTATATATACTAAACATACATTAAAAACCAGCTTCACGCTCTATCCCGGATATAACAGGTCGAAAAGAACCTATCGAGTCGGGGTGTAGTTATATAATATATACTTAAAATACAGGTTAATGCAATGTCTCCAATACACCCAAACAAACAAAAAGAAAACTATCATTTACACAATAAAATTTCATCTTTCGCTAATACGGCGGCCATTTTGGCCGAACGTGAAACGTGTTCTTAAAAAAATAACAGTTAAAATGAAAATCGTCCTGTATTTACAATTTTTTTTTTCTGTACTTAAAATATACGATACATGTGCATGTACCCAACGTCTCCTCTAACGCTTCGTATTAACTTTTTATATACAATTTTAGTTATAAAGTATGAGTTTTTGGGGGTGAAAATTACAAAAAAAAAGGAGCTATTTAAGATGACGATAATGAAAGTGTATCCAACGAAGCGTCCGAGGAGACCACACTCAGCTTGTTCTATCTTAGCTTTACCTAAACATGACATTCTATAATGATTTAGTAAATCAATAATTTTAAAAATTATTAGCATTAGACCGTCGAAAATAATAAGCTGTTAGAAAATATGAACTTACATTCAGTGAGAACCAGAGCGTATCACACTACGAGTAAATCAATTAAAAAAAAAAAAAGAAGCTACACTAACTATGAAATGGTATACAAACTAAATTGATTCACTAATCTAACTAAACAAATAGATACTTGTCAATTAACAGCGAAAAGGAAAGGTGGACGCTAAAATAAATTATCTCTACCAAAATGAATGTAACAAGGGGAATCATCGTGTTGTGTGTACGTATGTGTGTTACAATACATATCGTGAATCTAATATCCGGAACAATAATAATAATACATTACCTAAATGATTCACTGTTAACATTACAATAATATTCTATATTATCTAATAATAATAATAATAATAATTAATTAGTAAACATTTACTTCTCGTTTTAACTTACATGTCTGAACCAAAAGTGATACAAACAGCGTGTGCCGAGTCGCGTCACATCTACAACTCCTTAGGAGATATCAAAATATATATACATATACATACAATTATAATTATATTGTGAAAAAATACATAAATTTATATATAAATCTGTGTTCACATAAAATTTATTTCAAAGATACACACACTCTCGCTTTATATCATAATATATAAACATATATAATAATAATAAAACGCGACTTCGGCACTGTAAAACTACGCTGTCGTTAAATTAAAAAGGCCTCTGTAAATATAAAGAATAGTCTGTGGAGCTTCGACTTGCCGCGTGACGTCACGTGTCACGTCACTCGCCGTGTGACGTCACGTGCGTCACCAGTGATGTCACATTACGACACGCGCTTCCCTCGTAGTTATGATGTCACGTCACTCACGACTCTCGCTGCATGACGTCATGTCGTTACGTCACGTATGTCACTCGTGGTTATGACGTCATGTCACTCTATGCCGTGATGTCACGTAACGTCACGTCACAAATGGCTATGATGTCACGTCATCTCGCTGCATGACGTCACGTATGTCACTCGTAGCTATGACGTCACGTCACGTGCATCTCTAGTAGCTGTCACGTCACATTTGACATGTGACGGGTGACATGATAGGTGACGTGTCAGACGGGCGGGCGGCACTCACACACACACAGACTGGCTGACATACATACAGACAGACAGACACACACACACACACGGGTACACTCGAGTCAATCAAGATGGCCGCCGTCAGCCCGCCCGCGACTGCCGGACGCCGACATCTCTCTCTCTCTCACTGGAAACAAACAAACACTCTGTTAATTTAAAATACCGACTTCAAATTACGTCTCTCAACACAAAATAAAGCGATGCAATATGAACAAAAAAAATGTAATAAATTATTACTAGCGGTTATAAAAAAATCAAACGAATGATGTTATGATGAAAAACCGAATAAAATGTGTAATTTAATTAAAAAAAAATTAAATTATAACAAAAAGAGCAATAGCCAACATGTATGTGAATTTTAGTATGAAAAATAAAATAAATGATAAAAGGTCGAAACGAAACAACACTATAAAATAAACTTTTTAAGATAAAATAATATTAATGTTGCGAACAAATAAAATTTAAAATTTCCACAGAAATACCCTAAAAACTCGAGGTATCAGTGTTATATACATAAATATGTACGTATAAAATAAATCAAATAATATGTATTTAACAAATAAATAAAACATATATTCGTTTTTCTAATGCCTTATTAATATTCTTTTATACAATTTCATTAACAACATTCAAATATACTATCTACTACAAAATTAATTACGTCTCTTTAATTTAAATTAATTACTATGATATTTTAATACGAAATCACCTTCTTAGTAGAAACAATGACAAAAATTATTTACCATTAAACAAGAACATTATCACAGCTGTAACCGAAAAACATTTAACATTTGCCAAGAAATAAATTAAAAAAAAAAGAATTTTAAATACCGAAAACTAAAACGCCACAGATCCAAAAAGCATTACTTCACAAAACGTCACAAAATATATATAAAAAAAAAACTTTTTGCTAAATCACTATGAAAATTTAAGTAAATATTATACAGTATTTATGTTTTAAAAATGTAGAATTTTTCATATATATGTATTATCTTTAATATAATTTAAGGTTTTTTCTTCAATTGATTGACAGATTGGTGAGTCTTAACCGCTTGGTTGTTCGAATCGACCACAGCATTCACCGATTTTACCTGTAGTCAAATTTTATACTAATAATTACTAAACTTTTTAATAATAATAAATAATTAAAACAACGTCTTCTAAATTATTTAAATTATACTTTAACGGATATTTTAACCACACAAATTCTAATTGTCCTGTAAACTATATTTTTAATTAGTCCTTGCCTACACTAATGTTTTTAAAAAAAATATATTAAAATTAAAAAAAAATCTTTACCTATTCGATATAATCAAAATGAATGAAATTAGGTGGTGTATGATTTACGATTGAAATGTGAAAACACACATGCTTTTGATATTGTTAATATTGTACGAATAGAAACAATCTTTAACTTAAAAATTAAAAATATTTCATAAAATTTGAAAGAAAAACGTTAAAAAGAAGCAAAAATAAATAAATTCCCATTTTAAAAATGTTATAGTTAGGATGTAATTTTTTAAACAATCACGAAAAAGAATCTTAAAACCTCTGATGTAGTAATAAAATAAAAATTGAACAAGTCATTCATGATATAAAATTTGATAAAGAAACAATTGTAAATTTTTGTTGTGCTTTGCAGAATAAAAAAGGCAAATCCATATTAAAACTTGACTCTGATCTCATATTTTAAATCAATTTATCAGAAAAAGTATTAAAACAAGTTTAATTTAACTTTAAAAGCTAATTTTAAATATGGCAATAAATAAAGAGCAAATAATCGACAACCCTATAAAATAATGAATAATGAAGTGACAGTGACGGCCATATTGAAAGAAAAAAATGGACAACAAAAATATGCCCCAAACAGTTAAAACCAAAAACCACTAAAACCAAAAATTACTATAAATATATATATAAAAAAAATAAAACGACATGTTAATATGTTAATACATATAAATAAATAAATAAATATTTGTGTATGAGTACCTCTTTGTTGAGCGACGACTGCGGCGCCTGCTGAAATTATATTATTATATCTTAAAAAAACAATTCTTCCGAACCCGAACCGAATATAAACTAATAAACGCGATTCTAACTAATAATTTATTACGATTTTTCTAAAAAAATCTATATATTTTATTATTTAAGAAAATTAATTTTTCAATAAATAAACATTTTAAGGGATTATTAATTATAATCAGGGATGTTACAATGGAATCGATATCATAAATTCATGCTATATTCGTAACATCCCTAATTGTATTGTAAGTCATGTTTCTCCAGCTTATAATAAAAATATTATATTAAAATTTAAATTCATAATTTCAATTACCCGCTAGTTATAAATTTGATGGCACCACAGTCTAAATAAAGAAAAGGGGAATATCAAAAAGTAACCCCAGTTACATACATTATAAATTTTGTTGGTAACCAAAATTAATTTTAAAAATAACATTCTCGGGGCAATCGTGGCGTTGGGTTCCAATAGTAAAAAGCTTCACACATTTCAAAACTTCCGCCATTAAAAATGACATAACTCAATTCCATTCTTTATCTTAAATACTAGAGCGGAAAATGAAACTTATCTATATGATGGTGGTTTTGATTTGTAATTTGGTAATGTTGGTGGTAGTTTTAATAATGATGGTAGTGGTAATTCTAGTAATGGTGGTGACTTTAGTTGACAGTAGTAGTAGTGGGATTTTTGGTAGTGGTAGTGAATTGATTAGTGGTAATGTTTTGAATAGTTTTGATAACACTGATGGTAGTTTTTTGAGTAATGTTCGTGGTGGTGGTAGTGGTAGTAGTAGTGGTTTCGGTGGTGGTAGTAGTTGTTTTGCTGGTAGTAATGGTTTTGATGGTGGTAGTGGTGGTGGTTAAGGTAATGTTGGTATTAGTGGTGGCGGTGCTGGTAGTGGTTTTTGGCAATAATAGTCGGGGTGGTTTAGGTAATGGTAGTGGCTTTAGTAATGTTTGTGGTAAGTGTTTTGGTAATGGTGGTGGTGGTGGTGGTGGTGGTGGTATACCTCCTTGTTGGCCGGCGGCTGCGTGGAGGGCGGCTGCGCGCGTCGCTGGGCGGCGGGCGAGCGGCGCTGCACTATCGCGTCCATGGCTTGCTGCTTGCGTTGTCGCAGGATGGTCCAGTCGAACGTGTAGTCGTACTGGTAGTTCATCGTGCGGAATAGTATGCGGAATAACTGTACGGACAAACATACAAATGTTAAATAATATATCTATTCGAAACCAATGTAAATACGAATATCTGTCTATCTATTTGTCTGACGCGCTTTCGCGGCTAACCTACTGACTCAATTGAACTAACAATAGTTCAAGATCCATGGCCAAACAGACGATTTTTTTATGAAAAAAACATCCCCTATTGTCTAAAATAGGGAATGAAAAATGTAAATGTACTTGTATCCATACTTATATTATAAATGGGAATGTCTGTGTGTTTGTCTTCACATCATCACGTCATGCTTTCACGGCTAATCTACCGGTCCGATTTGAATGAAATTTAGAATAAAAGTAGTAACAATAACTGGGTCTAACATAGGCTACTTATTTTTTAAAGAATCAACCTCTAAAAGGTTGAAATAGGGGATGAAAGTTTATATGAAAAATCTACACCGCTAGACCGATTGTAATGAAATTTGGCACAAATATAGTTAATAATCCAAGGTTAAACATAGGCTGCTTTATTTTTCAAAAATCCACCCCCTAGGGTTGCGATATACCGCAACAGCTACGTAGTTTACGCGGCGAAGCCGCGAGCGGGCCGCTGGTAGTTCATAAATTTCACTAGTGTATATATAACTTAAATTTAAATAATAAGAACATTAAAAATAATAAAATTTCACAACATACGCCACGACACGACACAATGACCGAAGAACCATAAATATAATAATAGAAAAAAAAGATTAGTAATAAGCATTGCTAAAAAACATATACCAATTTAAGTAAAGAAGATTTTTATATTCAAATATTATAAAAAATATGAGAAAATATAAGAAAAGAAATGTTATAAAATATATAAAATTGAGTAACTTGAATTACAGTTAATTCAAGGCTTTAATTGAATACTAACAATACGAAAAAGGCGTCTTTTATACATAGGCTTACTATAATCACGAAGAGCCAAACCGGGACGCAGAAGAGAAAGAAGTTCATTTTCATTTTGCTTTTCGCTTAATTTGTGTTTTTCATATTTGAAATGCAATCAAAATTATTATGAATTGAAAACATATTAATAATTTAAAATATATAAATAACGGGCCGTTCGGAGTGTCTTACCACTAAGTTCTCTCTGCCTACCTTTAAAAAATCTTTCAAAAAACAGTCAAAACGCAATAACATAATTATTATATTTTACAAGCAATATAAACAACTCAATATACTAGCACTAAATACTTACATCTAAAACACGAACGACCATTTCATATTTCAGGGCGGCGTAGTCAAGACGCCATCAGAATATGCAAAAGATATGCGACATTAACTAACCTGTCTAAGATACATATAGTCTGGTGCTTCGTCGAAACCGAGACCACGGCAGTAATTTAAATACATAGAAAATTCCGCTGGGAATCCCTGCAAAGGAATACAATATTGTTAATACATTTTTTTTTAATATTTTTAAGGTATTATTCACACACTTGACAAGTAAATGAAAATATATTTTTAGGAAGCGTATAATAGTTTGAGCGCAGCGGGATTCGAACCCGCAACTTTTTTAAGCCGCCTAAGCATTTTGATCGCTAAACAAACGCATTGAATTGAGTTCCAAGCGTTCAATTTTTTATACTTTTTCTAAAAATGTCTTGTCAATATTTTCATTCATATATCGCTCACAAAACACAAAAGGGCCACAAATCAGAAAAACAAAAAAAAAAATAATAAATACAAAGTTCAAATCAATATTCAGACCCAATTTATCAAAGAAAAAGATATAAATTTTTGATTTGTGGCTCTTTCGTATTGTAGGAGCGATGAATTGCTTAAAACGTTCCACATATTATTAAACCGTTTTTTGAAGATTTCCCATTCAGGCGCCTTACTTAAATGTAGGTATCATTAGATTTCAGGAATTTATAATCCCTCGCAATAATTTAAATAATGCAAAAACACATAATTGTCACAGAAAAGTTATACAGTGACAAAAACACAACAAAACAATAACTTTATTTTTCACGAATCAGTTAACCAAATACGTGTTTTTTAAAGAAATCTTATTTGACAATGATAGATTACCAAATAGCTTAAACGGAAAGTCCGCAAAGAACTTGTTAAAGTCAATGTGAAATTATTCAAAATAACTTTTTGCTTTTACAATGTCACAAAATGAACACATTAATATTTTAAATAAAATATTTCTGGATATGCCACCTCAGTAACGCAGTGGGACAGCGTTTGAAAGTAAATGGAACTCTTGGAATGATTACATATAAATTTTCATTTCTTCGCTTTAGCATCGAAACATTGTCTGTTCAGTGGACGCAACTCAACGCCGCTCTTTATCTTAGGCCCCAGAATAAAAATGATTAATGTAATCATTTCCCAGGGTGGGACATCTAGCCCACGACCATAGTATATAATCAGTCAGATATCTCACAATACACAGAAAAGGTTTATTTTGGAAACAACCAGAGAAAATGTATTTTATAAACAAACAAATAATAAAAAATTATATATACAATACTTACCTTGCATAAAACTTCGACGGGCGTGGACATTTTCTTTTCACTAATGCGTTCATATTTTTGTTTCTTTGTAATTGCTTTAAGTCCTTGCCATGGCAAAGATCCTCTGCAAATTTAATGAAAAATAAAATATTATAGCAAACATACTAATAATACGAAATTTTACATCCATAGTAATATAATATTATAAATTGTCAAGTCTGACTGTTAAGTTTACACGGTCAATCTATCGGCCCGATTTGGAATGAAATTCGGTACGAAAAGAATTGAAAACCCAGTGTTAAACATAAGCTACATTTATTTTCGAAAATCAAACTCTCAATGGGGGAAATAGGTGACGAAAGGTTGTGTAGATACGTAGGCGTTCAAAATATCATTTTTAGAAATAATCTTTGGATAGCAGAAATTTGTAAAAATATCTACAGAGATGTTAACAATGGATGGATATAGAACGTGTGGCATAGTGGTAAGAGGGCTTGATCGATTTAGAAAAAGCGCAGGTTCTAGTCTTACGTTGAAATTGTTAAACGACTACAAGCTTTTTATATTAAAAAAAAAATGTTTAAAGTAATATATAAAAGTAGCTAGGGTAATGCTAGGGTCTAGCTTTATGCTAGGGTAACCAGAGAAAACATAGCGTCAATACACTCTGTTCTTCAAAATAATATAGTTGAAACGGACGTAACAACATTTAAGGGATCGATGGTTGTTATAAGTATACTGTATATATGTATATTCAAAATAATTATCTACTGAACTAGGACCTTCATCCATGCATATTTCTCAAGTATCACACACAAACTGGGTCAAGATATTTAGATATTATATAAATAATATACTTATGTAAGACACTCGTTCTTTTTTTCCATATTGAGAATTGGCGTAATGAAACGTGAAACAACACCGCGATTTGTCTTAAGAAGAACAAGAATAATAGGCAGAATGCAACAAACTTAACAAAAACAATACATTTACCAATGAATTTAATTTAATTGGCAGTTACTATCACAACAAAAAAAAAAAAAAAAAGAGTTCCATCTTTCCCGCATATGACAAGGTAGACTGAACACTTAAGACACTCCACCCTCCACTTACTTATGAAATTATTTTTTTTACTTCACGCTGTATCCCGCACACATCTTAGTAGGCAAAGGGAACTTTATGTGAAGACACTATATTCCGAATTTTCCTTCAAATTCTGTAGACATAGCGTATTGAATGGCAGAACTGTGTTTTACCTCATCACAAAAAACAAAAAAAATAAATATCAAATATTACACTTATTCAAACGGGAATCGAACCACCAACAAGTCGCATTTACAATCACTACACCCACAAACCTGACCGACTTTGCCACTTATTACATACAAATAAATAAACAATTTAAGCATAATAACTTACCGATTAAAATACATAAGTACGTAGCCAAGTGACTCCATGTCGTCCCGGCGCGACTGCTCGATGCCGAGGTGCGCGTTGATGGACGCGTAACGGGCAGTGCCTGATGGGAAATATTTATAATAATATTATATACTTAGTTAACTATATATAAAGCGAGATCAATATAAAGTTATAATTTTTTTTTAACTTCACGCTGTATCCCGCTCATACCAGAGTAGGCAGAGGGAACCTAGTGTTAAGACACTCCGTTCCCTACGCACCGCCAAATCGGAGGCATTTCGTGTTAAGTGACGGAACTTAACGCCGCGCTTTGCCTCCACTCCAGAGCGAAGAAAATGGAAATAACAAATATTTCCACTCCTCGAATGGGAATCGAACCCACAACCAGTCGCTTTACAGGCACACTTTGTGCCACTGCGCCACGACTGACCCGTAATCGCGATTACTCGGTTCAAATATAATTATTTTCATTTTCCCGCTTCTATGAACAAAACAACTAACACTACAAAGTTTAATTGTGGCAAATTTCATTTATCTCTATCGCATTAAATATTCGTAAAAAGACATTTAAAATTTCTCCTGTACATTAATAGACGATGATTTCAAAATAGTTAATGTTAAATAAAAAATATAATGAATTTGTTCATGACAAAAAGACTCTGGACATTACATTAGTGTCTTTAAATAAACAATCTTACACTAGGCAGCTTCTCGTCCTTTCCCGTGTAACAATGTACAGGTATATCTTATAGAACCACTTGGCACTCAAATAATACAGATTGCACCACGCTTTGTCTTGCGTACCAAAGTGGAGATTACATTAAGCGGAAATCAAACCCAAAATCATCACCTTACCAGCCAATCATCCATACACTAACAAACAAACCAAAAAAAAAATTACCCTATCTGGATTCAAACCCACACCAACGTACCAGTAAGATTTTTATCCTCGCGATATGTAATATGCGCTCTCGTGCGAACATCTCTAAACTTCTTGGCAAGTCCAAAGTCGATCATATACAGCTTGTTGCAATGGCGGCCGATTCCCATCAAAAAGTTGTCAGGCTTTATATCACGATGGATGAAACATTTGCAGTGGACGAATTCCACGCGGCCGAGCATTTGATCTGTGGAATAAATTATATACATAGAAATTAATATTATAAATGCAAAGTCTGTCTGTCTGTTACGCTTTCACGTCTAATCTAACGGTCCGATTTGGATGAAATTCGGTTTTTTTATTATTTGAATAGAGAAGCAAACGAGCAGAACGGCGAACTGGTGGTAAGTGGTTACCTTCACCCCCACAGACATCCATAACATTAGAGTTAAGGATACGTTACCAGCCTTGGGGATGTAGAAGGGAAGGAGGGAGAAAAAATGGGAATGGTGGGAATAGGAAGAGCTGATTTACATGCCATCGAATCGAAACACATCATGAGATATTTGGCGGTTCGTCTTTGACATGATAGTTGTAGCGAGCCAGTCGGAGAACGAAGCTCCTACCACCAAGCTGTTACTAACTAAGTGGGTAACCTCTTACGGGTCACTACCCAGCGGCGGGTTTAAATTGTATTCTTAACCCGTCCCACCATGGGAATTAAAAATAAGCTAAAGAAACTAAGAAAAAACGAAAGCCAATATATTTATAATATATATTGTGGTAAGAACATCAAACGCCTATTTTTTTAAATTGATGACCGGTTTTTAATTAAGAATATGGTCACGTTGGGCACAGTGTAGAAATACTTTATTTTGAGAATTGAAGTAGCCTTCTAAAGCAACCATTACGTTTATATTGAGAATAACATTTAAAATCAAAAATGAAAATCATAAAAAGTTTTATCTATTTGTGATATTATTGGTGAAACATACAGACAGACATACCTTGAAATTATTCCAATAGCGTTTGCCAAATAAACAAATAAGGTAACATATGTTAAATTAGAAATTCGTGATAAAAATGTAAAGGACAGTAAATTTTAAAATACATTAGGCTCATTTTAGGGTAAAATATACAATAATAACATAAATATCCTTAAATACAAGTAGCTTCACGCTTTTATCCGCAAAACAAGTTAGTCAGATATAACCTAATGTCAATACACTCCGTTTTTCACTTTACGCCAAAAACATTACATGTTAATTGTAGAGACTCAACACTGCGCCTTGTCTTAGATACTAAAGAGGAGAAATGAAAAATATATTCTTTTTTTTTAGGCTTCACGCTGTATCCCGCCCACAGCAGGGCAGGCAGAGGGAACCTAGTGTTAAGACACTCCGTTCCCCACTTTCCGCCGAATTCGGAGGCACTGCGTGTTAAGTGGCGGAACTTAACGCCGCGCTTTGCCTCGACACCAGAGCGAAGAAAAATAGAAATATTAAATATTTCCACTCCTCGAGTGGGAATCGAATAATTACACTCAGATGCAGTTCTGCACTGCATTAACATAGCCTCAAGTAAACTGTGAAAAATGCAAATAAAAAAAACGTGTTTTTTTATTGTTCTTTACTATAGATACTACTTATTTATAGGATAAGATAACTCGGCCATGTAACATCATATAAAAAAATAGTCCATTTAGTGCATTTTCTCACGATATTAATCTATTTATACAATTAAATTGGCACGAACAATTGTTTTAACAAGTAAAACAATTGAAACAAGGCTTACAAAATTATTGTGATTTTATAATGTTTATTTTTATGGTCATATTGAGCATTAACTGCCGCATTATTCAAATTTTTAAATAAGAAGTAAATTTAAAAGAACGATTGCTGAGACTACACATCCAGGTTATTTAATAGCGGAATAAAGCAATGCCATTCAAATCGGGCAATAATGATTAAAACAATAAATTCTCGAAGGGATCGAACCTACAACCACCATGAGTACAAGGAGTCTTTCCTTACATTTACATTTAATGTATTTCTAATGTATTATTGTAAAAAACATTTGTGCTCCTTCACCCTTCTATACGTACTTTCAATAATTAATAAGCATGATTTTCGTAAAATGAAGTCGAAATTTAATAGTTTAAGTATTAATCCATACTTATATTATAGATGTGAAAGTCTGTGTGTTTGTCTGTCACTATCTACCGGTCCGATTTGGATGAAATTTGGAATGAAAATAGTTAATAATCCAGTGTCAATTTAGGTTACTTATTTTTGTAAATGTATGACAAATCTAAACCGCTTGACCGATTGTAATGTTTTTATGGATAAATAAATGGTTTATAATTCAAGGTTAAGCATAGGCTTTAACTTTGTTTTTCGAAAATTCACCCCCGAGGGTTGCAATATAACGAAACAGTTATGAGGTTCACGCGGAGATGCCGCGAGCGGACCGCTAGTGACATAAATGTGGCACCTACAGGCCTTTTCCGCGTAACAATTAGAGAGAATCTAGTGTTAACAGACCCGAAATGGACACATCGCTGATTGACGTAACACAATACCTTGCTTTTGTTTTACCAGAGCACAGAAATAAAAGTAATTTAAATATAATAATTCCTTCAAGTGGGAATCGAACCTACAACCATCGCGTCTACAATCAGACGCTGTTTTTCTAATATAAGTCGAAATTCTAAGAAATATTATTCTAATGTTCATTTCACTACTAAACTAAACCGACCTGCAAGCATAAGCACCGTCTTGATAGTGAACTGGCGCGAACAAAAGTTGAACAGATCCTCCAGAGACGGACCAAGGAGGTCCATCACGAGGATGTTGTGCTCCTTCTCGAAGCCGTACCATCTGTAATGAGAAAACGATTATTAGCAATAAATATTTAAAATAAGAGGGCCAGCCGTGGCGCAGAGACATAAACTGTGACTAAGCGTTAAGCGACTGTAACCAGTCCAGTTCCAGTGTAAAGCTGTAACTGGTTATGGGCCAGATTCCCACTTAAAGAGTAATATTAAAAAAATATTTAATATTTCATTTCCACTACGGAACACGGGATACGGATTATTTTCATACTTCATTCTCTGTGTCTACCGTGCTATGCCGGAAAACAGGTGAAGCCAAATAATAAAAAATAGCACTTGACCTTTCCTAACTTAATAAACACAGAATAGTCACAACCAGAGAACTCCTTGTCGTAAAAAACTGAAATTTAGCATATATTGTATGTTTAAGAAAGCACTAAGAACGATTATCTAATTTTTTAGAAGAGCTGGGAGAACGACGTGCTATGATTTATAGTTACAATTATAAAAAATATATATTAATAATGTAATCGCGATTCCCACTTGGGGGAATAGTTATGTTTTAATTATGTACATCGAAAGATCTCTTCGAAAGATTCGTGGAGTCAGCTTAGCTGATCGAATCCACAATGAAGAGATACACAGAATGGCAGGTGTTAGCGAGAACGTCATAATAAGAATGAAGAAGGGCATGCTCAGGTGGTTTGGGCACGTCGAGGAGATGAGTGATGGAAGAATGGTAAGAAAGATATATGAAGCAAAGGTGAGTGGTAAGAGAGACAGGGGGAGATCTCGGTTGACCTTCGAAAACACAGTGCCAACGATACTGGAGGATGGTCACGTAAAAAGCATGAGGATCCCCGGAGGACATGTATGAAGAGGTTAATGACAGTGGACGAGGCGAAAGAAGTATGAAGGGACCGTAGCGTTTGGCGCTCCGTTCTCTCTGACTACCCCGCAAGGGATACAGCGTGAAGCTAAAAAAAATAACAAACAAATAAAAGTGCGTCAACTCCACAATTCAACACAGATTGTGATGAATTTGGGGCTAAAAGTGGAGAATTAAACACTCTGTTCTGATATGACACCATGACACTAAGTTCTCTTCGACTAGCCAGCTACGCCGGAAAAAGAAATAAAGCTAGAAAAAAATTAAGTGGACTTTATGAAGAACTTGCAGGCGACAACAGATTAATTAATGCAAAAACAATAAACAGTATTGTTAATTGATTAATATTTAATATTTTTAATATTTAGTACTTCACGCTATTTCCCGCATTTACTTTCCATCGAACGCCCCGCATTGCCCTGAGTTTTAAAAATTGGGAACGTAAAAAGATCTCGGCGCGGCACTCGGCCCTCGAATTCTAGTCGTTATTATGTTTTCCAAATGTTTTTCTTATCTTTACCGTGTTAAAATTTTCATAGCCTTTTTAAACATCAGACAAAACCTAATGTCAAGACACTCCGTTTTCAGGGCGTGAATAATTTAAAAAAAATTAAAAAAACACTATAAATAGATGACAAATAACTAATCTCAAATAACTACAGTATAAAAAAACGTGAGCGATAAACGAAAAAATCTTAAAATAGTCTAAAAGAAAGCTATCGAATGCGTCCTTATCAAATAACTGTTTGTTATACACAATGACTAACAACTGCCTCAGCTAACCTTGAAACTACTTAAATATTAAGAAATATTTTAAAAATAATGCACGATTTTTTCTTTAAATTGTGAATATAAAATTTACAATTACTATAAAATCTTCATGCTTTTTCCCTGTAGTCAGAGAGAGCGTAGTGTCAAAACCCTCCGTTCTCCACTTTCCATCTGTAATCGAGACACTAAGTGCTGTATGGTGGAATTCAAGGCTACGTTTTAAC
The DNA here is from genome assembly GCA_019049465.1 of Dryas iulia moderata. Taxonomy (NCBI): domain Eukaryota; kingdom Metazoa; phylum Arthropoda; class Insecta; order Lepidoptera; family Nymphalidae; genus Dryas; species Dryas iulia. The sequence goes on from CM032437.1 coordinate 1,759,340, forward strand.
TTCTGACAACGAGGTAATGAACCTTATGAACTAATTAATATTTTATTTAAAGTTAATATACATATATTATGAGTAAACAAAATAAATTTACTACAAAAATCATATAATACATGACACAGAAACACAATCCAGATATGTTCTTATTTTGTAGTGTTGTATACACGTAATTTTTTTTTCTACTTAACGCTTCCCACATAGCAGAGTAGTCAATGAGAACCTAGTGTCAAAACACTCCGTTTTTCACTTTCTCCCCGAAATCGAGACATTGCATTTTGAGCGGAGGAACACAAAGCCACGCTTTGTACAGGCACAAGAGCGAAGAAATGAAAACATAATCATTCCCCCGAGTGGAGATTGAACCCACAACCATCGCGTTTACAAACGGACACTATCCCACTGCACCAGAATGGTCTCAAATAACAAAATTTTTAATATTTTAATATTAAAACAATTAGCTAACATTTCGACAAATTTCAAATGATCAAGTAGTTTAATACGGCCTTGGAACAGTTGCTAAAAGTGTACTAAGGCCATCTGACAGTTTACATAATATGGGTTGTGAAAATCTTGGGCCCAAGGATTTTATGAGTTTTGTTTTAAAAACGTCATACATTTTAATAAACATGAAAGTAACTTGACTGAATTCATTGTACGCAATAACTTCACACCTTAACAGAGGGAACTCAAAGACACTCCATTTTTAACTTTCAGCTCAAAATTGAGACAATACATTTAGAGAGGCGGAACTCAACGCCGCGCTTTGACTTAGATGACCAAAGCTGAGAATTGAAAATAATTTAAATATCATAATTTCTCCAAATGTGTAGCAAATTCACATCAAATTGTTTTTACAGTCAAACTATGTCCCAATACATCACTAAGGTGTATGTAGAGTGTTATATATTATATTCTTTATTAGGCTTATAAAATTAATAATCAACCTGAGAAGAGAGAAAAGATAAAAAAGAAATAGTGGTTAAACCTGTTGAACCTATGGGTCTTGAACATGGAGTGAAGAATGACGCACTATGCAACTGTTTGCAGGGGTTTGTCAGTCACAAGGTAAACAGTGTAATTACAATAAGATGCATATGTATAACAAAAATAAATACTTTATAAATATGTAAAAGAAATTAGAATGAATATAATTGCCACACCACCAGATATTGGTCTGAAATAACTGATACAATATTACTTAAAGTAAGAAAACTGAAATGGAATCTAAAAAGTATTTTCCATAAAAAAAAAAGGCCAAAAACAAAATAATTGAAAAACTAAAAAAAAAACTTTTTAAATATCTGTATCTTAAAAATATTTCAAAACACAAGCAAGTTCAGTTGAATAGGACACCAGATTTCGCAAAAGCATTACTACATTAGGTAATATTTGAAAACTTTCTTTTCATAGTATGCTTTGTGTGTGTATATTACTTGAAATATGGCATCTGTTTTGCTTTGCTAAATCACATGACAGTCCATTTAGCTGTACTTGTGTATAACACATAAAAATATTACACAAATTTTAATAATGTTCAAAAGAATAATAAACTACACTAAAAACAAAATATAAAAACTATATTAGTTTTATAAGTATATTAGTTTCACATCAAGGTTTAGGATGGTAAGATGAGAATTCAGACACTTATTCATTATATATTTATAAAAACACAAATTTAAGACTTACCGTATATGTGGTATGCCAATGCCCCCTTGGAGCATTTTATATACACGGCTTTCATAGAGAAGTTGGGGGTGTCTCGCTTTTACAGACTCAACCTTCACAGCTACCTCCTGCAAAAATATATTATTATGTTATCATACAGCAATGCTTCAAATTCTGTATTAATATAAAGTAATGAATTATGACTAAAATATATTAATATTACTTAACAATTCATAGAAACTTCTATACTATGAAATACTAACAATGAGTTGTAACATTGAGTATATCTCGTATAGTTTATTTTATTTATTTCTTTATATAAACCTAATACAGCAGCTAAATACAGTAAGTGATACAAAAAACATAATTAGTAGTCTATTAGGCAGTACAAACATAACTTAACATTATTTAAAATGTAATCTTACAATATTATATTACTGAATCACATGAAACATACTGAATTCCTAATAAAAAGATACAAAATAATAACCAACTGTTATGAAACAATTGAAAAACGCCAGTGGTTTATTTTCTACTTAATTATAAAATGTTTACTGATCAATATTAAATGTACCTATATATCGTGAGTATGTTTAGGTGTAACGACTACTTATCGTAATTGATAAATCCATTACTTATTGTTAAACATGGCATTTAACTTAAATATTTATGTCATAATTTGCAAATAGAATAAACAAGACTATTTCCAAGTTTCCTAAAAGACGTTTTTGCTTTCAATAACAGAATTTTAAGGTAAGGTAGAACACAACATTACAACACTTTCATTGTAACGAATCCAATACACTAAATCTATTAATATTATGCATTATTGAATTACAGTTTTTGGTGGTTCCTGGAAGTGGTCTGATATCGGGTCGTGCTCAAGGGCAAAAAAGATGTCTCCGAAGCTCCCACTGCCGATTTTACGAATAAGTTCAAATCTACCAGAATTTAATGAAATTGTACTCTTTTTTAACATGCGTTCGAAATCGTAGGTAGCCATTTTCTTTTGCCTTCATCACTTGCTATCACTAAATCTTTAACTAAACTTTCATCACTCTAAATATATACACCACACTTTTATAATATATTTACGTTTATTTCATTTATATTTAGTAACAGTATTATGAAAAATAAAATAAATCATTCGATACGAGCATCGTCAGCTTGTATTTGACGACTGACGTCACAATAACAGTGATGCCAGTTGCAAATACAAAAATTCTACCATTTTCTACTATGGTATGGTAAATTTAGAATGTTTGATTTAAAATTATATATATTATGTAGTGAGTAATAAAATTAAGTTTTAACTAATTAGGGATAAATATGTTTTATTTATAAATTAATTTATCATCCAAAGACAAAAAACGTCAAAAATATTTTTAAATGTGAATGTTACATATACGATAAAATAATTTTAAATTTTAGTAAAGCCAAAAATATATACAATACAAAGTATACGTAAAAAAATTTTTTGATAAATATTTTTCCTATAAAACTAAATTTATCGACATTATTGCCAACTTCCAATATTACACGTATTATCTACAGAAAAACGCCTAGTGACTCACAGGTGTGAGTCAGTGGGTCAGTTTTAGAAAGACAATCAAAATAATCGACAATATGAAAATCGATTTTATTTATACTATAACGTTAATTTTATGAATAAATTATGTAAGTATACAACTCCTACGAAATTTTACCATTTTTATTTATAGTCGAGCATGATAATAATCCAAACTGACTAATTTTGTCGCTAAATACGAAAATAACTTTAAAATCATAGTATTTTAAATTACCGTATTTTATTATTTATATCCATACAACCGTTAAGACTCTTACTTCCACCATATATTTCAGAACACATGTTTCTTAATGCGAAAAAATATGAAATTATTGTGTTTTTATTAGTTTATAGTATATATTTGTTCCTCTCTGTCAAGAGTTAGAAAGGAGATAGAGAAAAGGTGCACTAGCTACTATGTAAAAAATATACAGTGGATGTCACACAGTAGATTTTACAGTACTTTCAAGGTTCTATTCATTAAGAAAAATTGGTGCAGTGAAAAACATTTTCATTAGATTTTTATTATTTAATTCATGACATCTTTCTTGGCTCCTTATCGGAAGTAGTTTTGCCTACCAATTTGTTTACCAAATTATTTAACATTTAAAAACGAATTTAAAAAAATAATAAAGTCTTTAAGATTAGTTTAAGTCGGAATACGGCCATGACATCCCACGACTAACATTATTAAAATTGTCATGGTAATGTAAGGCCAGGCATCGAATGTTGCCATTACTAAGTCAATAAAGCTTAGAATAATTAATTCAATATACAATATTGTAACTATAATGTAGAATTTATTTTATAACCAAGTTAAAAATATATTTCTGATAAAAATGGAAAATTTGGCGGTATTATTTTGTTATCATTCTTACGTACTGCTAAAGGAGCGGTGGCTAGTCCACGTACAGTTTTCGGAGACGTGTAGTTTTTTGAGTTTCTGCATTTTTTATATATAAAAAATCAGCAATTGATCATGGAAGAAACACAAGTTTCTTTCTCATCTAATTCCAGGATTTTAATCCTAGTATGAACGTTTCAACTTATATATTTACCGTTAAAGATGCCGTATGGTCCCTAGGTTGTTAAACCAGTACAGATTAGTACTGCGATTTATTGGCTATTTATCACGAGTGAGTGAAATCACTTATGAGTTACTTATTATAGATGAATAAAATGGTGATTGACCGAATGTTTGGTTTCGGATTGGGTCAAATAAATGTAGCCTATGAAATTGGTCGAAACTGCTGATTTGCCGAAAACCCTTCAAAATGGCTTCACGCTTTGTGCTTTTGCTTTTCCGCATAGCGGGGTAGTCTCTCTGACTACTTTGACCCTAGTTTCAAGACATAATATCCGAATCGGTGTCAGCCAGAATTACTTTTTGCAATAGTAATAATAATATAGTGAAGTGGAGAAACTTAACGCCGCGTTTTGTCTTGGTGGCAAAATGGATGAAAACAATGTGTATTCCGATATTTGTTATATTTTAAAAAATACTTTAAAATGTATATTACAGCTGACAACTTAAGTAATTGAAAGCGGCAGAGCACGGCGTTAAGTTCCGCCACTTACACGCCTCCAGAATTGGGCGGAAACTGGGGAATGGAGTGTCTTAACACTAGGTTCCCTCTGCCTACCCTGCTGTGTGCAGGATACAACGTGAGGTTAAAAAAAACTTAAGTAATTCGTTATGAATTTCCTCATTTTCTATGAAAAAGGTCAAAACTTAATCGAATAAAAACAATGCGGAGGAATGATAAGAGTCCCTACGTGATTTGATGTTACGTGATGTGTACAAGTCTACGTATGAATAAATTGTTATCTGTCAATTCATGACTATACTTAATAATAAACATTGAAAACATCACATAAGTAGTGCGTAGTGTCACAATATATTAATACAAGATAAGGATGTTTGTAAGCATTTCAAAGAACACTTTCGGAAAATGGCTAGTATTGAGAAGTCCAAAATATAATGCAGATAGTGGCAGTTACGTTCGAAAATCACCTTCATGGCAGTAATTTATACTATCACCAGTCGCTGCCCGTAACTTTATGATTCTTGTCATGTCAATCCATTTATCACCAAAAACTAGGATTTTTTCTCTGACGTCAATAACATATAAGTTGTGAGACTGATTCTTCCTATCAGAGTACTTTAATATTCCGGCAATTGAAATTTTCTAAAGACTCTCGTTTTCCTTTTCTGTTAAGACTTCCAGACATCTAGTTTTTATTTCCCAATTAATTATGGGTCATTGTACATGATAAATATCTACTATGGCGATGTTTACTAATTATGTATAGTTTACGTGGTATATTAGCTCTTCTCTCTCTTGCTTACAGTTAGTAACGCATCACTAATTTCAAGGTTTTAACTTTTAAATGTCAACGAAAATTATCCATTATTTATTTTTGTTCTCTAATATTTATTGTTATTTAGTAGTAATTAGTTGTTAAGTAGTAGTAACGCCATGCAACGATGTACCTACAAACTGGATTTCAACATGTCACAGAAATATTAACATGTCTGGACATGTTCCAGTCTCGGATAAAACCTTGTTTCGGTGGGATTACGTGCAATTCTGCAGTCTTGTTATTAATAACTCATAATATCTATGGGCACATATGACTCTTGCTGCACTACACTGCACTACACTCGTAGCCAGGTAAAGCAGGCAAAACTTGCGTCACTAACTCCAAAAGGTGTTATGGTATTCTTCCTCACGGGGACAATGGTGAGGGCGTAACGTTTCTTTCAATTCGTCACGCGATTATACTTATGGGAATTACTTAAAATATTTGCGAATTAAATAAAATATCTTCAACTTACTACTACAAAAGCTACCGTTAACTAAAGTAAAGACCAAAACAAAGGTAAGATTCGCATGATTAACCTTATCCAAAATATTAAATTATTAAGGTTCATGAAATTTGCAAGTTATCTAAATCTGGTAAGAGAAAGCGAAATATTTAATTACGTAACTTAGCGGGCTTAAAGCCGAGTGTTTACACTACATTCTCTCTGTCTATTATATTGGTATGCGGGAGAAAAGCTTAGGAATGCCATTTTTATTATCTTCTAAATGTTGTATGCAAAAGCAAAATACAGTTACAATTAAGAGATTTAAATAACTGATCACAGAAAAAGAACCATCACCAACGGGAGACTCTATCAAAAATAACAACACAATTGTAAAAAACATATCCACACTCTTAAACATTTTTAAAGTGTTATTCCACACTTAGGAAAATTGAAAACATATCCACACTCTTCTATAACAAACAGTACAATCTTTTTTTAGAATTACCTCTCCACTCTCAGAATGAAACGCTAGATATATATCACCGAAAGAGCCACTTCCAAGTTTTCTTAATATTTCAAACCTTCCACAGATATTAACTTTCTTTTTTCTGGACAATAGATCATTAAACATGATTAATAGATATACATTACATGCTATTATCACTCAAGACAAGCCAAAATTATACTGTTTCTGTTAGTCGAGATATGTAATTTAAAAAAAAATCAATTTTCTAATAAATTCATTACAAAAAAGCATTTCTTTAGGCCTACAGCTCGAACAGCTCTGCAGTGTTTACAAAGTATTGACTTTCGAGGCATAGCAGCACTTTACGGTAACAGTTACATTTCCTGCGCATTATTAACGCCGCTACGCGATGGTACGAATGTATGAAGCAGTTTTCGTAATTTATCTGCCCTCAGTTGTGTGGAATGAAATGCGTTGAATATAAAACATGGCTTTCAACGGAGATATTACTATACCTTTGCAAGATGCTTAACAAATAAATAAACATGTCGTTTATGTAAAAAAATAAATAAATAAAATATTAAGTCCAGTTCAGTTTAGTTAGTGTTTAAAAATTAGGATTAAGGATAGACCAGGACAGTACAGCGATTAACCGATGTTTGTAAACGCGATTGTTTGTGGTACCGATTCCCATTCGTAGAATGGTTATATTTAAGTTCTTTATATTTCTCTGTTCTGGTACCTAGGACAAAGCACGGCGTTAACTTCCGCCACTCAACACGCAATGTCTGGATTTCGGGCGGAATGTGGGGAAATAGCATCTCGTCTTTGGCATTAGGTTTTCTAACCAACGTACTATATGGGAAAAAGCATAATTGCTGGAAAAGATATGAATAATAATTGCGTAAACCAAAACAAGTAAAAAAAAAAATTAATAAGAGAAAAAACTCTTTATCGTTCCATATATTCACCGTCATGTTGCATATAAAGGAGCTTGGTGCATTGTCAGGGACAAGTGTAGGTTTAAGGGGCTCTTGAAAATGCGCATTAACGTTCGCTGCACTGTTCCGAGCTCTTCTCTCTCTTACTTAACCAAATTTATAAAGATCCTACTAATGTCGACTTCGAAATAAACGCTAGAAATGAACTGATGATAGTTCTCTTATATACTCACCGTTCCTCTTTTAAAAAAGGAATAAAGTATGAAAAGGTGTAAGAAATAAGTATTTAATTAACGTCAGGATTAGTAGAAGTTGGTTTGCCTTGTAACAAATTTTGAATAAAAAAAAGCTTTTCCCACATAGTCAAAAAGGCTCCGATGTCAAGACACTTTGTTATTAATTTCATAAAAACATTGTGTGTTAGGTGGTGGGACTGATTGCAGCCTTTCTTCTTCTTACTTAGGGCAGCGCATTGAAAATAATTTGATTACATTAAGTCCTCAGAATGGGGAACAAACACATAAGCAATCACATTTCAGACACCGTCATGCTATGCCATGATGTTCTCATCTATTATTCTATCATATATAATAAGTAATGTCATAAAAACATTTCTTAATTAATATATAAATGCAAATATATTTAATAATAAAAACTTAAAATAAAATTTATTAAAACATTTTTTAAACCTTAAAAATTAAGATAAAGATTGAGTATAAAGTAGTTTCAATACTCTACACTGTAAAGTCACATTAAATGTTAGTGATTTTAATTAAATAAGAACTCTAAGTATATATTTACATATATATAAGAAACAATCAAAATGTTCTATAATATAATGCAGCCATACTGTATAAAGCAATTTCTGGACTTTGGATTACAATAAACATGGTGTGTATGTTAATACACTATTATTAAAGAGATTTTAATATAGAACAAAAACGTAAATTAAAAAAAACAATAATTACTGTGATAACATTTTTACATATTATGAAACACTATTAGAAATAGTGTATATGCATGCTATATACCACATACAGTGGGGTAGGCAGAGGGAACCTAATGTTAAGACACACCATTCCCCGTTTTCAACAGAATTCTGAAGGCATTAGATGTTAAGTAGCAAATGCTGCTGTTTGCCTCAACACCAGTGAAGGAAAAGGAAATATTTCAATTCCTTGAATAGGAATCCTCACAAGCAACAATGTTTATTACAGTCACACTTTGTGCCCACAAGCCACGATGGCCTCATTTTTCTTGTTTTTATATTGAAAAAAATCTTCATATGGTTCAATTATAATTAATGTTAACATAACAAAAAATATGAATATATAAATAAGGTGGTATTAGTATAATATAAATAGGAAGTATTTGAAATGAATACCTAGTATATTTTAAAGGAAATAGGATATAGACAGAGATATGTAATACATATCTACCAACATCACTTATGACATTGAAAATTCAACATTAGTTACTTTTTTTATTGTCTTTGCACATTTCCTACATATAGTGTAAGTGATAGTTTAAGGCATTCTGTTCTCTCCTTATTTCAGTCCACATACAGAAATTATCATAACAACTATTGGAAATGTAAGAGTTTAAATATAGAAGGAATCAATTAATAAACAATATTGACACAAATATGATAACAGTAATTTTATGCTTAGAGAGACAGAAACAACATTATGTCATGATAATTCACTAATGAGTGGTTAAAAATAACACATGTCTAGATGGTAAGAGAAGCGGTAAATATTAAATAAAATGAACATGATAAATGTAAATTTTTACAAAATAAATATTTGTAAAAGTCTCACTGCAACTCATTTAAACTTCATAAATCAGCAATAGCAATAATAAAAAAATCATTCTTTTTACCACATAACAAGATAGTCAGAGAGCACCTAGTGTCAAGACGCTATGTTGACTTTCCACATAAATTCCAGGCATTGGCTGACAGAACACTATGCTTTACCTTATTTTGCACCAGGGAGAAAAAAATAAAATAATTATTCCATTCAAATAAATGTAATCATTTATCTGAATGGGGACCAAAGCCAAGACTAATCATGTTTGCAGTCCTATTAAACCATTATTGACTCTATGGCAATAAAAAATATACAATAACAAATGATTTTTTAAACTTTACGAAAATTGTTTCAAGTAATAATACAATATTAATAAAAACCAGAACAATAATAATATTATAGAAATAAATAAATACTTAAAGTCACATAATATTTTTATATAAAACTTTATAAGGATATTATTATTGATATCCTCTTAGAAGTTATTCAATAATACTTTCTGGGAAATCTAAAATAATGTATATAATATACTAATAAGCAACATTTAAAATAAAAATTATATTAAGCCCTGAAAAAACATAATTATACTGTTGAGAAATTAAGTATGAGAGGCCTACATGAGTGACATAACTTAGATACAATACTTAGGCATGAAGTAACCTTTAAATGTACAAAATGTCGAAATATCATTATATAAAAATATTAAGCCTTCTCTTAAGATATTTTTTTTTGATTGACAATACTCAATTGTACATTAAATTACAAATTATATCTTGAATTACTAAAGGATCACAGTATATGTATTAGTAACATAATAAGGATATAGCATAAAGTATATTGTAGAGAAAACATGAATAGGTAATGTATGGAATAGTTGTGAAATATATAAAGAGTCATTTGGCAGTATAATTCAATATTTATTTATTGTATTCAACCATAGCAGTACTTTAAATGTTAAGGAATTTAATGATAAACAAAAAACATAACTAAAACTGGTTTCTCTTTATTGTTATATAGGTCATAAGTTAGATCACACTTTCTATTTTCATTTCACAGTTTTTCCATAACACATGCGAAAATAAGTATCTAGCAGCACAAATTTGCATTTTAAAACCTACACAATAATTAGGAATGTGAAGGTTATTCGTATTAATATAAGAGACAAAATCGTTATACGACAAACGATTGCATTGTATTTATCAAAATACGCACAATGGCACTGATTACAATTACGTCTATCGTCATAAATGAAAATGTGTGAATCACTGGACTTGTAACCAAATTTACTTGTTATTTATTAATTCAATATAATATTATTACTAAATTTTTAAATGCAAAAATATTACAAAATTATCAATTATTAACTTTTCTTAGTATATATGTCAATCAAATGCATTGAAAACACGTTGCTCGTGAAAACATTGAGAGCATCTGGCGCAAATATATTCGAAACCTACGAAAATGTCATTCTAAGAATAAGAAAAGGTACAACTTACCTCGCCATTTGCGATGTTTATCCCCAAGTAAATATCTCCAAAAGAACCACCTCCGATTCGTCTTGTGATTCTATATTTGTCTGTAATCAAAAGTTCTCTGCGAAAAGATATTAACTGCTGGAACGAAGCCATTTTTGTCGATCTTTACGAAATTATTTTCGAAAAACAGTAATGTTTTACAAAGTTACACTCGCACGAAACCAAGGATCATTATTCGTTCGCAAAATATCGACGACTCGACAGTTGGCAACGGTGTACGCAGATGGTCGTCCTTTATTATATTTAGATCTCACAAAATAATCGATAAAACCGAAACAATAAGTTTTGATACGTTCACACTAATCTGTTGCTAGATTTGTAGAAAATTGATCGGATTTGTCGAACGGAAAGAAACAAAAAGATGTGGCTTGTATTAATGGAAATGGCCTCCGCCCTTACGGTGCGTTCCGAATTCCGATCCACACAGCGGCACAGACTATAAACATAGTCTGTTACACAATTAGTGTAAAGTGTCATGTATCTACGTAAAAAGTGCCTATATTCAAAAATTATATTTAGATTTTATTAATTTAATTTTAATTTAATCCAATAAAAACTTCTTTAATTGTTTAATTTCTAACTCTAAATGCTCTAATTTTATTTACTATATCTTTGACGAAATGTTTCGTATTTTCAATTCTTATTTGCTGAACCTGAAGTTACAAAAACTATTTGACCTTGAAAATTCAACCACATCCTACTTTCGATGTTTTAATTTAAAGCATAAAAAAATAGGATAGTATATTTTATTCTACTGAACTTTATTCTGAATAAGTGCACAACAAAAACAATGTGCTTAAGTATTTAACTTTCTTGATATTTTTGCCGTATTTTACTTGTTCCATACTTCGATAAACATTTTGTTTTAAGAATACATCGTAATTCAGAGGTGACAATGGGATAGCGTTTATTCGAGAAAATGATTAAATTTATTTTCAATTTTTCGTTCATTCATTATATCATTAAATTTAACATCCTCTCTTGTCAAACCATTGTGGGTAGAAATATTTTTTAAGTAGCAGAAATAGGTAAAAAAATCTTCAGTTTCCTACAACAAAAGTAAACTATAACAAGCACTTTAGAATTTCGATGCATCAGGATAGAGCGTATAGCTTAGTGGTCAGGGCGTTAGAACGTTTGCTCAGAGGCGCAATAATCGAACCTGTCTTTGTTCAAGGAAATATTGAATATTTCCATTTTCTTCAAAAGTTTGTGAATGAAAATATTCTATTACTAAAAAAAATCTAAATTTAAAAAAAAATGTTATAATAATTCCTTCTCCTTCATATCTATATCAAACTCATGCACACATAAAAAGTTATAATAAAATTTGAAATACTTTGTGAAATCAAATATCCTTTTTTTTATAATATTCCAAAGATTTTGGGTGATTGATTTATAACATTTCTTGTTATTCATTTTTCCCTTAAACGATTTTAATATGAAGTTATTATTTATAAAATATTCAAATAACATAAGGAAGTTGTTTATTTAAATATAAATAAAACACAACATAGTTTTTAACATATATTTAATTAAACATTTAATTCATACTTTTAAACGCGAGCATAGTTAAAAATATATAAAATTATATGACTAAAATAATTAACTATGTGTACAATTCAAATAATAAATGTAAATACTTTGTAAAATTAGGCTTAATCTCTACTTACTAGTGCCTAGTGGCACGTCATTATTTAACAGGCAACATTACAAAAATCTTAAAAAAGAAACATCTAAAAATGCACTTTAAATTCGAATTTTAACTCAGTTCCAAATAACTATGCAGCTTTCTAACAACTTTGTATATTTGTTACTATTTAAACAGCATTTAATTTTCCAAGATGGTAACACTGAATCTATTTGGTATACATTACCTTTATATATTTCTTTAATTAATACATATGTATAATAAGAGTCAAAATTATGATCATTTTAAAATAATAAAACATCTTAAAACATTTTTTTTCAACTTATCAGATTGGTGAAAATCGTAATATAAATATTAATAATTATAACTTGGCCTTATATAATGTGTATATATGTTTAAAGGTAGATTGATCGATTATATAACTGCTTTCTAAAAAGTTATTAAACATGTAAATTACGCAAGATTTCTAAGTATAGTAAAGACATTTAAAAAAAATAAAAGTAAAGAACGCAATATTCATAATCATACCTATATATGTACTCCAGAACAGGGGTGAATAAACTGCAGCCCGCTTAATATTTTTATACGGCCCAAGCGTTTTTTTAGTTAAGATATTCTTCCGTTACTTTTGAATACTAATAAGAAGTGTAATTTTGCACACGAAAATAATTAAATATTAGGATAGGCCATTGCTAAATGACGGCAAAAATATGTGTACTTTAGACCACACAACTAAAGTAAAATTTACAAAACTTATGAGAGAAAGAAAATGGAAAATATGCCCGTTTCGCTCTATTTTCTCATTATAATAATATATTAAACGTGATTGTCTTTCTGTCTATTTCCACTACTTTATATTATGTGTCGGCCAGTGGCCAGTCGTGGCCCAGTGGCACAAGAGTGTGACTGTAAACGACTGGTTGTGGGTTCGATTCCCACTCGAGGAGTGGAAATTATATTTTCATTTTCTTCGCTCTGGTGTCGAGGTAAAGCGCGGCGTTAAGTTCCGCCACTTAACACGCAAGCCTCCGAATTCGGCGGAAAGTGGGGAACGGAGTGTCTTAATACTAGGTTCCCTCTGCCTACCCTGCTGTGTGCGGGATATAGCGTGAAGCTATTTAATTTAATTTAATTTTTACTTTATATTATTGATTTCGCTTGTCCCGCTCAATCACACTTTTCGTAACACTGTATACTTTTCTACAGAGAAAATACAAAAAGTAAAATTCTCTCTATCTATTTTCACTAACTTATCAACTTCCGTTCGTTTAACCCGATCACACTTTTCGTAACGCTCTCACGTAAATTTAACTTCAAAAATTTACTCACTCATGTTCTAGAATAACAAATGATATCTCAACATCCATAATATTAACACAAAGCATACAAATTAGGTAAATATATAAAGGTATGTATAGTACGCGCATTCTAGGTTGAAAAGTCGGAACTTAGCTACAATAGGCGTCGCAGAAATGACTTTTAGGTAGTGATTGTTGGTAAGAGCGACAAACACTAGTGACTCCATTACGCAGAGTGTAGTGTCTCAGTCACTTGGCACTCGTCAACTGTCATTCGCTGGTTGACTGTAACTAGGCGAAATTACTCAAATCGTAGATATGACTGTTCAAAATGACTTATGCATTGTTTATTCTGTTATAAGAAAACGGGCACCATGAGACTCTCCTTCTATCGTAATCCCAATTCATAAGTATTAATCTTATTCCTCGCTTTGAAAAAATGATATAGATATTATTAATCTTCCTCGTCCCATTCATTTAATTGTGTACCCAATTTTTTTTTAATATATCACACCGAGCATTGCTAAAGTCTAGATTTTTTTTTGACACTAAATGTTACAATTGCAATAATGAATAGATTTTCTTTTTGCCTAATTATGACTGTTCAACATAAAATGCGCGTACTTTATATTTTAATTCTCTATTTAAGGCGAAGGCATACACTTAAGGCGTTCGAAGGCAGCTTTCTCCAATGCCTCACGGTGATCTGGATGGGCTATTTTAATTAATTCATACGCCCTCTGTCTTAGGGACTTCCCGAAGAGGTTTGCTATGCCTTGTTCTGTCACTACGTAGTGGACGTGAGCGCGTGTTGTCACTACACCGGCGCCTGTTGAATAATTGAATAATATTGTTATTTTAAATTAAAGTTATTTTATTTAGGTCTACGTGGGGAAGTGGTACAATGTCTGATTGTAATTATTTTTTTAGGTATTATGCTATATCCTGCATTTAATAGGGTAGGCAGAGAGAACCTAGTGTTGAGACATTCTGTTCTCCATGCACTCTCGCATTCTGGGGGCATTGTGTGTTAAATGGCGGATGTTATCGCCGTGCTATGTCTCGACACCAGAGCGAAGAAAATGGAAATATTAAATATTTCCACACCTAGAGTGGGAATCGAACCCACAACCAGTCGATTTATAAGCACACTTTGAGCCTCTGCGCTATAACTGGCCCATTTGGATTATTATTTTTTTCGTAAAAATATCAATACAATATACAGTGCTGATACAGCGTGGAGCTTAAGCTGAAAAATAATAACTTTAAATATTTAAATACTAACCAGGTTTAAGAGTAGGCACAATCTTAGATTCCCCGCGTTTAGTATTGGACACGATTGCAATGATAGGCTTGCCTTTACCGTCCACCGATTCAGCTGCACCTCTTATGAAGTCCACTTGACCGCCGAAACCGGAGAACATTCTAGTGCCTGGTGATTGAAATTGTATTATTAAATATAATTATTTAATATAAAACTGTTTGTAAAAAATGTATGAAAAGAGGAAACAAAGTGGGAATCGAACCCGTGCGTTTTGGAAACTGTCAGACGACAAAACGTTAATTTTTTTATAGATAACTTGGATAAAATTGTTTTTTTTTATTTAAGTATAAGGAGTGTACCATTGTTTTCATAATTTTTCATCTCATATACGAAGTGAAAAACTTTATACAGTTTTTTACCAAAATAATGTAGTATGAGAAACATGAAATTTCACACAATTAAAGTTTATATGCCGAACAACAGAAAGCCATCATCTCTATCTCCATATCCAATCTATCATAATAATTTATTAATATCCATCATCATCATCATCATCAGCCGGAAGACGTCCACTGCTGGACATAGGCCTCCCCCATAGAACGCCATTTCGAGCGGTCAGTAGTCTCTCTCATCCAGAGATTTCCCGCAGTTCTGATGTCGTCGGTCCACCTAGGGGGGGCCGTCCAACGCTACGCCTTCCGGTTCGTGGTCGCCACTCGAGAACCTTTTTTCCCCATCGGTTATCGGTATTAATATTATTAATATTATATAAAATTAATAAATAAAAAAAACACATTCTATTGTATGCTTTCATACGCATTGCATATTATGAGGAAACACAACCATGTGTCGTGTTCATCAATGTAGAGAAATGAAAATAATTTAATAATCATATTTCTTCCGAGTGGGAATCGAACCCACATCCAATCATGTATACAGTCACACTTTGCGCCCTCAAACCAGGGCGGGTTTCGTTTATTCATTTTATTAATTTAATATATTTCTTATGTATTATTTTCATACTAACCATCCGCGTACATTTTATACAAATTATAAAAAATGTGTTGCAAAAATTTCAATTTTCTTAATATAGTGTCTGAGACTTCGTATGCGTGTAAAAGTAGCTTAAGTTCCTATAATAGCTATCTGCCAGCGAAAGTCCCATCAAAATCGATCCAGCCATTTCAAAGCTTGGCCGGAACAAACAGACAGACACATCGACATACAAAAATTATAGCACATTTACTGTGTAAGCGTTTAGTATGAAGCAGTTATTTTAATATTACAAACATACACATTAATTTTATTTATTTTTATATAAATAATTTAATACATACCAATAGAATCAGCACACACTTGTCCAGTCAGATCCACTTCGATACAAGAGTTGATGGCGGTCATGGTCGGCTGTAGGGACACTATGTGCGTGTTGTTTACGTAGTCGATCTCCAACATTTCTGTAATTAATCAATTTAATATGTTGTTAGTGTATGGAATTAAATATTAAATGATATATTTGAATTTATTGTTAAAGTAATTAGGTAGAAAATGGAGAACGGAGTGTCTTGGCAAGTTGAGGCCAGTCGTGGCCCAGTGGCACAAGCGTGTGACTGTAAAAGACTGGTTGTGGGTTCGATTCCCACTCGAGGAGTGGAAATATTTAATATTTCCATTTTCTTCGCTGGTGTCGAGGTAAAGCGCGGCGTTAAGTTCCGACACTTAACACGCAAGCCTCCGAATTCGGCGGTGCGTGGGGAACGGAGTGTCTTAACACTAGGTTCCCTCTGTCTACTCTGCTGTGTGCGGGATATAGCGTGAAGCTTTTTTTTTTTTAATAACCTACTTGAACAAAGAATATTTTTGTTATGTATTTAATATTATTTTTGAACGGGGAATGACTGAGTGCCTCAACACTAGCGCCATTTAGCGTACCTTGCTGTGTGCAGGATACTTGCGTGAAGCTAAAGAAAAAAAAATTACAGAACATTCCATTTTACGTTCGAAAAAAGTATTTATTTAAAATTTTAGTTCTTCACTATTACATATATTAGCAGGAAAATAAAAATAAACAAGTTTGCTTATTCCTGGTTAAAAGTATTAAAACTTACCTATAAACGGATTGTTGTCCACAAAATCGTACAGCTCCTTGTTACCAACCAAGAAGCTTCCTACGATACGTCCCTTGTGTGTCTTCTTTCTGTTAAAAAATAAATATATAATTAGGAGACTACCCTCTTCATTAGTTTATTTTTGATTTCATGCCTATTTAAATCGCCTGTTAAAGGTATAATACACTTTGTTTATAGATTTTCATGTACGCGATCGTAATCTTGTTTTAGTATTTTTTTTTTCAGCTTCACGCTGTATCCCGCACACAGCAGGGTAGGCAGAGGGAACCTAGTGTTAAAACACTCCGTTCCCCATATACATACATAGTAAATTTTATTGTCTAAATAGTTCCTGTAAATCTTGTAATTAATTATTGTTTTAACATATTTCACTAATTGTATTTTAAATTGACGTTATAATTTTTTTATATCTTTCCCAACTGTTTCCTAAATATATTAATATTATAATAATATCATCAGTTATTATATTAATACGTAAAGAGGTTGTTATATTTCGTATACAATCAATTCATTGACGGAATTCATCGTGGCGTTTTGTTTCTGTTGTACCAGAGTGAAGAAAATGAAATATTAATGAAATATTATTTAAATTATTTGAGTGGGAATCGAACCCACAACCAGTCGCTGTTACCGTCACACTTTGTGCCCACAAGCCAATATTGCCCTCAAATTTAAAATAATAAAACGATTTTTTCTTTTCTCTTAACAATATAAATAAACAATATAAATAAAAATATAAATTCCAGTCACGACTGGGCCAGTCGTGGCCCAGTGGCACAAGCGTGTGACTGTAAACGACTGGTTGTGGGTTCGATTCCCACTCGAGGAGTGGAAATATTTAATGTTTCGATTTTCTTCGCTCTGGTGTCAAGGTAAAGCGCGGCGTTAAGTTTCGCCACTTAACACGCAAGCCTCCGAATTCAGCGGAAAATGGGGAACGGAGTGTCTTAACACTAGGTTCCCTCTGCCTGCCTTGCTGTGTGCGGGATACAGCGTGAAGCTATATAAAAAAAAAAACGAGGCAACTTACTTATTATTAGTAACACAACCGCGTTTCACCAGATCTATAACCCCCACTGAGAACATCTCTGAATGTATGCCCAAGTCTTTGTGGTTCTTGAGGGCGGATAACACTGCGTCTGGGATACTGCCGATACCTGGAAATAAATATAAATAGTTTTATGTATAAAATGTTTATTTTTATTAAGAAATTAAAGAAAGAAAATTAAGATAAAAAATTTAGTGGCCAGTCGTGGCCCAGTGGCACAAGCGTGTAAACGACTGGTTGTGGGTTCGATTCCCACTCGAGGAGTGGAAATTATATTTCCATTTTCTTCGCTCTGGTGCCGAGGTAAAGCGCGGCGTTAAGTTCCGCCACTTAACACGCAAGCCTCCGAATTCGGCGGTGCGTGGGGAACGGAGTGTCTTAACACTAGGTTCCCTCTGCCTACCCTGCTGTGTGCGGGATATAGCGTGAAGCTATTAAATTTAATTTTAATAAATTAAAAATTAATAAACTGAAATTAATTTAATATATAAATAATAATAATAATAAATTAAAATTAATTATTGAAAAATATATAAATTGTTTATTTTTATTAAGAAAAATATAAAACAAAAAGATCCGGAACAAAAAAAGCACTTAACAACGTCCGTTGAGATATAAAATTCAATACTAAAAATGTAATTGTTGAGGCCAGTCCTGGCTTGTGGGCACAAAGTGTGGTAAAAGCGACTGGTTGTGGGTTCGATTCCCACTGGAAGAAAGAAACTGTTTAATATTTCACTTTATAATAAAAATTAAGAAAAAACAACAAAATCTATATTTCTTTTAGATTCACGTTGTATTCTGCACACGTTAGGGTGTCAGGGAGAACCTAGTGTTAAGACACTCCGTTTCTCATGCAGCGATGACTGATACTGGAGACATTACGTATACTGTGTTGGAAGAAAAATAATTCCACTCCTCTAGTGGAAATCGTACCCACAACCAGTCGTTTTACAGTTTCACTTTGTGCCTCTGCGCCACGGCTGGCCTTTACAACATATTAGTATAAATTAAATGTAAGTTAAACTGTAATTAATGATTCTGTTATTCATTTATGTGCTATTAGATGTAGTAAAAATAAAAAATATATTTACTACAATAAATAAAATAAACATATTATAATTCAATAATTATAATTTTATAATAAAGTCTTGAAACAATGGAACAGAATAAGAATAATGTTATGATTTGAATCGTGTTAATCATTTATAAAAAGTTGTGTTTTTTTTTAGAAAAGCGAACGTCAGTTAATAAAAAAGTAACATAAAAATAAAAACCCAAGGAGTTTTCTGTGCCGGTACTTCTCAAGAAAGTTATTTTACGTCTAAAAAATGAAGCTTATAATTTCTTATTTACTGCATTGGTACTTGGGACCAGTCGTGGCGCAGTGGCACAAGCGTGCGACTGTAAACGAATGGTTGTGGGTTCGATTCACACACGAAGAGTGGAAATATTTACTATATTTCTTCTATTTTCTTCGCTTTGTTATCGAGGCAAAACGCGGCGTTAGGTTCCGCCACTTAACACGTAATGCCTCTAAAAACAGCGGAAAATGGGGAACAGAGTGTCTTAACACTAGGTTCCCTCTGTCTACCCCGCTGTGTGCAGAAATACAGCGTGAAGATAAAAAAAAATGTACTGCATATGGAGTACATTTTTATTATTTGGGGCGTTTATTAATCCAACAGAATTCCATGATTTTTAAATTTCTTTTCTGTCTGTCAGTTTGCGCACGTTAATATTAATAACAGCTCAACCGATTTAAATGCAATTTTAAGTATTGTATTTTCCTAATTTTCCCTTATATATTATTAATTTATTTCAATTGGTTCAGCAATTAAAAAAAAATATACAACAATATAAATTATACTGCATATGAAAGAAAAAAGGCAAAACGCGGAATTACGTTCCGATTAACACGTAATGCCTGTATATGATAAAAATCTCTAAATACGGAGAACAAAGTATCTTAACACTAGATCTAACTGCCCTGCTGAGTGAGTCTTGCTAACATTTAACTACCAAAAAGAAACAATTTCTACCAACCCATCCGCAAAGTAGCACCGTCATATCTCTATATTCTCGCCAATCAGCTATCCCATCTTCATTTCCTCCCCACTAATAATGTTGATTATGCGGTGGAGGATCCACCGCATAATCAACATGGATGGCATATTTAGGTTTATTAGAGCTAGAATTTACTTTTTTCTGTGAGTGGCGGAACTTAACGCCGCGTTTAGCCTTGGCACTAGAGAAATATTAAATATTTCCACTCCTCGAGTGGGAACCGACCCCGCAACCAGTCGCTTTACAGTCACACTTTGTGTCTCTGCGCCACGACTGGCCCCTAGAATTTACTTAAAATACAATTTCTACTTACCCATCTGCAAAGTAGCACCGTCTTCCACAAGATTCTCCCCAATCAGTTGTCCTATCTTCATTTCTTCCTCACTGGCGGGTTTTCCGCCGTGGTCCGGTAAAGGAGTATTGTCTTCCACCGCGTAGTCGACGTGCGATACATGGATGATAGCATCGCCGAATGTACGCGGCATGTTTACGTTTATTTGTGCTGGAATTTATATAAAAACTGATAATTATTTTTTATTACAGTTTCAAGAGTATGTCAAAGGATCGAGACACTCCGTTTTCTTCTTTTCGCTCGAAACACTGGATGTTGAAAACTATATTTTATAGAAAGCCCATAAAACCTTAAACGGGATTCGAACCCGCACCACTTGAAAACCATCTAAACGCTCGACGTCATTTAAATATAAGCATTACCCAGAGTGTAAATCGAAGTTACAACCATCACGTTACAGTTGGACGCTGTTTCACTGCGCCACGATGGTTCTTTAAAAAATTAGCAAATTTTGAAAGTGAATTTGGTCAGAAAATATATTTTAATAAAGAGCATAAATGATATCTTACCAATAATAACTTTAGAGTTGACTAAAGCAGCTCTAACGCAGTCAACTGACGTTCCCAAGCTGCAGTATCCATGCTGGTCTGGGGGAGAAACCTAGCAAAAAATATATATTTTTAAATATTAATATGTTATTAGTATCAAGTAAGTAAGTCCAAAGTCCAAAGAGGCACAAAGTGTGACTGTAAAGCGACTGGTTGTGTGATCGATTTCCACTCCTCGAGTGGAATAATGGAAGCAACGGATATTTAATATTTCCATTTTCTTTGCTCTAGTGTCGAGGCAAAGCAGAGTTAAGTTCCGCAACGTAACAAGCAATGCCTCCATAATTCGGCGGAAAATGAGGAACTCCTAATTTGGTTGTTAAAAATTAATATTATTTACTGTCTTATATTTATGGAGTATGCTCCATACCTTTATGCCATATAGAGCTTATAATTCTGTTATCAGATAAAGTACAGATATTTTTTTTAATGTTTAATAATAAATTTAGTTACGCGTAATTATTAAACAATTATTAATTGACTAATGAATTAGTATTCTTGAAGTCTCAACAAACGTACGCTTTTGTTATCTATACAAATAAACAATATTAGTTTGTTTGTTCCGGCCACTCCCTGGAAAGGCTGGACAGATGTTGATGGGATTTTAACTGGCAAATAAGTATATAATAGGGGTAACTTAGGCAATTTTCATTTTCTTTTTTGTTAAATTCCACGCGGACGAAGTCACGAGCACAGGTAAACTACTAAAATAATATAGAATTTGTTACATAATAAATAAACAAATAAATTTAAGAACTAAGTCCATACACCAATGCCCTTAGTTGCCCACTATGATAGATGACCGATTAATGACTAAGCAATTGAGTATTTCCGTAGTTCAGAGGGCGAATAACGATCTATGCAAAACATCGCCGGCTTAAAGAATTAGCGTGATAATTCCCATTGTTTGTCATGTTACAATATTTTAAACAAAATAACAATATAACAATAAAATAGCTGTTTTTCACATTTTATATATTTATAGTTTTTCACACAATTAGGGAATGGAACATTTTTAGACGATGTAAAACAAAAACAAAAAAAGAAGTAGTAATAAGCGTATAAAAATTTTGACGCAGTAGATATAGTGAGCAGAGCCCTTGAACGGTTCCTTTTCTGAAAGGCGCAAACTCGAATTTCTCTGCCTTAAAAATTTTATACGTTCCCTAAAGATGTTCTTTAATTAAATTACTTTTTTTGGTTGCCAGTTTCTCTCTATAATTCACTTTTAAAATTGTCAAAAAGACTAAAAAATTACGAATGACACTATGAAATCCAAAAATTGTAATTTTTCTATTATGCGTATGCGTATTAAAACTAACTAATTAGTATTGGTGTCAAAAAAATTCTTAATTCAGTTACATACTTTTTCTCGCAGTCAGAGAAAACCTAATGTTAAGTCATTTCATTCTCCATTTTCCACCTGACTTCAAGAGTTCAAAATTACTTTTTATCTTGTTCAGTGGAGTAAAAAATGAATCAGTAAAAATAAATCATGATCATTCCACCGAGTGGAAATCGAAAATCGTTTTCTAAAAATACTTACAGTCATTTAGATTAAATCAAATTTATGACAATATTATTAGATTTTACAAAATTAATGACAAAACAAATCTAAAATAACTTTAAAATTAACACATATCAGATAACTGTAGAAGCATTTAATTAATATGCTACAAAATTACAGTTGCATGTGTATCACAAAGAACAGTATAACGAACAAAATTACTCAGCATTTATAATAAGTAGTGGCAATTTTAAAAACTTTGCAATAATAATGAGCCATTCAGAGCAAAAAACGGCGAATTAAATTAGTCGCTTAAAAACTGTAACAATTACTGACTAACTTTTTTACTCTTCTTGTTTTTTTTTCAGTTTCACGCTTTTTCCCCGCATAGTATGTAGTCAGAACCCTAATGTCAAGACACTGCGTTATCCACTTTGCGTCTGAATCTCAGACATTGACAAAATCGTCAAATCAGGAATCAACAAAAGCGCTAAGCTTTGTCTCGCTCCTGCATGGCAGGATAAGCAGAGAGAACCTAGTGTCACCACACTCCGTTTTCCACTTCGCGCCTGAATGACACACATTGTGTATGAAGTATCTTACCAGAAGAGAGAAATGAAAATAATATAAATATTTTATTTTATTATTCCACAAACATCAAGCCAATACAACGAACACTTTACAAAAGTATTTTTGATACCGGACTAGTGTAAAGGGTTAGAGACGTTAAGGTTTCCAAAATATATGTGGTTATTCTGAGTGAAAATATTTATCTACACTCATATTATAAATGCGACTACACGGCTAACCTACCGGTTCAATTTAGATGAAATTCGAATATAGTTTTTTTTAGCTTCACGCTGTGAATAGCAAACTTCGGAAATAGTTGAAGTTTAAATATACGCTACTTTTTTCAATAACCAATTCCTAAAAGCTGGAAATAGGAAAATGAAACTTTGTATGAAGAAAATCTAACCGCTGGACCGATTGTGATGAATTTTTGTATAGTTAATAGCCCAAGGTTTTTGAAAAATCCCCGTTTAAAGGAGTTATTCTATTTTACTTCTAAAATTAAATCTCTATAATTTAATTAAATTGGCACTTGAGAGTGACCATATTGTATATACAGCTATCCATATTTCCATACTTATATTATAAATGGGAATTTAAGTATTAAATGGGATTTTAAATATTATAAATGAGAAGTCTGTGTGTTTGTCTGTCACGCTTTCACGGCTAATCTACCGGTCCGATTTGGATGAAAGTAGTAAAAGTGACTGGGTCTAAGTAGCCTGCTACTTAATTTTTCAAAAAATCAGCCTCTAAAGGGTTGAAATAGGGGATGAAAGTTTATATGAGAAATCTGAGCCGCTTGACCAATTGTAATGAATTTTGGCATAAATTTAGTTGATAATCTAAGCTTACACTTAGGCTATTTTATTTTTTAAAAATGCGCCCCCATGTGTTGCAATATAACTAAATAGACCACGCGGCCAAGCCGCGAGCGAGCCGCTTGTAGTTTATATACGAGAATAAACCAATTTGCTATCAAATAGTACCATCCAGATTTTTTTTTTGAAAACATATAAATTTCAAATGGCTATGAGCTCTATTAATAAATAACCAATTACAATGATAGTCCGTCTGTACCCTGTTTATCTTAAATCTATAGTATCTTATATATCTTATATAAGGTGGACCGCTATCTTATCAACGTAATATGACAAAATAGATAGCTGTCTCTCATGCGTAAGCATTAATCCGTATTATATTTTTAGTACTTGTAAAGTAAGCGGGGTTAAGTTACGCCGAATTTTATGTTAGATACTGTCTGCCTATGCTTGTAGCATCCCTCCATTCTTCATATATAAATCTTTAAATATAAAATGAATAATATCCATAGTCAGAGACACTCTTTTCTCCATTTTATACTATAAAATTAAAACAATGTATGTTTTATCTTACTATATGGAAGTCATGAAATTTGACATATACTAAAAATGTAACGGATCGCTGCCTTTACATGGAACATATTTATTTACTTTTAACATTTTTTAAAGTGTTATTCACACTTAGGAAGTTGAATAAGACATTTAGAAAACATATAAAAATTTGAACGCAGCGGGATTCGAACCCGCGCCTCTTGGATACCGTCCAAGCGCTCTAACCGCTAAGCCATGCCTTTTTTCATCGAAATTCTTATACGCTTATTACTTACTTATGTATGATATTTATTTATTTACTTATGCACGCCAAAAAATATTTTTTTTTCTTTTTTTTATTTAATGAGTTTTCGTTCTCCACGGACACAGCTCCGTGCCATTGTTGCTCTTAATTGATGATTGTATTCCTTTTCCTTATTTTGTTTTCTTATTTACTTTTTTACTCGGTCAGCCACATGAATCTTTTAACTTGGTTGCGAGTTTGGTGATAGCCTCGCTGTCTCTGTACGAGATGGCCATTTTCATGTTGTATACGATTATGTCGGCTGTGGCAGTCTCGTTGGCCCGTCGTATAAACCTACCGATTGCGTCTTCATCGGCGTCGGTGTAGTACGTACATTTGACTGTGTGTCTAGTGATGGCAACGACAGCATGTGACACGCTGTCGTGTAGGGCACACTTGGTGGTCTTTGTCTGAATGATGACTACAGACTCGTATGTTAGTCCCTGAGATTCGTTGATTGTAAGAGTGCGTGAGTTATCTCCCCTTCCATACCCCTTGTGCAGCAAGTCTGCCTTTTCTGTATTTGGGGAGTCTGCAATGATGGATGCACCCGTATATCTCCTTCTTCTCAGGGAGCGAGTCGTCGACAGGGCTGAGAAAATTCCGTCGTAAACCTCGTTTAGAGCGTAGGTAACGTCCAGTGGGCACCTGTATGTTCTTGAGAGCTCTTGGCAGATGGACGCCACGAGGTTTGGGCCGACATAATTCATCTTAAATAGATTTAGTCTATCTATATATGGTAATTGGTGATTGTCCCCGATCAGTGTTAGCGTGCTGGCTCCTGCTAGTTTGGCCGCCATTACGATCGCTCCAAAGTGGTTCATCAAGGCCTCATCTACTATTAGTCTTCTAGGCCTATCTTGGAACCCGTTTACTCAAATTGAGGCGATAGTCCGCACTTTGTTTTTGGCATCGTTTTCACAACTAAAAGTAATTTTGTTCCTGAGTTCCACGGCCGCCTCAGTTGTCGTAGTTGCGATAACGTCACTGTCGGGGCTGAAGTTCCTTATCACCCAGGTGGATTTCCCGCAGCCAGGGACGCCATTGATCCACTGAATATCCGGTGCGTCCCAATCCTCCCAAAAGTTTCTTGGTCTGCTGGAATCTACAAGTTATTGTGCCATATGAAGTATTTTATGCTCCAGCGCGACCTCCGTGCATCGGGCTACCACTAATATAGGGTCGTCTTTAGATGTTTTGTATGTGGGTGGGCCCGGTTCTGCCTTTGGCTGATTTTGCTTGAAAACGAAGCCCTGTGACTTGCTGTAGGCCGCCATGTGGGGGGATTTAGGTGGTTTCCCCCGCAGGTATTGTGATGTATTGTTGTTAAATATGGCGGCTTTCTCCTCCTCGAGAAGCACTCCGAGTAGGCCTTTATTTCCGAGCTCATAGGTATTGTGAATCTTCTCGCAGATTGCTAAGTTGACTTTTATGGTCTCCCTTAAAATCGCCATGTATTCTTGCCAGGCGTTTCCCATGTGGTGTTTTGCACAAAAAATATTACTGGAGTCATGTATTCATTTATCAATGTCATAAGCCTAAAACAATGATTTTCATTTTTTTTCTGTTTATCTGTTTCTTTTGTTTATCTCGGATTAACGATTTAAATTCATTTTTGACTTTCATATTTTAGTAAACTTCCTAATAACCTTTAGTGTTTAGTAGTTTTAATTGGTTTGTAATTAAAAAAAATACGTTGTATATTATACTGCGGGCGGCTGAATAATCGAAATAGTTATAGTTTACGTTTACGCAGGCGAGTCACGAGCGCGTCGCATACAATTTAGATTTAAACAATAAATTAATTATAATTCAACCTTTCCACCGAATGGGAATCGAATCCACAATTGTTAAATTTTTACTAAAAATATATATTTACAAACCTGGATAAGAGCAATATCAGGCTGGATGATCTTCCTGTGGAACAATTTGGGTATGTCCTGTAGGAAGATTGGTATCGCGTCTGAGCGTCCCTCTGCCACCGACTTCCTTACATTTGCCGCCATGAATAGCGATACTGATCTGAAATTAACCGATTAATTATATTTTAGTTATTTTCTGTTATAAATAGATTAATATGAGGACATCGTGGCGCAGTGGGAGAGCGTTTGACAGTAAAGCGATGATTGTGGGTTGGATTTCTACTCGGGAAATGATTTCTTCGCTGTGGTACCTAAGACAAAGGGCGGCGTTGAGTTCTACCACTCAATACGCGATGTCTCAATTTTGGGCGGAAAGTATAGGGCGGAGTGTCTTGACACAAGGTCTTTGTTATTTCTCTGCTCTGGTGAAACGGAGTGTTGTGTTTTGCTACTCAACATGCAACGTCGAGTTCCGGAGGAAAACGAAGTGTCACACTAGATTTTTTTTTCTATACTTCCATGCAGAAATAAGCCGAAGTTTCTAAATTTAATACTGGTAAAATAGGGGCCAGTCGTGGCGCAGTGGCACAAGCGTGTGACTTTAAACGACTGATTGTGGGTTCGATTCCCACTCGAGGAGTGGAAATATTTCATACTTCAATTTCTTCGCTCTGGTGTCGAGGTAAAGCACGGCGTTAAGTTCCGACACTTAACACGCAAAGCCTCCGAATTCGGCGGAAAGTTGGGAACGGAGTGTCTTAACACAAGGATCTCCTCTGCCTTCCCAGCTGTGTGCGGAATACAGCGTGAAGCTATAAAAAAATCTTATTTACAGACAAACAAGTAATTATGTATAATTAACGTATGTGTTTACACTTCTAAATTGTTTATATATATTTTTACGTCATCTTGTTTTGATCAACAAAATACTCCGCAGTTTATGATATTCACAGTACTGTAGGTGTATAAATAGACCACAGTAGTCCCCCAACATCTATATTCCATTAGGGCTTTTTAAACTTACTTCGTCCCTATAATTTGTTTACTTTTGGACATTATTTTAATTAAATCTTTGCTCTTAATCCTTAATCTGATTTCTTAATCGTTATGAATATATAAAAAGCATTCTCTCTTGCCAAATTATTATTCTTAGAAAAAATGTTTAACACGTTCAACGCCTAGCAAAATTATGCGTCTTTCCGTTCGGGCCACGTCGGTCAATGCTGGTCGACAATGAGACTTCCCGTTCGCTCCGCGTCAGTTAATGCTGACCGCGACATCGGATACGTTCGATTCATTAATATAGCTATCTAATTAAAAACCATACGTAGACCATTGACCCGCGTGGCTCACTAGTTACTTTAAAATAAGTTGGTTTTTCAAAAATGTAAAATACTTAGAAGACGAAAATTTTAAGTGCTGACCGACGTTCAATGACATTAAAAATACTGACATTTGGATAGAAATGTAATTTTTGCTTGGCCTATCAGAAAATGGATATCATGCTGTCGGTCAGCTTTGACCGATGTGGCAGTGAACGTGTTAAGTTGTAAAAATTAGTAAATATCTTGCAACAGAAGTAATGTAACAAGCATATAAAAATGTCCAGGTAGAAATGTATGTGGACTGGACATATAAGCGGTCAAAGCACTTCAACTTTTGGTGTGTCACAGGTTATTTTATTACCTAATTAAAGATTTTAATAATGATAACACGCCTTGAGAATAAAATGCTCGCTGCACTTCTTTTTTTTTTTTTTTTATGGAATGAAGGAGGCAAACGAGCAGAAGGGCCACCTGGTGTTAAGTGGTTACCTTCGCCCATAGACATCCACAACATTCAAGTTATGGATGCGTTGCCAGCCTTGAGAATGTAGGACAGAAGGAGAGAGGAAGGATGGCAATGGTGGGAATAGGGAGAGAGCTGGCTTACATGCCATCGAACCGGAACACATCATAAGATATTTGGCGGTTCGTCTTTGACATGATAGTGGTCGCGAGCCAGTCGGAGAACGAATCTCCTACCACCAAACAAAACTCTATTTCAAAAGTATAAATGTCAGCAATAAATCTGTAAATCACAATTGGCTTAAAAAAAAATACTCTTCTAAGGTCTGTGGCATTAACTTTAGTGAATTAGTCTTAAGTGGTTAATTGTCTGATGTTCAAAAAACCAAGCATAAGATGCATGCTTTCTTTTTATTTTATTTTGAATAAAATTACTTGACTTTGACTTTGAACGGTTTCTAACGCTTTTCAATAGATGCAGGTTCAAGTCTTGTTACGTTCAAAATTTAGTACATTATCTAAAAATGTTTCTCATGTCCCAAGTGTGTGAATAATGTTTTAAAAACATTAAAACAAAAGTGTTCTTAAAAACTACATTTAATTTCATGATAAACCAATTTTTTATCCAATTGTTTCTAGTAGAATAATAACAATAGGAATAAGAAATAACTACAGCATATAGAATAAAAAACAACTATATTTAGAATAATAACAATAATTATTAACTAATAACTATAATTATTATTCATATAATAAATTGATCAGCAATTAATTCTGAATTCATAGATTTAATTCTATTTAATAATTAACAGTATTTATGTGGCCAGTCGTGGCCCAGTGGCACAAGAGTGTGACTGTAAACGACTGGTTGTGGGTTCGATTCCCACTCGAGGAGTGGAAATTATATTTCCATTTTCTTCGCTCTGGTGTCGAGGTAAAACGCGGCGTTAAGTTCCGCCACTTAACACGCAAGCCTCCGAATTCGGCGGAAAGTGGGGAACGGAGTGTCTTAACACTAGGTTCCCTCTGCCTACCCTGCTGTGTGCGGGATATAGCGTGAAGCTATTTTTTTTTTAATTCTATTTAAAGAAATTGAAGAAATATAATTTAGGCCGTCCTACTAAGATAGAAGCAAATACTATCATCGTCTCGGTTCCAACAACATTATGACAAAGTTTTTTTAACCCATTGTAGTGCAGTGGGACAGTGTTTAATTGATATGACGATTGAGGGTTTAATAACCTGGAGAATATTTTATAATGAAATTACATTTAATTTCCTTTTCCCATTATAAAATATGGTACTTCTGAATTCCTTCATTCAACAACCAATGTCAAGTTGAAAGTGGAGAACGGAGTGTCTTAACATTATGTTCACTTTGCCTATCTATGTAGAGAAAAATATAAAATCGTTTTTTATACATTTTTAAGTCAAAAAAGTAAACCATAGTGAAAAAAAAATGGCTGTGGTGAGAGCGCCTGGACGGTATCTGGAGGCGCGGGTTCGAATCCCGCTGTGTTCAAATTTTTATACGTTTTCTTTAAATTTAATAGGCAGAGGGAACTTAGTGTTAAGACACTCCGTTCCCCACTTTCCGCCGAAATCGGAGGCATTGCGTGTTAAGTGGCGGAACTCAACGCCGCGCTTTGCCTTGACACCAATGCGAAGAAAATGGAAATTAAATATTTCCACTAATCGAGTGGCAGTCGAACCCACAACCAGTCGTTTACAGACACACGCTTGTGCCACTGCACCACGGCTAGCCTCAAATTCTTTAAATGTCTTTTTCAATTTCCTAAGTGTTGAATATAATAACCTTAAAAATGTTTAAAAGTAAACCATAGTAATTTACTTTCCACACAAACAACAATTTGGCACTCGTATAATCTAAATACCGCGATAAAATTGTCAATGATACGAGAAGAATAAACGTTATCACGTATTTACACATTTAGATAGACTATTCTTGATAATTGAGAAGGATTACGTAATTCTATGTATTTACCGAATATATCCTAATAATAGGCTATTGCTCCTAATATCATGGCGTACTGACTGTGAAAATGATTGGTTGTGTGTTCAATTTCTGCTTGAAGCAAAGATTATATTTTATTTACTTTTTAAGTAAGACAAGACGCGGCGTAGACTTCAGCTATTCAATCACCCAACATCACGATTTCAGGCAGAGAGTGGAGAACGGAGTATCTTGACACTAAGTTCTCTTTGACTAGCGAGTGAGTAAATATTATATAAATATTTTTGCATTTAATACATATATAACTAGTATATAACTAAAATATAACATACGAAATATAAAAATTAATATAATTAGTTACATTATCCATTTTTGACGCTGAAGCTGTTCAAACAAATGAGAATTGTAACTACAGTACTTTGATGATATATTTGATATCTGGTATTTCTCAAGTGCACCACGATAGATATGTATAATAAATTTTGAACAAGTTAAAATAATATATAAAGCAAGCATCAGATTAAGTTATGTTATCTGAGGATATATCAATACAAATCAAATTAAATATAACAATTTTAAATATCTGACAAGTTTATAGGCCGCCACTTTGTTAAGGACGCAACGAGACAGAATTCAACGCCTCACTTTGTCTTTTCCACAGAGCGGAGTAATAAAAGTAATTAAATTACGATCATTGCTTCAAGTGGGAATAGAATCCACGACCAATCACGATTATAGTCAAGCGCTGCCTCGCTACGTTGACCTCAATTAAATATGTTAAATATTTCCACATGCAAGAATAACTCTACTATTTTACAATTCAAAAACTTTTTAACGTATATCTATCTATCTTTCATATAGGTAGTTGGTAGGTATATATAATTAACGAGCCCTTTAAAAAAATACAAAATATTGGTTTGATATAGGTAAGTACAAACGAAAACGACCTTAGTGCTGACGAAGAGAATTATTATGGTTAGCTTTTAGCTTGTCATATGTTCGCTTTAAATATGTACGTAGATTACAGTCGACGAAGGCATGTTAGATACGTATTTACTAACTGAAGCTCGCAACTTTGTTTCCTCGAATATTACACTAGGGATAACGTATCCATTTTCTATCTCTTCTAAAATGTTAATTTTAATGTGTTATTTGTCACACATTGTTGTAATAGTATAAGAAGTTGTAAGTTTAAAAGAAGAGTAAGTTGTAAAAGTATAAGAATTTCCACACAGCCAGTAGTAACCGGCTGCGTCGAAATTCTTGTACGTTCTAAATGCATTCTACTAAACGCATGGTTTAGCGATCAGAGCGCTTGCACGATTTTAACGAGGCGCAGGTTTGAATATTGCTACGTTCTAGTTTTTATACGTTTTCCAAAAAATATATTTTTATATTATGTCATTTTTATTTTTCAACAATAAAACGTATTGTTTTTCTGTAAAAAATTAAGAAAATCTTCCCCTAACCTAACCTTTCATGCACTGTCCAATGAGTCAAATGATAATTTTAACTTTCTAAGTATGACCAATAATTTCCCCTCGTCGTCTGACAGCCACTTAATAGGTCGAACAATATATACGTAATTACAATAGACATGATCGCTACGCAGTTGATACCTAGATTACTGCATAACGGTTGAACATTAGTTCTTACTCCTGGGAATATTTATTTATTAATAAACCATGTGGACGTCCCTTTAGTCTGGTCTACAAAGTGTGGCGTTAAGTGTCCAATACTTCTAAAGACGAGGGGATAAGGTACCTATACTGTCATAAACAGCCTCACGCTTTTTCCCGCACAGCGGGGTAGTCAACTCCTCCGTTGCTGTGGCTGTCTATGGGCGAAGGTAACCACTCACCATCAGGTGGTCCTTCTGCCCGTTTGCCTCCTTTTGTAATAAAAAAAAAAGTCACAGGTCCCCCACATTCCGCCCAAAATCGAGACATTCGCCGAGAACTCGCCGCGCTTTATCATAATTGAAGCTATCGTAACTTAAGAGCCATCTAACTGTAGGGGTGTCTAGCTGGAAACGCGTAGCTTTAGCTTTACAAATTATAATAGCTATGCCATATATGAATATAATTCTTAAAAAAACTTTTTGGAAACCCCAATGGATAATGTTACTAGGTATGCCAAATCACTTGAAATTTTGTCTCAGTAAAGCTTAGAAGTATACAAATACATTAGTTTTTGTTTTAGTCAAAAATATCTAGTAGTTTTGATTTTATAGGCATTCAAAGTTTCGAAAAATATCGAGTCCCGCTAAAAGCCACTTGACCGCTTGTGACGTCATTTTGCAACACTGTTATAGTAGGTGTAAAGGGATTTGTTGTGTTTTTGTCGGCGTAATTATATTAGTAGTCTAATAATGGTAAATATTATTCGATTAATAAAATGGATGAAGGATTCGAAAAAGGGATAATCTACTTAAAATAAATGGAATAATGATTGCGCATTATTTATCGACAAACAGTGATTTTGTTGCCGCCGAAATGTGAGGAATAAAAATGCAAAGTTAAGTAATATAAACTTTCCGTAATACTTATGTTTAAAAGTTTATCTATTCAAAATATCTTACTAATGTCATAATTATTTTTATTTGAAACCGGTCATCGCCAACGCTTACTTGAACATAACCAACAGGTTATGTTAAAGTAAAAAGAGTAGGTGATGTATGTACGGTTAAATGTAGAATCACGCCAGAACACCGCGTACGTACGTGTGGTACGTACTTATCATTGTAGTTCAGAATGCAATGAAAAGAATCAAGAAGTTTTAAATGTAACTTGCGGTGATTGTGCCGCCAGAAGAGCCTGTACACATATAGCATAGCTATATGCTATAGCATAGCATTTTTAATGTGGCTACATCGTCGAAGTGACGAGCCTTCAACGAATGCTACCAAGTGTTATTTGAAAAAATCTAAGCACTCGGTACCACACCGAAAATGATTTTGATTTGAAGCTAAAGATATTGGTACAAGTGGTATTGATATTGGTACATACTTCATGAAGCCGGTCAGAATGGAAAAATATTTTTGACAATGGTTTAACATTAAAACTCAGGGAACTTGAAATAAAGTGTTTTCTTTCACATTTTATATGTGAAAAAAGAAGTTGAAAAGATATATTTAGATAGATCCATTCATAATTGAATCATTTCAAAAAATCCTGTGTTGATTTTGACGTCGAAACTTTTATAACATTTTGTAAGAACGAAATGACGGAATCAAGATGTTTTCAAGTAAAAGAGGGTACAACAGCTCAATCAGATCCAAATTTATGGTTTGAGATGCGCTACGGACGTATAACAGCTTCAAAAATGCACGAAGTTGCTCAGTGTACAACAAAAGATACACAATGTAAAAATAGCAGAATCTGATCTTTTTTTTAAGAATGACTGGCCCATGATTGGTGCCTCGCCTGGCGCGCTTACTGATGACTGCGTTATAGAAGTAAAGAAGGAAAGTGTTAAAGACATTTTAAAAAGTATTTAAGTATAATTACGAACGAACGGGCGCGCGACTACGAGCGGATTGAGAGTGCCAGAATGAGCGTGTTGTAGGATGACGTCACACATTCACCGGCCGGTTACAACTTGTTTTACTTATAACTCGGAAACTAATTGACGTATCTAAGTAATTCTTTCACTAGTATTTTTTATTTTTGACATAGAATATGGAATGCTAATAATCAAAATTAGTTAACATTCTCCATTAGCCGTCGGCCAGTTTTTAATCTTTTGGAATGCCTGTTATCAAAATAATACAAACAAAAATATTTTTACCTACGTTTACATCAATGATTCACACTGCGCCTATTTATGCGCGTGCGCTATAATATTTTCTATATATTTATGCTTAGCGTATGACCTAATATCACATATTGTTGTTGTTGCTCTTAAAAATTTATGAATGAATCTAGTAATTATAAAGAAAAGGTCATAATCATATTTTTGGCTTCACGCTGTATCCCACGCAAAACAGGATAGGACACTCCGTTCTCCATCTTTCGCCGAATTCTGGAGATATTGCGTATCAAGTGGAAGAACTTAACGCGGCGCTTTACCTCGACACCAGGGCGAAGAAAATGGAAATATAAAATACTTCAATTCCAAGAGTGGGAGCAGGGCCCACGACCGTCGCGTTAGTCACACTTTGTGACTCTACAGCACGAATGGCTTCATAATCTTAATGCTCTATGAATACATATGCTTATAAACTTATTTCATTTATGCTTTATCCCTAGCGGGATGAGATCTTCATTCTATCAAATGACCTTTTTAAGGTCCTCGTGATTTTATGTAGCCCTCCTTCAGCATTATTGACACAAAGATGAACTGACTACACTTCCGGTATTACCTAATTTATAACATATATTTTCTTAACATTTCATCATTTATCCTCTTGCTCTATACTTAATTTGTATGAATAGCTGAACAAAACATCCAAAAATTGAACCCACTCTCTCCGTAATAATACTATTGTTGTTCACCTGTCTGTCTGTTTTTTCCGGATAATTTCTGCAACGGCTGGACAGATTTCGATGGGACTTTCACTGACAGATAACTGATATATTAGGATATACCCTATTTTCTGTTTGAGTACCCGAATAAAAGATTACCTGAATATATCCTTGTATTCGGGCGCAACATACGCGGCATCCTTTTCAGTATGCATGTGAACTACTTTGATATCCCGCAGAGAGCCAGCCTTGCCAACTTCTGTCATAGCGTCCAATAGCGGCACGGGTGTAGCCGCGGCGCCTTGCGAGAATACGGTCTGACCTAGAAATAAGATTTATTATGAAATCTATGTGTATATTATTATAATGTTATTAAATTTTAGGTATATTGTATAAATGTATGGCTTGGTAAAGGGTATCTAACATTTGTCATATTGATTTAATGTACTTTTTTTTAACTTATGCTAGTATTTTCTCACCTAGCATTGTAAGGAAAGAAAAGCTAGTGTCAAAACACTCCGTTCTTTCGTTCGTTTTTAATATACTTTTAAAGTATTTCTAATGTATTATATATAAAAAAAAAACTTTTTTTTCGGCTTCACGCTGTATCTCGCACACAGCAGGGTAGGCAGAGGGAAGCTAGTATTAAGATACTCCGTTCCCTACTTTCCGCCGAATTCGGAGGCACTGCGTGTTAGTTGGCGGAACTTACCGCCGCGCTTTACCTCGACACCACAGCGAAGAAAATGGAAATGTTAAATATTTCTACTCCTCGAGTGGGAATCGAACCCACAACCAGTCGTTTACAGTCACACGCTTGTGCCACTGGGCCACGACTGGCCACTTTTTCTTTACATACGTTATAGCTATGTCAAATTCAATACTTCTCCTTACCAAAGTTATATAAAAAGGAATCAAAAGTCATACGAAATAATAAGATACAGACACTAAGTAACTAAAATCAAAAGACATTACATTGTAAACATAAGGGAAAACTTATTATATAGTATTAACGAGATCGTAGACCTTCACCTAGTTCGTTTCAATAGCCCGCAGTGCGTGTAAACGTAAATATTAAACCTTTTTTCCTCTAAAAAACTCTTTCAAAACTATTTAAGGCTTGGATAAAAAAATTGTAAGTTTTTTACCACATTGTTTCGTCCATTTTGTGTTTTATAAATGAAACCCGAATTAAGCGGGTATTGTCACTTTTTACTTTACTTAATTCAGGGGTCAACAACCTTTATTTGTAGCCTGCTTATTCAAATTTTGTTTTTTTTGGCGTAGCAAAATCACATTCCTTAAAATAAATAAAATTTATGATAATACTTTTTTTAATTATACCACATTACTCCGAGTGGATATCGAACCACATAATCACGCTGTATCCCGCAAATAACAGAGTGGGCAGAGGGAAACTAGTGTTAAGACACTCCGTTCCCCACTTTCCGCCGAATTCGGAGGCTTGCGTGTTAAGTGGCGGAACTTAACGCCGCGCTTTACCTCGACACCAGAGCGAAGAAAATGGAAATATTCAATAATTCCACTCCTCGAGTGGGAATCTAACCCACAACCAGTCGTTTACAGTCACACGCTTGTGCCACTGGGCCACGACTGGCCACAATCCATTACGTATTTAGTACTTACTCGCATAAAATTACACTGTCCCATATTGTCATAGTAACATTGAATGAGAAATGTCTTAGCTAATATTAATCACGCCAGCCCCACCCATATTTAATTGAAGATAAAAATAACTTGTGAAAACAAAGTTTGCAAAGGTCGGGTGCCATTGACCTCATCCGTACTTTACACGATACACATACTTATCATCGAGTACTGACGTAATGAGGAGAAGATATATAAACAAAATGTAATACGCTATTAAAAGAATATGTTTATTTTTATTATTTTGTATAAGTTTTAGTTCCATTCTTTACACATCGTAGTAAGGTAGGTGAGAGAACTTAGTGTTAGGACACTCCGTTCTCCGTTTTCTGTCTGAATTCGAGAGTTTGCGTGTTTAATGACGGAATTCCATACCGCGTTTTATTTAACCAGTAAAGAGGTATGATAAAATAAAAAGAAAAAATAATTGAAAGACTTATTAAAGAATTATCTCTATCTATTATCTCTGAGTGGGAATCGAACTCACAACCAATGGCGTTTACATTTAGACGTTGTCATTATAAATTAAGATGCTAAGACTACTTCGCTAAGTGATAGCAATTAATAGAGAATAATAAAAAATGCTTTACATAGCAACAGAAACTTTTAATTATTCAAAGTGACTGAAAAATATCTTTATAAGTAATTCGGTGAATTATTATATTTAAATTATTTAAATTTATTCGCTCTAGTGACCAGACACATTGCGGCGTTGAGTTCCGCAATGTCACGGATTTGAGCAGAAAATTGAGAATATCACATCTCAGCTATGGGGAAAAAAGTGTACACTGAAAAAAAACAGTAAGAGATATTATTTTGAAAACAAGCTCCAGCATAGCTAAAGCCATGCTAATAAAATTAGTATGTTAATAACTTAAATATAATGACTAAATAAGGTAAAAGAATAGTTTACAAGGAAACAATATAGACAGTATTTTTGCATAAATGTTATTCAAACATACTTAAATTCCGTACGGTCAACGTACTGAATTTACATGAAATAAAAATAAGTTATAAAGGTGATGTCTAATGACTTCGTTATAAAATAATATATTACCTTCAAACTACACAAGAAAATACATTGTAAAGAATATTATTATTGTTAAAAAATTAAGAAAAAAGGGAGTGTTCAGACACTATTGTTTATATTCTCGCCCGAATGCAAGACCCATTCTTATATTATAAATGCGAAAGTCTGGCTGTTTGTCTGTCACGCTTTCACGGCTAATCTACCAGTCCGATTTGGATGAAATTTAGAATGAAAATTGTAAACAATCTAGGGTCTCTAAAATAGGCTACTTATTTTTTCAAAAATCAACCTTTAAAGGGTTGAAATAGGGGATGAAAGTTTGTATGAAAAATCTAAACAGCTTGACCGATTGTAATGGATTTTGGCATAAACATAGTTAATAATCCAAGGTTAAATATAGGCTACTTTATTTTCCAAAAATCAACCCCCGAGGGTTGCAATATAACGAGCATAAAAATGAAAATAATTTAAATATAATTCTTTCCACCAAGCAGGGATAAAATCTATAACAATCTTGTTTATTGTTTACTAACGACTCTGCGTCAAGATGGCGCAGTAATTAATATAAACAATATTTAACTGTGTACGATTTCTAATAGGGGCAATGATATTTAAATTAATTTTACTTCTCCGCTCCTATTCGGAGAACAAATGGAAAACAGAGTGTCTTGACGCGCCAGAAAAATCGTGAAGCCTAAAAATATTAGTCTCAAAGAAAACATCGTTCTTTATTTGGTTTAAAGTTTAAGCGAAGGTATAAACTTAAGAAAGACAGAAGTCATACTTCGTAATATAATAATATCAAGAGGCTAAAATTATTCTAGTATCTTGCCGCTTACGTAAATACCTCCGATACAAACGCAGACAAATGAAACTCAATACAATCTAACTAAAGCAAATATAACAATAAAAACCAGTAAAAACAATAATGTATTATAAGTACGTTTAAAAAACTTGTTTGTTTTGAAATAAATATATTCCAAAGGTCATGTTGATTATTTTTTATACATTTTCCTACGTTTTTTTGTCGAAAAACATTTATAATGCAGATTTGTATAATAATAACACATTTTATTAAACATTTGTATTTTATATTTGTAAATTGTAAGTGGGGAACGTGTCGAACGAGAAGTGTCTTAACACTAGGTTCCATCTGCCTACCCTGCTATACGAGGACACAGCGTGAATCTAAAAAATAATGTTATTTTGCATTAGTTTAAATAAAAGCTGGAATATTCAAATTAAGCCTTTTGCTTTAGCTCCTTTGTCATTGTTTTTATGAATCTCCTATTATAAAGATTGTTCCTTATCTCTTATGGACAAAGATCGACTAATTAAAAGTTTTTTGCTAATTTTTTATGCTTTAACTGTTCTAGCTTGGCAGGATAGGCCGGGACAATCTAGTGTCAAGGCACTCTGTTCAGCAGCAAAATCTATCACCACGTTTTGTAACACCAGAGTAAAAAAACAGAAAAAAAAAATCAAATATAATCATTTCACTCGGTGGGAAAACATACAACCAATCGTGTTTACAATTAGATTGCTGTCTCAATGCGGCACGATGGCCTCTTATAATACAAAACATATGTAATAATATAATATGTTAATAGATATGTTATTAGTATTAGCTTTTCGCTATATCTATACTAATATATAGATATAATTAAAAACTATGAAACAAACGGGGACTTCTCACTAATTTTAAACTTTAGGCCAAATTCATGAGTGAATGTTGTCAAAATTTTGCAAATGAATAACTGGCAATCTTCCAAGAATCAAAAATAGTTACAAATAATCTTAGACAGTTATCTTAATATCAGAAAAACAAGCGTAATAAGACGGATATATGTTTATTAGCTGTCACACAATTCTCTAGTTTCTACCGCAACAGATATATTGAATATAGACTGAAACAAATTAATATTATCTACATCCATACTTATATTATAAATGCGAATGTCTGTGTGTTTGTTTGTCAAGCTTTCACGGCTAATCTACTGGTCCGATTTGGATGAAATTTAGAATGAAAGTAGTAAAAATGACTAGGTCTAACATAGGCTACTTAGTTTTTCAAAAATCAACCTCTAAAGGGGTAATAGGGGGTGAAATTGTATATGAAAAATCTACACTGCTTGACCGATTGTAACGAATTTTGGAATATATATAGTCGATAAGCCAAGATTAAACATAGGCAACTTTATATTTCAAAAATCCACCACCGAGGGTTGCAATATACCAAAACAGCTACGTAGATCACACGGCGACCCCGCGAGCGGGCCGCTTGTACATATATAAAATAGCTTGCCCTGATTCACTGACTGACTGATTGGTCATCGCCAAGCGAAAACTATTGAACCTAGAAGCACGATTTTTGATGGGTGGATTTATTTTATGGAGTAAACGCTTACGGAGAAAGGATTTTCTGAAATTCAACCCCTGAGGGGGTTAAATAAGGGTTAAAATTTCTATGGAAACTTTGTTAGATTTAAGTAATTCTGATTTTGGGTTATTAATTAAAAATTTGTAAATAGTTATTAATATAAAAATTATACTCAGAAATTAGTGGGAATAAGGATATTGAAAGTTTTTACAGAACTTCGTCATTTGCAATGAAATATGAAACTTTGTTTATTGGTTAAAGATTAAAAGTTAATAATTACGTATTTAAGCATTTAGTCATTTCCATTAACCGCGCGAGCGAAGCCGCGGGTGTACCATAGCTAGTATTTTATAGGTTTAAACATTTCAAGTGGTTTAATACAGGTTTTTCCTAACTTCTTTAACACGATACACTTTAACGAGCATTTAAACATAAAAGTCCTAATCATAGGGCGTTAGACGTTAGGGTGTTCGTGTCAAGTCCCAAGGTAGCAATTTGTTGTAGATACAATTGTAGTGAGGTTTTACCTACAATAATAGTAAATATTTAGAGAGAAACAAAAAATTAAAACATTCGGAACAAAACTGGGCCTTATATTAATTTGACCAT